>VXBU01011521.1:153437-181711 GCA_013400315.1 Bombycilla garrulus
GCTGCTCCTGGCGCTGTGCCTGCAGCCGCCGCCCGCCCGGGCCCGCAGCCTCCGCTTCGTGACGCTGGTGAGGGGGTCGAGGAGACGCGGGGAGGGGCCGGGCCGGGCTGGGATGGCCGGCCCAGAGTAATGTGGTGCCGCCCGCAGGTGTACCGGCACGGAGACCGCTCGCCCATCAAGGCCTTCCCGCGGGACCCGCACCAGGAGAGCGCCTGGCCCCAAGGATTCGGACAGCTCACGCAGGTGCGAGCGGAGCGAGGCGGGACGGGCCGGGCCGGGCTCCGGGCCGCCGGTGACTCTCGGTGCCGTTGCAGGTGGGGATGCGGCAGCAGTGGGAGCTGGGCCAGGCCCTGCGGCGGCGCTACCGCGACTTCCTCAGCGACACGTACCGGCGGCAGGAGGTGAGTGCCACCCCCGGCTCCGGGAGCGGCGCTCTCGGCCGCCCCACCGGGGGCCCGGGCTGCCGCGCTATTCAGGGCTGCGGGTGGCTCCTTTGGGAAGCGAAACGCCGGCGCCGGGACTCGTCTGGAAGTATTTTCGTTGCTTAGCGCGCTCCCACTGCAGGAAGAAGAAGAAGAGCCCAAGCGCAGGCTCTGTGCTGAGTCTTGCCGCGGGGCACGGATCGGCCCCGTCTCCGACCTGCCCTCGCAGCGGGTGCGAAGGCAAATCCAACCAGAGTTGTGAGACTCTTCGAGCCGCCCACTCTGAAGTCCAGGGAACTAAACAGTGTGTTGTAGCTGGTATTTGTTTCTTACTCGAGCTTGTGAGATTTTTTTTTCCTGTTACAATAGTTCACAAGAATGCAACCCGTGTTAGCCCTGCCCTCTCCAGTGCACTTGAGGTACAATCTGACCAGAGCCTGTAAATATAAGTAGTAGTTACTGCCCAGCAATGACCCTTTCATTTCCTTTCACCTGTTAAGTATTGACAACTTCAGTTGCCCAAAGCCATTCATTCCTCTCTCTATCATTAGGATGTTCTCACACTTTATAATAGTTCTTGAGAAACTGATAGGTTTGTTCTGAAAAAAGTCACAGAGCCTTTGTGGAACTGTGTACTAAGCACTGGGGAAATTATAAAAGATTAAAAAAAGTAAGGAAATCAAAAATCCTCCCAAGTACACATGCTGATAATCAACTGGTATTGAGTCAATTGAAGCATGAGCAGGTATCCAGACAAGAGGCTGGTTCAGATGGACAGCAGGCCCCTTGTCCCACGACAGGCTCTGCACCACTTCAGTTATTTTATCTGAGCTCAATTAAGCTGATTGAACAGATGGAGTAAACTAAGAATCTCCATACACTTTTCCTTGTTTCTCTCCTTCTAGGGCTTCCTAGTAAGAACCCAGCTTGTCACTGTTCAGATTACTTCAGATCCCTTCTTTGACGTTTACTTCATCAACAAAACTCCCAGCATTTGGCTCAAACACAGATCCTTTAACTATCCTCAATAGTTCCTTTCCAAACATACTTCACTCTTATACAGCTTCTGCGAGTTGAAACTGTTTTCCTTCTCTTGCTTGAGAAAGAAAAACAAACCAAGACATGTGCAAACAAAAGCTGTTCTGCTAACCAAGCCTGAACCCTTGTTCAAGTTGAGCAACCTCCCTTGTAAGAAGTGTTGCCTCTGGGTGACACCATATGACCGTCTGTCACCTGACTCAGCGACAAGCTGGAGCCTGGCAAAAGGTGCTGAAGAAAGCATGTACACTCAGGGCTTAATTGCTTGGGGTTTTTATGATACTTCTAGAATTAGGTCCTTATCTTTTAGAATATTTCCTTTTTATTTCTTCAGAGCTTACCAAGTCTAAAAGCAAACCTGTCTAATGACTACGAAGGTCAGTTTTTTCAAGCCACAGTTAGGTAAAAGTGAGCAGGCATTGATGTCAGAGAAAAGACCAGTTGGGTTTTTTTCCTGTGACTGTAAAGTTTCTGAGGTACACTTCACATGAGTGAGATTATACAGAGTGTATATTCTCTCCTAACATTTAAGAAAAAATTCCTATATTTATATTTCATTCTTCAGGCTTTTTTTGTTGTTTCAGATGAAACATGCTGTTTACTGGGACATTGTTTTATGATTTCCTGTTGTTCCTCTTGTTTTATCACTGGTTTCTCTCCACTTTCCCCTTAACTGTTTCCAGTACACAGATACCAGAATACTAAAGTTTTGCCATTTTGATTTTCTGGACATTGCTGTATTTTTCTAATTTCTCCTTTTTTCTGGTTCAGATCTCTCTCTTCTGAGCTCTAGAATGGTCAAGTCTCGGTGCATTAATCTGAAGAGCCCACAGTGATCAGATAAAATCCCAGCCCTCCCTGGTTTTGTTTACTCTCCTGTTAGTCAGATCACTCTCGCCTTTGTTTCTCAGATGGAAAAACTGAGGCTTGAAGAAGCCATTTCTTTTCCTGTGCACAGTCAGTAATTCCTACAACTGGCAACAGAATGCAGGAGTTTGCCTCAGTCCTGCTCTGCAAATATAGCACATTTCCTATCTGTGCCCATCGTTTTCTGCATCTTTGTCTTCCTCTCCTCTGACTCTTCCTCAGACTCAGACTCCTTTCTGTCTCTAACCTCTGCACGGTGCAGCTGGGTATCCCACTGATCCAGACCAGACAGCTCCGGTATCAGACAGATTGTCTTTGTGTGTGTCCTTACAGTTTTGTCCAGGCCAACAGCAGCAGGCGTGGTCCCTCTGACGCCTGCTCCCCTGTTGTTGTGAGCAGCACAGGGCGCTTGGCCGCGTTCCTGGGCGCGTGCATCGTCCTGTGCCTCGGCATCACCGCTGGCAGGAGCGTCAGTAATGGTGCGCTGTCCTGTCCTGGCAGATCTTCACCCGCAGCACGGACTGCGATCGGACGCTGATGAGTGCAGAGGCCAATCTGGCAGGCCTCTATCCCCCAAGTGGACAAGAGATGTTCAACCCTAACATCTCCTGGCAGCCTATCCCTGTGCACACAGTGCCTGAGTCTGATGAAAGGGTATTCATCTCAAAGACGTGTATTGACTACTCAATTATAGTGTAGTGTCCAGAAATAGCTGCTGCAGTCCTGATTCAGATTGCCTTGAACTTCTCCTGGGACCTACCTTGCAGAGGTTTTCCTATTTTCAGAAAAAGATGAGAGAACTCAGGGGCTGGGTTCACTCAACATGTCAGGTACGACACCCGAGCAGACCACACATGGTCTGGAGTATGTCAGCAGGCTGTACTGCAGGCTGTTTGTATATGCAGTCAGGGTTTTATTACAGTTGTGCATGTTTACTGCAAATTCTGTACTCCAGCATTCTTGGTGACCTGGCTGCTCTTGTCTCTGCCCAGCTACTGAAGTTCCCTTTGACTCCTTGTCCACGGTATGAACAGCTACAGACTGAAACACGGCACTCAGCAGAATACATAAACAAAACCAAAGAGAATTGGGTAAGTAAGTGATGGTTCTCATGAGATGACATGATTCTAGGCTTGTAGTTATCACCTCCATATAATCAAAGCTCTGAGAAAAAAAGCAAGTGATATATAATGCATATAATACAGTATGAGATTAGAAAATTGAACACCTTTCTCTTTTTTTCAACCTACAGCAATTCCTGCAGATGGTGGCAAAGGAGACTGGGATCTGGAATGTCTCTCTCGAGAGCATATGGAGTATATACGACACACTGTTCTGTGAAGTAAGTCTGGCCATCATCTTACACCCACTGAAATCTGGTCTTTAGGATTCACTGGATTTGGTGGAAATTATTTTACAAAATCCCATGAAATAACTTTTCACCCTACAATTAGAAGTAATTTTCTAATTTCAGAATAACAGTTCCTATTCACTAGAGGCATGTGCCAAGAATTACCTATTTTTGCACCCTATAACCTCCCACTCTGTAGCTCAGATATATAACATGTCAGAGTCAGAAGAAGTCCCACCTGCACAATAAGTATCTCTTGAAAGTCACTAGAAAATGACTGCAATCTTTAGATATCTGTGGACAAGCCTAAGTGCATTAGGGTAGAAATGAGATCTCTGCAAACTGAAGAAACATTCACTTTATGATTTAGGTTGGGACCTTAATTCCTGGTGCTACCTCTACCTCTCTGTTACTTTAAATCAATCACTTTTCTTTCTGTGCTTCTGGTAATGTTATATCTAAAAGAAAATAAGGTCCCTTGTCAGAGAAAGAGTCTACCGACAGATGTTACCCTTTACCATTTGGGATGAGGACACCAAACTCTGTATTTGAGTTGATTTTTGTTGAAAGTACATCTCCTGAAGCCTTAAATAAAATCAGAAATTGTGTTTGCTGTGCTGTGATAATGCTAAACTAAAGGTCACATATCCAGAGTCTTAAAGTTGTTACACACAAGTTTCTCAGTGTATAATTGTACAGCATGATGAAATACATTAAGGACATCATTCATGTCAAACTAGTGAATTACTGAATTATGGGCATGGTAACCAAAGTATTTTGACACTGTGTCACACTAATTCTATGGATGTGCAAGACTGCTTCTCTCACTGGCAGTGATATACAGCGGTGTACACTATTTTGGAGGTGTAAAAGATAAATCAGCGGGGAAATGCACTTTGCTATGCAAAGTAGCAGCTTGGGTTGCTGCAAGCTGAGAATATTCCAGTCCAGATCTGTGTTGTACTATGTGAATTTGCCCTTTGTATCACAAACCTGATTTCTGGTCTTGTAACAATCACGGTAACAATCAACTTCTTTTGGTAACAAAATATCCTTTGGTCAGAGAGATCAAGAATTTCAGATCTTCTTCATTTTTCAGGAATCACTTAAGGAGCTTGCAGATTGGGCCTGAAAGGCTAGCTGACAACCACTATAATCCCCAATTAACTTGGATAACAGTCCCCAAGCAAAATCAGAATGTTGTTAAGGAAAGAGTATTTCTCACTCAGAACTGTGCCCTCAGGCTGATTGGTCTCTTCAGCTTTTTTGGTCTTCCTCCTTTTTAGTCAGTCATGCAAAAAGTACCCTGAAGAGGATTGTTTTTCTCACCTGAGCCAGTAGTCATTTGACTGTCTGGATGGAAACAATAAAAAAGTCCAAGAAATAGCTGAACTTCCCAGCTATTCTCTTTGTAAATTAATGAAGAACTAACTAAATATCTCAGCTGCTGATGGAATTTCTCTGAACCGCTCAGACAGAATGGGCCCTTAAGGATATTCAGCCTCAACTTCCGGAAGTCTAATGGGATGTGGCAAAGAAAATTGTTCTCAGTAATGCTAGGAAACCACAACTGCTGTTTGTCTGCAATTATAACTAATCCTTTCATGTAATGGGTTGGCTGCAAAGCAAGTTCTCTTGGTTCGCAGTTCCCGGGCTCCTGGGTTAGAGTACAAGGGTTTATCAGTGGTGCATCCCACTGTTACATCCACAGAGCACTTGCTAACTTTGTCCAGTGTCTTTCAGTGGCCCTCAAAGCCTTCAGGGGAACAGGTGCAGGTACACCAAAAACCCTGAATTTATGTTCAGTTGCTTATCTGATTTTTTTTCTTTGCCCACAGGCCATCTGCAGGGCAGAATCAACCACATATAAAGTTAATGCCCTAAGATTAGAGTATCAATTACGACATAACCTTGCATTCCAGCTGTGCTTTCACAGAAATGTAGGTCCTAGGTTGCAATCTTTATTCTTCTCATTACTGTTTTCCAAAACAACATCAAAACCCACGTACATTCTTTGTGTGCAGCATAGCAGAGTGAGGTCAGAAGCACAAATAAGAAAGGGGCATATTGCATGTTTAAAATAGTGTAGGAAAGGAGCAGCAGTATGGGCAGGTCTCCAGACACCCTCCCCTTCTCTGTTTAATCTGCGACCTGTGCTAGCTGCACATTAATATTCTGTTTCTCTTTCTAGCAAGCACATAAAATGGATTTGCCTGAATGGGTGACTCCAGATGTCATGTCTCGACTGAAGGAACTAAAAGACTTTGGTTTTGAATTTCTGTTTGGGATCCACAAGCGGGTAGAAAAAACTCGTCTGCAAGGCGGTGAGTGCACCAGGGAGGGAGCCTCGTGCTGCTCTGTCTGGATTTTGCCTCTTACCAGCTGTTCTCTTTCCTCAGGAGTCCTGCTGGATCACATAAGGAAAAATCTAACCAAAGCAGCAAACATTTCTTCCCATCAGAACCTAAAACTACTTGCCTATTCAGCGGTAAGTTAGACCTGGGGCTGGCTTTTAGCCATCTCCTCCTGCTTACCAGGTATTGGGGCTTGGTGATAGTTTTAACCCTTTCTAGCTTCCCTACAGCCCATGCAGTGATCAGGACATGCATCTTTGCCTCTTGACTGGGTAGGAGATGCAGTATCTGGCATCATTCCTCTGGGATCCCTGAGGAAAATTCCCAATGTGTCCTTGTTCCTGTTAGCTCAAGCTCATGAATGAGACTGACAGACTTTGGGGAGCCACTGCTCTATTTATTTGCTAGATAGATGCTACTCAAATGTGATGTTTCAGAAGTGTGGATACAGTTGTCTCCCTTTTCCAGCAGCCTACTGCCTGGAAAGTCAAGCATCTCTTCCAAATTGCTCTCTAGAGATTAATTCTCAAAAAACAGTACAGGATATATATGGCTGTTTCACTTCCTCCCCTTCTCTGGCACCATCACAGACCAGTGTTCTAGCAGAACAGTTCCTCTCCCATTTTCCAGATGGAAGTTACAAAGGTGACGTCCCCTCAGCGCTGCCTTGTCCATTACTGGTACGATCTGAGCTGCCCTGCCACATCCCTAAGGGTGACTGATTTGGTTTTTTTCCCTCTTTCTCAGCATGACACCACAATTGTGGCACTGCAGATGGCTCTAGATGTCTACAACAAGATCCAAGCACCATACGCCTCATGTCATTTATTTGAACTGTACCAAGAGGATGATGGGTGAGGGCTGCAGTAAAGATGTCTGCTGTGATTTCATCTCGAGGGTTAGATACCTAGGCTAGGCTCCACTCTTGGGGCGTGCAATTTTGCTCCTAGGGTAGACTCTCATGAGGAAATCTTAACACCAGAATAAAGGAAAGGGTGTGCACACTGAGTTTTTGGGAAGGGATGACTTCAACTAGAGAGGAAAAAAAAAAAACCAACCCATCTTGCTGTGTTTCATTTTCAGTAACTTCTCCGTGGAGATGTTTTACCGGAATGAGAGTGGGAAGGAGCCCTTCCCACTGACAATCCCTGGCTGTCAGCATAAATGCCCATTGCAAAGATTCATAGAACTCACAGATCCTGTTGTTCCCCAGGACTGGGAGCAAGAATGCAAGGTATCAAGCAGCATGCACGACACAGGTGAGCCAGGGCTTGACCAGAGTGTGGCAGAAGGGGAAAGTCTGGATGATACTGTGCTGACCACTTACTTTCTCCCTTACAGAACTCTATGTGGGTTTAGCTGTGTGTGGATCCATTCTCCTTCTCCTCATTATTCTCCTCTTGACCGTACTGTTTCGCATACAGTCTCAGCCCCCTGGCTACCGACACGTTTCCAATGAAGGAGAAGAGCAGGCCTGACAGCTGCTTCAACTCCTTCCCAGGCAGTAGGAGAGAGCTGTATTGCCCCCAAGGATGATTGGGCACCTTCAGTTACTCAGCATTCTTCTATTTTGGCCTTTGCTTCCCAGAACAAAGCTGGACTTGATTTCTGGATGCTTTCTAAAGGTGACATCCTTTAGAAAGGACTGAGAAAAAGAACTGAGCTACTCTAAGGAAATGACACCTTAACTTTGAAGCCAATATATTGTGTGGTGCCCTGGTCCTCATACAGCTTACCCCATCTGGGATTCCCAACATGGCCAGTTTCAAGTTTTCCTCCTTTCAAGTGACTGTAAATGTTACCACTCACCATGACTGCGGCAGAGAAGCTTGGGCCTCCAGCAGCTGCCACATCCAGTTGCATTTCTCTTCAGGATCAACCTACTTTGAGTGCTTTTCCCTCACACCACAGGGCTGCTGATGGTGGAAAGGCTGAGCTTGAGCTGAGGGTGCAGCTCACCAACAATGCACCAAGACTCATCTACTGTCCATGCAGAGGGAACTGCTGCGAATGATGGGAGACATGTAAAGTGTTTCCTGAGGTTGCTGTCAAGTAGTTGCTGCTGGCAACTGGGGTTTTTTTTCCCCTCTTCACATTGTGGGTCAAGAGAGGACTGTATTGAAATTAGGACAAGACTGAAAACCAAGCAGTTTTCAATCAATCCTAGGATTTAGCTCAGAGTAGAATCAGAGTAGAACCCAAAGAAGCTCTAAGAGCTTAATGAGAGAGAGCAACTCCTCTTACAGAAGCAAACCCATACTTCATTTCTTGTGCAATATTGGCTCCAGAAAGAAAAGTCCCCCTAGATAAGAAACTTTGTTTCTGTCTAAAGATCCCAAGTTTAAATTTTACTTCCCACATCTGAACTTCAAGGACCTATTAAAGGGAGTATCCAGTACTCCAGGCAGTCCAGATTTCAGCCCAAGGCATATGCTTTACTAGCAGAATGTTTTCATGCTGTAATAAAGAGATGTAGCAGGGCTTTTTTCCTAAGACTAGATTAAATGCCAAGTTCTATAGTTTTTCTTCCTATCTTCCCTACTGGATGGACAACGAAGGATTAAGGATTAGAGTTGGCAGGTGACTGGATTCCTTTACTTGTCACCCTTGGGCAGTTTGTCCAAAGTGTGATTTTTTCTCCCGCCTGGCCTCTCTGCGCACTGCAGCTTCTGCAGAGACCTTCACACCAAGTGATCACCACCTGCCTTGTAGTTTTTGGCAGAAAATGAGACTGCAGTAGGCACTAGAAGCACAGGCTCTTCACATGGTGATACTGCACATTCACTTCCTACTTTTACTTCTCTTTCTGGTGCAGTTCCCTTCCCCTCTTGGATGCAGAAGCCAGTTCTTAGGTTACAAACATTTCCTTTTGTTCCCCCTAAGGAGTACCATGGGGACTTTTCTCCACACCGTAATCAGCATCTGCCAGCATGGGAACCCTAAATCAGCAGAAGCAGCTTGCTGTTCTCAGCATCTTCCTCACCTTTTTGTCCTCTGAAGATACAAACTATGTCTCCTGCACAGCTAGACAGTCATAAAGAAAAAGCTACTGCCTGTGAGAACAGGCACAAGAAAGAGGTAATAGAAAGTGCATTTAAGAGGACCAGACCTGTTATTTTTGAAGGCACCAAATTTTTCACACACACAGAAAAGGTTTCTATGATGATTTAGACATTTTGACTGTGAATGACTTTCTGTACTTGTTCCAATACATTTCATTATTAAAATCAATTTCACACTGAAGCCTACTCCTCTTCTCTAAGAGTTCACAGGGTTAGCAGCACCAGTGTGCTCAGTGTTGGAAAGCAGGCAGAATTTACTGCATCAAATTCCTTTCCCTAAAGGAATTCCCTGTTTCACAATCCCACACATAGCACAGGGAGCTTTGACATAACTGGTTTTGACTGCAGCAGTTATGCATAGATACAGCTGATGATGCATCCTGTCCAACTTGGAGGGTTCTGCTACAGACCCAGTACTATGACTGGTACTTCTACCAGAGTTGTACCATAGCCCTCCTCTAGAAAGGTCTCAAACTTCTCCCCTACAAAAACAGTTCAGCAGTATCCTCAAAGCAGCCACGCTATCAAAGAATTTTAGTTTAGTACAAAATTTTATTGATATTAATATTGCAAAACTATAAACATGAATGTGGAGAATCTGCACAAGCCTGGAGCCTATCCCATCCCATCAATCTCTGGGACAGCAGCAAGGCCCCAGGCAGCCTTGTAAACAAACTAGAAAAAGCAAAACTTAACTGTTTAACAACAGTCTTGACATTTGGCTCTAAGCAGGGGTATTTGGAAGAAATCCCTCATTTCAGCTTTATAACACTCTTACCAAACATTCTGAAGCACATAGGCACGGGTGAAAAAAATTCCCTAATCATTGGCAAGAAACAGCCTAGAACTCTGAAAATAGAAACTACAGAATCAGTATGTGCCCAGCTCCCTACTGTCCTTGCAATCAATGATAGAGACCTCTGGCATCCTGTTCTTTGTGGTCCAGTTAAACAGCTGCAAGCAGGGAACAGGCTAAGCCTGATGTCTTGACAAACACATCTTCCAAGCTTGTGTATGGGAGAGCTTGGTGTTTCCTACCATACCCAAGCTATCCATGACTTCACCCCTCTGGACATTCTATCTTTTCAGGATGTCAATCCTGTTAGCAAATGGTTTCTCAACTTGGTTGGACTAAAACAGGCTGGGGACCCTGTCATGAGCTGCTCCACTGCAGACTACAGGAAATGGGAACCTCTGACAAGTGAAGACAGATACAGTAGGCTGAAAGCAGTAACTTCAGCAAGATCTGGGAACATCTTGGAAGTTTTCCTAGTGCCTCAGAAAACAAGTAGTAACTCCACTTGGAGGAACCAAGTATTGACACAACTTTCTGGAAAGGGAGGCCAAGAGGATCAGGGAAGCAACATCAGATCCGGGGAGGAAGGACAAACTCTAACTCCCTGCACGGCTTATACTGCCCATTGCCAACAACTGAGTTTGTACCCTGGGATTCAGAAAGGATCAAAATACTAAATCAGTTCTCTAGATCCAACTCTTTTCACTTCCTCCCATGGGGTTTAGAATCACTGCTTTTTGTTTTCATCTCCTTCAGCTCCCCAGACATTAACTTAGCTTTTGAGTTTGCTTGTGCCAGGGTTTGCCTGCCTCTGCCCTCCACGTCTGGATGAACTCCAGTTTCCAATCCCCTGTTCTCTCATGGTTCAATCTCCTTGTCTGTCATGGCTTTCAAAAGATGTTCATGCTTCTTGGCTGCCATGTCCTCCTGGTTCCAGATCAGAATATTAAAGCCTGAGAAGAAAAATTAAATGTTGTATATTAGAAATTCTACATCAATCATAATACCTCAGGCTGTGTCACTTAAATGCCAGAAATTCAAAATACTTTTTCTAAGGTATTTCCAAAGTATAGAGGATGCAAAAGTAGTTATTGCAGATGCTGTGTCCACACAACCATGGAAATCTGATCTAACTAAGAAATAAAAGTAATTCCTAGTCTCATCTGTCACAGGTCTAAGACGTAAATCTATAGCCAGCTAACTTAATCCCACATAGCCTGAGAAAAACTGACTAAACTTGGCTCTGCAGCCTAGGAAATGAGATAAATTAAACAAAGGGAAACGGTATAGCCTAGCAGGAAAAGGCTTTCCACCCTCCATTGTTTTCTTCTACTGCTTCACGGACGGCAGGTGGCAGTGGCTGCCGGGTGGTGGGAGGCTTCCCACTCCAGACTTGATGTTCTCAGAAACGCTTCACAGGAGATGACTACCAAACTGCTTCCCAAGTGCAAAGGTGTAAGACTGAAAGGAAGGTCTTGATCTCTTTCACAGACAAAGGAAGTTGTAAAGAGCTACTAGCAAGTGGGATGTGGCAAACCTCTCACAATTTGCTTTAATCTGGAATAACAAACCAACCCTCTTCTGGGACTAGAGCTCACACTAGTGCCCCAGGTTCTCTTTGCTTACCCATGCCAGAAGCCAGTGTGTCTCCCATAGGGTTAAATTTATTGAGCTGAAAATGAAAACACAGAGTCTGTAAGAGCATCACTGCTTATGTAACAGTCATAAGAGCACCACAGCTTATATAACAGCAACAACCATCCGGAAAAACCAGCGTTCCCTAAGAGTATCACAAAAACCCCACAAAGGACCATGGACTAGCCCTGCTTGAGCCAGCAGTTTTAGCTGGCAGCCATAACCCATGACAGCATGTGACAAGTCAACTGGATACGGTTCTAGTCCCTAAGCCATGCCTCCTTCCCAGAGACAGAGCAGTGTTATTGACAGCCCCTTCAGGTGCAGCTCAACTCACCGAGATGATCCCAGAAGCATTTGGATCGTAGAGCTGACAAACCATCTCTCCCGTGTTTCCATCGAACACATCCACAGTGCGCAGCTCGTTCAGCGTGTACCCGGGGAACTTGGGGTCTGGGTAGCGACCTACCACAATGAGGTCATAGCGAGGATGCCACGTTGCCTGATCACAGAACACAGCCATGGAGAGCTTAGAGAAAGGGACAGAGCTCAGCACTGACACAATCAGACAACTGACGCTGGGAGCAGCTCCTACCATATCCCACCCACAGCTTGAGGAACAGTGCTCCACTGGGAGTTGCAGCAGTGTAAATATATCCACCCACCAATGTAGCACCTTGACCGGAAATCAGACCATTTCTGATTTGCAGACAGCTGCCAGCACCAAGCATGATGCTCCTCTTAGACTTAACTCACCTTAATAGGTGTGAGGTGCTGAAACTGCCTATGTGGATGTGGAATCAGATGCTGTGGCTTGGTCCAGTCTGAAGATGAGTAAACCCTGATTTCATTGTGCTGGTCTGTGCTCAGAAGCTTGGCACCATGTGTTGGACTGAAGTAAGCTGGGAAAGTCGGACAATAAGGCAAACTAAAGATCACAATGCTGTGACTGACAAGAAGCATATGTGTCACATTTTGCTGATTGAAAATCCATCACTATTTCTTTAATTGGGATGTGAATATGGCTGTGTGTCCCAACAGATAAGACTTTGACAAGACAGACTGCCTGTCTCAAACTCAAAACTCTTAACTCTTACAAAAAAAGTAAGCTAAAACCTACTGTGCTGGGTTACCTAAGAATATTTTTTCTCATTTCAGAATCCCAGAAGTAAACATTGCAAAGAAAGGAACTCAGTCATTCAAATGGAAAGACAATGAGATGGACACCTGCAGTTTGGACTTCCATCAATTGGTAATTGCACCCAAGAAATAGAGGTTTGAGTTCCATTATTTGCTCTTGTCAAACGGATTGCCCCAATAAATTCAATTTTCTAATCTCAGCCACTGCTGCTTTCAAACTGTCTTCTAAAGTACAGTGTCACAGTTTGTGTGGCAAGTCTTAAGAAGGTGCTGCAGCTGCCCTCATCACCTCCCTGCCTCTGGCCACACATTCCCAACAGCTTCCTTGCTTTAATTACCATGCAGCTTGGAATTGGAGCAAAACCTAACACTGCCACCACAATAAAAGCTGAGCCGAGTAGACTCTGCAGACATCTATGCAATGAAATCCTTAACTCACCTGCATTGACAGGTTTCTCATGTGGAAGCATATGAAGAAAGTTTGTTTTGTTTTTGATGTTTCTGAGGTCCCAGATTTTGACTGTCTGATCCACAGATGCTGTGGCAAACATCCATTCACATCGGGAGTTAAACTCTACATGAGTCACTTTCTTCTTGTGCAATTTCAGCTTCCAGATCTGCAGCAAACAGAAAATCGTGTAGAAAAAAATAATCAAGATCTGGAGTAAAGAAATGAAATTATAATTTACTAGTGCTGACTAAAGAGGTCTCACATTTATAAAGTAACAAGACTTCTAAAATACACCAAGAGTGTATTTTAGAAACAAGAAAGGAAAAGAATGGCATTGGGAAATAACTACTTCATTCTAGAAAAACTCAGATCTGTCATTTTATTACAGCTGTAAGAAAAGAAAACACAACCCTGGGCCTTCATGGAGGGAAGTATTAGTGCCACTGTTTAAAGCAAGATCTTATCTGGAAGACTTTAAGCAGCGCTAGCCTTTCACTTGCAGAAAGATTTAAACAAACTGGAACACGTAGAGAAAACCTGCTGCCAAGATAACAAGAAGGAAGGAACTGCTTTGCGTGGAAAACCAAAAAATCTTGCTTTAAGTAAAAAAGGTGAGACGAGATGTAATTGGCTTCTAGAAACACATGAGCAAAGAAACATGAGGGTAGGACAAATATTTCAATTACCAAAAGAATTACAAACAAACACCAAGTGGCCATGAATACATTTCTATACAAAGCCAGAAGGCTTAATCTAAAGGCTGGAGCTGTCTTATCCTCCCTAGAATAATGGATATCTCCCAGCTGCAGAAAAGACTGTCACATTCTTTCAGGGGGAAAAATAAGTAAGTCACCAACTAACTCTGAGTAGGGACAAGTCGCTTGGAGCATTCCTGACTCTGCCCACTACTTTACATAGCTGCCTTTGGCCACAGTTCATTGGGTGGCAAACTTTTACAGATATTACCCTTACATGCAGGAGAGAGGGCAGTGCCAGTGTGGCTGTACAGCAGGCTCCTGAAGCAGGGCCCTCCCCGGCTATTCTCTCCTCTTTCGGTACTACTCCAGACTCACGGTCTGCCTTTGCCTGCCCTCTCGTGTCCAACGGCAGGAGTGCAAGTTCCATCCCGATATTCATTGCATTACTGCTCCGTGCCTACCCCCAGGTCATGGAAGGGTGTACAGCACAGCAGTACCTCCTAAATGACTCCCCCCAGGGCACTAAGTTTCTGGAAGTGTGAAGGTTGTTGGCAGAGGGTGCTCACATCTTCAGGTTAACCTATAATTACTCTGGCTAGCAGCAAATGCTCTTAAGGAAGAGGTAGCACATGACAGGTTAGAAATTGCTTGCTTAGAAATTATTGCCATTGCACTCAACAACGTAAAATCCCCACTGGGTGGCGGAAGTGGAAGATTTCTCACCACCCAGACAATGAGTGAACTCATCTCCTGAGCTGCAAGTCACTTGCTCCTCTTTCCAGGGTCCCTGTAGAGCAGAAAAGCACATGAGCCATAAAGATTCCTGTAGAGGAGGTGCTGCACGGAGCCATACAAACCTCTTCACCAGAAGTGCTGAGCAGGACCACGTTGCCCACATTGTCACCTGTCACCACTGCACGGCAGCTTGCAGAAACGTCTACACTGCAGTACCAGCAACTAGAAGGAAAGACACAAACCAGTGTTGTTCCTACACAAAAGTGAAGCCAGTGGAGTTCTGGTTCACAGCTCATCCCTGACACGGGAGACTGCAACAGATTGTAGTTACAATCTCCTGCCTGGTGGTGTGGGCCTGAGTATCAGGAAGAAGGACAGCTTATCAGCAATGCTTTCTGTTGGTGACTGAATGTAAAACAACTTTCAAGTAATTTTGAAGAGCTTATTAGGTGGAGTGTAACACATCGCAACAGTGGAACATAATTGAGGTTGAAGAACCACTTGGTGCTTGTACATGAAAATACCTTGGGAAAGATCAGAATATCCTTGGAACTCTGACAAATGTGGAGAGACAGCTTTAAAATTACATTTTACACAAAACACTGAAGCAGCAGTAAAGCCAGAAGCTTTGGATTGAAAAGTTACATATCGAACTGTCTCAACTTCATGCTCGGTGTCAAACCACTGAATAGAAACTTATCTGATAAGGACATATGTCTTAATGCCAGCTCTCCCAGGAAAAGGGCAGTAAGAATAAATCTGGGGCCCTTTGGGAACTTGTTGCAAAAGCCTCCCTTGCAAAGTAAATTATTCTAAGAATTCAAGGCCGTGGAAATTAACATGGTGAGCCTGAAGTCTGCAAAAGGGCCACAGGGTGAACTCAATAAACTGAAACTCAGATTGTGCAGGAATGTTGTGTGGCTTTCCTTATGCTACCTGAGCTGCCACTGACAAAACAGACTACTGACAACAATGAAGAGAAGGAAGTTACCCTGTTCTTCTCACCTCATACTTCATAAAGTGAAAAGCCCTCAGCAAGCCAGGAGATGGCATCACCAGAAACTAACAGGGAAGATGTGGGCAGCACGCTCAGCTAATGTAAAAGCCTAAGTGCCCTGTAGCTGCCTAGCAACCAGGACCCTGCCTCCAAGCTCCCCCATGGGACCTATTCATGCCAAGAGTCTCCTAACACTAGCAGGGAGAAAGAAGCAACACAGTATTAACCCCAAGGAACAGAGAATTCATCTTACAGTGCCCTCTTCTCACCAAACATTATGATGCTCATGGCCACAGTCCAGGGCACGAGAGATCACCTGCACCGCTCTGCCCTCAAGATCCTGCAGACTTAGGGTGCCATCACCTGATGCCACATAAAGCTTCTCTGCCTCAAAAGGACTGAACTTGATGTCTCCGAGAGAATCTCCTGGCCCTTTCTGAAATACACACAAAGCCAAGAGACATCAAGGTTAGCGTGAAAGTGAAAATCTTAATTCAACAGTCACCTCTTGGTACACACTGTCAGTTTCTCTAGGTACAAGCACTGCTTTCTGGCAGAGCACATACACAAGAACTCTTTTTCTAACCTGTTTCAAATCCAAGCACATACATTCTGAGCCTTCAAACTTTGGGCTGCAAACCTCATTAGCAAGGACTGCTGCTTTGATTATGGAGGTAGGACTAATCGGCAGTGAACTACCTGGCCATGTTCAGGAGATCACAAGCAACACCAGCACCATTCCATGCATAAAGCACATAAAATCTCATGATAGCCCAGAACCAAGCTTTTCTTACAGAGACTACATTGACTAGCTCCCTACAGGCTGCTTCCAGTGCTGTATCTGGTCTTTCTCAAGGTACCAACAAGCAGGAAAAGCCAAGTGCAAATCTTACTGCTGGGTGCACTGGCCCTTGGCCGGTGTCAAACCATGACACTGTCCCATGGCACAGGAATCTTATGTTCTATGTTATGTTGTACTGCTATTGTTGTCATGTTGTTTTTCCCCAGCCTGTCTACTGAGGAAAAGTGGAAACCCTACACAAAGGCAGAAAAAAAGAGAACTAGCTGGGAGTCCCCAAACTCTTCAATACTGAAGTGCACTCCATCTGCTGCTCACAGGACAACTACTTAGTGAAGTCTCACTGTAAATACTTGGTTTCAAGAGGCCAATGAAGACAAAAAAAGGCTTGCCCCTAGAGCCTGCCTGTCCTCACAGCAGTAGGAGGAGGATGGCATGCCCTTTCAAATCCAGCCATCACTGATGTGACAGGCATCCCACTGGGATACAAAACCCTCATGTCTCAGGACCCAGTTTATCTCTCCTTGCTCATTCCACCAGTCACCCAAGCAGAACTTAGGTTTACTTTCTGCCCTATTACAAGGCTGCAGGTGATCAGCCAAATTAAAAAGTAACAATGAAAGCTGCACTCAGAAAGAATTAGGAGGGGGAAAGTAAAATGAGAGCTAACTCAAATTCTCACTTACCTTCAAGCACAGAACTCAAGTAACTAACTGAAGAGTTCAGGCTTCCTCATGAGTCCACAGAAAAAAACAACAGTCTTGAGAAGTTAATTCTGAGAGCTGCTTCTAGCAATTCATCTCCTCTTTTCACTAACTACTGAAGGAACCCAGACTCTTAATTTTGATATTTTAGATAAGCACCAGAAGCTCCGTGGGATGAACTGGCATGACCCAAATGGCAGGCACTGCTTGAAGTCAATGGCATTTGTGGAGAAGCATGGAGAGAACTATGAATTGTCCTGTAAAAACCATCCGACAACTGCACTGCAAGCACTGCAAGCACAACAGAAGGCTGAGGGGAGACCATAGTTAGAAGGTCCCCAGAGCACAGAGCTTTGTGAGGTATCAAGAATAGACAACTAAGGAAATCCACTGGACCCCCACTCACTCATCTACAACAGGAAGTAAGCAGCAAAGAGTCCCTCCCCGTTACTGAAAAGCTCTTTCCTACCCATTACCCCATTTCAAGGAAAACTAGGAAGAATGAGCCTCCCTGAAATTCAGAGGATGGAGGACATGTATACAGGGAAGAGGAAGCCCAGCTCTCACATATCAGAGACAAACATATCTCTCTCTGTTTCTCTTGCTCCCTGTAGTGCTTCTGCCAGCGGGACACAGAGGCCCAAAGCATTACTGTATTCTTACTCCCAGTCCTCGGTGCTGGTGAAGACCCGGATAGTATGGCCATTAAAATCCTGCAGGGTGGTAGTGCCGGCAACTGACGCAGTGTACAGCTGACTAGGGTTAAAAGGGTTAAACTTCATTGCTGTGATGGCCCCTCCAGCTCCCATCTACAAGGAAGGGGATGAACAAAAGAAAAATCCACTGAGTGATGGGGAAGGAGAAAAGTGTGTTCTGTAAGTCTGCAGGCACTGCTATGTCTTTACGAGTAACAGTGAAACACACCACAGTCCTCTAAGCAGGAAAGACAACCATGTCTCCTATATGATGGTTGTCTAAACCAGGAGCTGCCCTCCTGGAGGACAAATCTGCAATTCCTTCAGTCCCCAGGCAAGGTACTCCCTTGCTATCTGGCACACTATTTACAAAAAGAGAAAGGTGACTCTGGAATTTCTGGAGGATAGACCTCTCAATCTTAACTTAGAAAGGTGATTAAAGCTACAAAGTCTTTGAGCCCCTGTTGGAATGGTCTGGGCTGAATACAGCAATGAGGGGGTGTGCCAGATGTACAAACCATTCAGTCTACCTTAGTTTCTCACTTGAGATAAGGCATTTCTTCATCTGCCACAATAAAAGGTGAGCAGAGAAAGATCAAGACCTAAACCAGACAGACCCTCTCTGCCTACCTGTTTCTGGCATCCCTTGAAGATAACTGTTTGTCAGTTGCTGTATTATTTTTCCACTGAGCACACACTAAGTGCTGCCTCATTATGAACTTAATCACCATGCCTCAGTTCTTCCCCAGTGCTAAAATGGTCTGGGACTTGGAAACAGACATGCTGTTGCATCTCAGTCCTACCTGTAACTGGCTACTCTGAAACCTGAGACCCGTATGTGCTTCTCACAACAAACCTCACTTTTTATCTGCAGTATTTCATAGTACTCCAGTTTTCCCTCCCACCCCATTCCTCACATACAAAGGCTTACCCCCTTTATGAAGCAGGTTTTAGCAAGTACTTCACAGTCCCAAAGGATGATGTCTCCACCTTTGGAACCAACAGCTAGCGTACTGGGGTGTGTTGGGTGCCATTCCAGACATGTCACTCTCCTGTCAAAAGGACTTGCTCTTCGAAAGAGGCAGTATGAGGAAAGAGAACGCAGAAAAGCCAGCTCCAATCTCTGTTAAAAAGGTAAAGAGAATTATGACTTTTGCAAGCATCCCTGAGATTTGCTGAATGAGGAATGCTAACAATTTCTAATTGTCATTAATGTTACTATTTTCATACAAAATTCTTAACAACAACAAAGCTCGCCCGGGTGCTTCCCACCAATGGACGTTACAGAAAGAATTAATTTTCAAATGAAAGGTGTATGGCCCTGTGAAACAGTAAAGTATTAAGGACTTGATGGCTATGTCTGTGAAAAGGAAAAAAAATCAACACTTAACCTGACAAGATGGGCAAGGTAGAGTGGATGCAAGAACAGTATCATGAAACAGTCAGATCAGCATGCAAAAGTATCACTGTGCAGTAACTCAGCTGGGAGAGCGGGCAAGTTTAAATATAACTCAAGGAAGTACAGAATTAACAGAGGAAAAAAATTGGCAGGGCTGGATCAACCAAAAGGGAAAGCCATCTTGCATTTTACATTATTAAGAAATGTAAGGGTGCAGCAGACTTGGAGCCACAAGCTGTGTATGTGGGGAAATTTTAGGGTTCTTAAAGTTCCTCTGTGTTGAAGATCTTTTTATGGAGGGAGCTGAGATGTCCAACAGGTCCTGAAGGAGTCACTCCTCACCTGCCTGAGCTGTGCCTGAATGGAGCCTCCCAGCATTTTCTGGTAGACATAATGAACAATGCTGCATCGCCGCTCCAGCTGAGAGGAAAGGACTTTTTTGTTTCTCATCACAAATCCACCTCCACTGCAACCTGCCAGTGAGGAAAAGAGTCAAACTTACTGATTAGCGACACCCATCATGCTCATTCACTAAACAATATGGGTAGACATCTGCATTTGCTGCTACATCCATGAAAAGACTCAGCCACAAGATAAAAGCCTCTAAATAATTCTTACACATCTAAGGTGCAGCAGCTTCTGGAATTATGGAGTCCAGTACATCCCATAGCCCACCAGAGCTCTGTGTATGCTTCCTCTTCCTAAACCTTCCTTCTCTTTCCCCAAGATTTATCAAAAATAACAGGAAAGCACTAAAGCAATGCCACAGGTGGATGGTGCACCTCTTGGACAGGACAGAATTTGAATGTTTCATACCCAAAACACAATGCTGCTATCCAAAGCCCCAGCAACTTGGAAATACGTCATGGGAGGTGGCATAAGCCCCTGGCTGTAAGCCCCTGCATACAGCAAAAGAAAAGTCACATGTGTGATCAGCAGGAACACCTGAAAATTTCCCAAGTATGGCAACATGAGCTCCCACACAGTTCCTGAAATGCGTACTCTGAATCAGAACTTTCTGTCTGCTCACAGCATTGTGAGTTTTGTTTTTGATAATAGACCTGCTGACACCTCACTGCCTGAAAACCTTTCTGTTTGGAGTGATTTTTGCTGAGAGCACAGCTTGTTTCTACATTTTGTTCATGTTCCTAATTTTTGTCTTCAGGGACCTTTACATAAAAACTAAATCTGTTCAGTCCCATGTCTGTGATCTAATCATCCCCACACCAATGGTCTGTAACACCCCAGGGGATCTAAATGTCAAATGCACTTCTTAAGAAACACAAATACTATTTTCATTTAAAAAAAAACAGCACAGAAGACTGAAAACACACAAATCATCCTATATGATTAAAACTTAAAGTAAATCTTTCTTTAATGCAATTATGGAGAAAAGCACACTTCTTTGTTCACATGCCAACATACTGAGAACACTTGTCACACCTGTTGAAATAGGTACAAAAGTATTTCCATTCTAATTTCTTTTTTTCTCTTTCACTGAAGAATTGGTATCCACAGTTCCTTCTTCAGAGGAGACAGACTGCGAGGTGTTTTTTTCAGATTCCGTTTTACAATGAAGGATAATTTATTAAGAAACAAAGCTTCAGGCCTTTTTAGAATCAGCTGAAAGAAACCCTCTAATAAGGTGGTTTAATTGTAAGAAATGGAAACTGTCCTACATGGATCAGGAGAAAAAAAATTTCCAAACACATACAAATTGGAACACAGGATGGAAAAGCTCAAATACAAAGGTCTTCATCTTTTTAAGAAAGGGTTAAGGGAAAATATGATTAGCCCCCTTTTTCTGAAATATCTTACAGGAATGGCAGATGCTTACCTAACACAAAAATCAGGTAATGAAGTTACAATAAAATAATGTAGCTAAATTAACTACAGAAGATGTTTTAACTATCTGCAATAGACAGAACGTCTTTCAAACAGAGCATTTTGCCTGCACAGTCACTGTTAACCCTGCTAACTCCTCCAAGTTTGGACTTACAGACCACACAACGGAAATGTGCAAAATCATCAAACTCCTGTATCTCTGACTTTTGGAAAACACTTCAGTAATTTCTGGCTCCTTCAGCCAAAATTGTACAGAAAACACATAGTATCTCTATACAAGGCAGTAAAGTTAGTGATCCTGGAAACCACTGATGGAATTAAAGGTTTTATCTGAGAAAAGAAGGCTGAGGGGAGACCATATTGCTCTCTACAGCTACCTGAAAGGAGGCTGTAAGGAGAGGGGAGTTGGTCTCTTCTCCCAAGTAACAAGTGACAGGAAGGAAGGGTCTCTAGTTGCACCAGGAGACGTTTAGGTTGACTATCATGAAAAATTTCTTCACTGAAAGAGTTGTCAACCATTGGAACTGGCTGCTCAGGGAAGCCGATCAGTCCCCCATTCCTAAAGATACTTAGAAGATGTGCAGATGTGGCACTTAAGGACATGGTTTAGTGGTGGGTTTGGCAGTGCTGGGTTTACGACCTTAAAGGTCTTTTTGAACCTAAATGATTCTATGAAGTTGCTGTAGGTAAAGTCTAGACAACTTTGTCAATAATGCAAAGCATTAAACTTTCCGGTATATTACAAACCAATCACAACTCCACAATACGTTAAAAATCTTTAAGATTTTTTTTTTAACAGAAGTTAGACACTAAAGGAAAAAAATGCACATGAGGAGAAGTAATCAGAGGAAATTCTGTCCATTCTAATCTGAACAGAGGTCAAAAGTATTCCTACATGTAGGAATCCAGAAAACAGGAAAATCTCCTGTGCCTGTCCTGAGTGGTTTTGTTTCTCAGGAGAGCACAGCTTTTAGTCTTTGGCCATGGAAAAAGCTTCCAGGATTCTGTGAAAAGTTGAGTTTTTGTAAGTGTATATAGTAGATAATATTGTAGTTTATCACAGGGTGAAAAAGTAGATTTTAGGCGCTTTAGCGTGGTAGTAGTTGGAACAAGATGGAGGACTTTTGAGTGTTGACTCAGTTTCTTCCTTCTTCATCTACTCCATTTTCTGCAATGTTGGTAGCACAGTGACTGGTTAGACAAAGTCACAATGCAGATGTAATGTGACTGAAGAACAATTAGGAATTGGTAGAAAAATAAAAACATACTACATGTTAGGTACATTGTAAAACTCAATAGGATATGGTATCTGTACAAAAAACCTTGGAATCGTCCATTTTGTCTCTTTCTGGCTCATGTCACTGAAGTGTGCTGAGCCTGTTGTCACCTAAGGCTCTGAACTGTGATAAAGAAATAATAAACAACTGAAGGCTGAAGCCAGCAAGTCCCGCTTGTCTCATTCCTGGTTCCTGACCCTGGCACAGACATTTTTTACAGGGGATTCCCAGTAAAGTGAATCCCTGGTGTGGGAGGCAAAGACTCCCACAAATGGTGCCCCTGTGTGAGGGGAAAACAAGAGAACTCCGACACCTACGTACTGCAGGAAAAGTCAGAAGAGGGAAAGAATGGGCTGCAAATACCAGTTCAGACTGGATGCTGTAGGACACCAACCTTAAAACTAACAACTGCATTCGGAACTGCTTGAGAGTAAGAATGCATTATCAAGACTGGTCTGTCCTACACTAAAGCAGAGATCTGGCAATATAGAAATTCCACAGAACTTAACCACCCTCAAATGAGCTGTAACAGCATCTTCAGTGCTTCAGGCTTTTACCAAGAGGTATGAAGTCCCAAAACTTGAATGCATGCACACACACTCACTAGACAAAAACTTGGAGGATGTACTACCCCAACACAAGTCTGCCTATTACTTCAACATCTAACCCCATCTGAACAGTCATGTCTGAACATGCTTCTTGGCATTCTCCCTCTTCAACGAGTCAGTGCCTGTCATTTGCAGTGAATCTGATAGGGAGAAAGAGTAAGAATCTGAGGAAATGTTACCAATTTTCCCTGAGGGTTTAGATGCTTTTCTCACAAACAACTTCTTTTCTTGTTTCTCATTCCCTCTTTCTCCATGGTCCCGTTTCCTCTTCCCAGCTGATTTTGCCTCTTCTGGCCACTGCTGACATGCCTTCTCACGCTTCTTATCCTTTGGCTGGTTCACTGGAGCCATTCTGTCTGACCACTGAAAGCAAACAAAGCATGGAAGGTAAGACTGTCATACATTTCTAACCAGAGGACAGCAAGGAAAACTGGAATGGAACATATCCCAGTTAGTCTGAAGGTAGTGATTAGACTTGTATCCTCTTTCATTGGGATGACACTTGCTTTTTCTTGTTCTCTACTGAAGAGAGGAACAGGTTCAATAAAATCTTCTTTGTTCACGTATGAAAATTAACGTATCCTAAAGCACTAGAATATGTTTTGACAGACGTGCCTCTACCAGACCTTTAAGCCTGAAACCCAAAGATCTGCATAAAGTACATCTGTGAAACCACATAATACCCTAACTGTTTCTCTAGCAGCTCACACTGAGCTCTTTAGATTCAGCTAAGTGAAAGGTCAGAGTTTTTATGATGATGGCCAAAGCTGACTGGCCTTGCAACAAATGGGCTCATTCCTCACATAGTGGCATAATGGCCACTTTTCCTCACAAGCACCACCTGGTATCTGGGACTGGGCTCCTGCACTGCCTGGCAACCACACCGGAACTGCTCTTCTGACGGCGGTGGGGTTCAGCCACTCGTGTCCCGTGTTATGCCGGCCACAACGCCACCAGGCCCCTGAGGAAAAGCATGGGCCTCCCACGGCCTCCTCTCCAGCTAGCGGGCCGTGCGCCAAAAGCCGTCCGCAGCCGCAGTTCCTTCCTGCACAGCATCCCCAGGCTGAGCCTGTGCTCGCGTTGAGCTTATTTAGAATTCCTGAACGGCAGTCAGGGCTACCTGCCCGTGTTAAATATAGCTCGGCGGGCACGGCCAAGCTCTTGCCCTGGCAGCTCCCCCGTTCCGGCGCCTCCGGGCGTGGCGCGGGGCGGCCCCGCAGCCCCCGGCGCGGCGCGGCACCCCCGCGGCCTGCGCGGAAAGCCNGGTCCGGCCCCCCCGGAGCGGCACCGAGCTCGCCGGAGCTCCCGCCACGCTTCGCCGCAGAGGGACAGGGGCAGCGGCGTCGACAGGCAGAGGCCGGGCAGGGCTCGGGGTGCTTGTTTAGCCCCTGCCCGCTCCCACCGCCCTTACCCTGCCGGCGTCCCCGGCCATCAGCGTGAGCAGCACCTCCGGCTGCCCGGGAGCCAGAGGCGGCTGCGAGGGCCACGCTGGCCTGAAACGCACCATCCGTCTGATTATTTGGTGCAGCACGTAGTCATACGCCCCTCATTAGTTTCTAGAGCACCAAATTGTCCCATTAAAGCTGTTTGGTAAAGACCCCAAACACGGCAATAAAAAAAAACAGAAACAAAAACAAAAAACCACCATTTTCCCAAGAAAATACACCTAGTGTTGGAACACAAGATCAAGCCAGCACCAATACCATCAACAAAAGTCGCTTCAAAAGCTGATAACAAAGTCTCGAGAGCAGCTCAGAGAATACCAGATCCTACTTGACGAAGCTGACAAGAATGGGGAAGGAAGAGCTCTACCAACAGAGAAGGAGGTACCAGCACTTCCTCCTGCACCTGCAAAGGAGGCTGCGGTCTGCCGGCCATGTTGTGTGGGGAACCTTATCCCTCATCTCTGGAGCAGTAAGGTCCCCTGCTTCAGGCCTACCAGTAACTATGTTGGGGAATTAAGGTACAGCCATCCACACAGGTGGCTATGAACACAGGCTCTAAAATAGCTGTACATAGCCATGCCTTCTGTAGGGTTTCGTTTTGGGTGCTACTATTTTTTGCGCTATAACTACAGTTACCTATGGATTTTCTCCCATACTAGAAAATGCACAGAAGAACTCTCCAGAAAAACATGTACTCAGTCTCTATACTTTCTCCCGGAACAGTAATAAAGTTGTATTAGTTGTATCAGAATGCCATACAAAAATTATAATCACTAACACAATCTCATTTTGGACATCTACATCAACCCAATTAGTAAGTCTTAAAGTCTCATTAGGCACTTTTGTAATACACAGCATTTGTCTTTGAACTGTACTCCTTAGCAAAAACCACCTACATGTAGTGTAATGTAACTTACACATTTCCATCTTGGAGCTATCAGTTAGCATTTTTTTAGAAATGAAATGGAATAGAAAAGAGTAGGAAAGTTTATTTCCTATGGAAGGGACCTACAGAGAGCATCTAGTCCAACTGCCTGACCAGTTCATGCCTGACCAGTTCAGCACTGGCCAAGTTAAAGCCTGGTATTAAGGACATTGTCCAAATGCCTTTTAAAAACTGACAGCCTGTGGCATTGGCCACCTCTCTAGGAAGATTGTTCCAGTGTTTGACCACCCTCTCTGTATAGAAATGCTTCCTAATATCCAGACTAAGAGTTGCCTGGTGCAGCTTCAAACCACTCCCATGCATCCTATCACTTGATCCTAGGAGAATGGATCAGCGCCTCCCTCTCCACCTCCCATTCTCAGGAAGCCGTAGGGAGCCATGAGGTCACCCTTCAGCCTTTCTCCAACCTAGACAAGCCAAACTCTGGACACAGTTTCAGACTTCAACATCATTCTTAAATTTTGAGTCCCAGAACAGCACACAGTACTCAAGATGAGGCCACATGCTAAATAGAGTGTTTGTGTCAATGACTAACACCAAATTTGATTTCTCTCTAGAGAATCACCCGATATTTTTGTAATTATTATCCACTAAGGGCAAGAACAGCAGACAGTACACAACCCTTGCATGGAAAAAATGCCACTGGCCTGATGTCCCACAGCTCAGTGTGTGGATGGTACTCTGAGCAAGCAGGAGAATGACTAATTTGATAAAATATTCTTTCATGTATTTACAGTCTCACACTCTTCAAGCTGCAGTATGCAACAGAGGAGCAGAGTTCAGCCTGGGCAAGATATTAGGCTTATTTTTATGATGCCTTCTCTTGGATGTACAGTTATGTTGAGGCTCTGCCTCAATTATGCGACATGTTTCTCTCCCACAGAATCAAGTTGTCTTGTTACTGGGTCCATTAAAGCTATATTGTAACTAAGATCAGCTTCATGGTATTAATAATACCAATAGGTGTTCTGCCTCCTTGCCAGGATCATTGTCCAAAGCATGAATACTTTTGGCTACTTTAATCACACTACTGATGTATATATCATTAGAGTAACTTTGCCATGCATAGGAAAACTGTGGTTGCTGACAGCCTGGTCACAGGGAGCTTTCTCACAGCACAGCCTGTGAAAGTTGTGAGCTTCTCCCTGTGACCAGGCTGTCAGCAACCACAGAAAACAAGCCTATATTCCATGAAGAAGTAAACCAAAATATAAAACCCTAGAGATGAAGGAATAAATATCATGCTATCTGACTTCCTTCTGTCCCATGACCATTGCTAAGCTGCCCATACTAGGAAAATGAACAAAAAGAGCACTATCAATATGACCTTGTTTTTCTGAGCACCCTATCTTCCCCAAGCCATTCCAGCCTTGGAAGACAGGATTGCAACAGCCATGCTATTTAGTACTCTTGCCTTGCAATCAGTATTGGCAGTGGCCACATCCCACATGGACAGCATCTGTCTTAGATACTCTCTTGGATGAACATGGGATAGCAATATAGAAATCAGCATGAAAACATAACACAGGGCAAACACTATATAGACTATTTATGGATGACAGGTGTTTGCTTTTTCTGACCTTCATTAATTTGATAATGGAAATGAAAAACTGAGAACTTAATTGAATTAGGGAGTATCTATGCCAAAGAGTTGGGTTCAGTTTTGTTTTAGTAAAAGACAAAGTTGTTGCTTATACTCTCAGCTTTGATTAACTCTGAGGACAAGATAAGCATCTTTCCTCACTTTTTTAAAGGATACTCATGGTGACACCATAGACAATGACCTGTCATGGGTGTCCACCTTCCAGGCACCCTATGCTGGTAAAAGTGAACAGAGGATTGGTCTCAGAAGAAATTTAATGGAATGGTTTCTAATGTCCACTTTCTAACACAGCATTTCACTGTATGTGAAGAGCATCAGCATAGTTATTTTTCTGGCTCTTATGAAATCTAGGGCAATTGTAAAGAAAGGCAAAACACCCAAGTACTGCTCCAGGGAAGTGGAAGATTTATGGCATGCTCTTTCCTCTCTTCCTTCTGGAAGGCTCTCAGCCTTTCCTCTTTCCACCGATTGAATAAACATCACTGCAAACTCACAGCTGGTCCTTGGAATTGTGTCCCAAGTCATTTGGAAGCAGCCAAGAGGAGGCAGGCAGAAAGGTCTCCTAGTGCTCCTTGTACAAGCCCTGCCCCAAGGGAAATTGCACTCGGGGCCTGGCGTTACAAAAGGGAAAGCCAGCAAGCAAACTCCCTGGCATTTAGAAAATTGCTGGTGTCATCTGAAAGGCTCCGAGGACTTAAAGATGAGGTCCGAATTATTCAGAGAGAGGTTTTCAGAGGAATGTAAAAGTGACTAAAAACAGTTAGCAAGATCGGGCTGAAAGAAAAAGACGGATGCAAAGGTGAACTGAGATGATGCCACCCTGTAAGCCCAGGGAGAGTGACCCATGCCGCTCTCACAAGCGAGACCACAGCACTTCACTTGGGTGGGAGCCGGCCTTGGGGAACCTCCTGCTCTAACACACCAGGGGGCTCCGGATCCTGCAGGTCAGCTGGCCGGTACAGCACACAGATGAACGAACTCACGGACAGCAGCCGAACTCAGGGCTGGGCCGAGCGGGCAGCTCCTCCCAGGGCTGCCTCCCTCCCGCCCCCGCCACGAAAGGAATCCCGGCCAGGCAGACTTCCCTCACTCCCCTCCTCACCCCACGGCTCCAGGCCCTCTCCCATGTGGAGGTGGGGGGAACGACGACAGGAGCCAGCACTGCCCTCCCGGCACCTGGCCCGACCCCACCTGGCTGGGCAGAGCCCGCTCCCGTTAATTGGATCAAGGGCCGGGCGGCGGGGGCGGGNCTAAAATAGGGGGAGGGCTCGATCCGCGCCTCCTCCAGGTGGCCGCTGCCCGCCGAGCGTCCCGCCGCGCCGCGCCGCCTGCGAGGTAAGCGGCAGGGGCACCGCTGCGGGCTCCGCTTCCCCGGGCCCGGCGCCTCTCGGACCTGTGCCCTGTGGG
>VXBU01011521.1:181876-213442 GCA_013400315.1 Bombycilla garrulus
GGAGGGGATTTGGGAGGCGGCTCGGCGCGGTTCGTCTGGAAGCGCAGCGGAGACCCCCGGTAGGTGCGGGAGCGGCGGCGCGCGGGGCTGGGAAGGGCGGCGGGGCTGCGGTCCCGGCGGCTTGTTCGTGAGGGGCTGGAGAAGCTCTCCCCAGAGCTTCGCTCCTTTTGCGTCCCTAAGCTTCGCCGGGTGCCCCGCCGCCGGCCTCCCGGGGCCGGCCCGCTGCCGCCGCCCCGTCACTGGGGGCTGCCGAGGCTCCCCCTCCCTCCCTCCTTCCCTCCCTCCGGAGCCCGCGCCTCCGCTCCGCCGCGGGGACAGGGGCCTCTTTGTGCCGGATCCGCGCAGAGCCGCTTCCCACTCTGAAACCGGAGCCGCGGGCGCTGGCAGCGCTGTGGAGAGTGGGAATAAAGCGGCTTCCCAGGACCCCCCGGGGAAAGGGGCCGCGCCGGGGCCCATGCCCGGCGGGGCTGCAGTCCCTTGTCTCGGGCTCCGCGGTTTCCGTCTGTGAGCCGGACTCCGGGCAGCTGGGTGGAGAAGTTCGGCAGATGGGACAGTTCTGTCCTTGTTCGTCCTCCTCTTCTGGCTGCCGACATCAGGGAGGGGAGGGCGAGGGGCAGGGACCAGGGGTGCTGCCTGTGCCCGTGTCACCGGGCCCCTGGCAAGCTGCTGGGGTTACCGTGTCCTCTCTAGCCTAGGGCAGAAGAAAGCTGATAAACAGGGAGGGTATTAGTGGGCCTGAATATCCAGTGCTTGAGAAGACAGTCTGATTTGTCACTGGGCACAGGAGGAGGGTTCCATGATCTCTGTAAAGCTATCGATAAATGAAGCTTGCGTGGCCCAAACGCATTAACTCGTTCCACCACTTTCTGTGCCAACTATGTGTTCTTTGCTTGCTTCAGTTCTTCAGGCATGCAAGAAGGCTCAGAGCTTGGTGGGGTGGGCAAGGTTTAGCTGTCCACCACCAGACACTTGTTCCTGGCCCTAGGAAGTAGTCTGGCCCTTTTGTTCACCCCTTGACCTTTATAGAACTGGTGCTCCCTTACTTCCTGAAACTGGAAATGAACTTGTCTCCCCTTCAAATCACCCGCCGGTCTAATTCGCACAAAGGAGTTTCTGATATGATGGTAATTGACTGCAGTACAGAACCCAAGCAGAGCCTCCCACTCCACCCTGGAATTGAAGTGTCACTAAGCCTTACAGTGGGTGACTCAAATCATTCTCAGGAAGGAATGAGAGCAGAATGCCCAACTGCAATGTGTGGGCTAAAATGACAGGGTCCAGATACTCCGTGCTCCAGGTGTGAGCTGGTCTCTGGGTGGAGTCAAAGTGGAGCTTCTCCCCATGAGTTGCATAACTGGGCACATTCTTTCATGCAAGGATTCACCTTTCCCTGAAGTCCACAATATGCTTTGTGTGAGATGGAGTCTGCTTTGATAGTGTTTTGTGCAATTAATGGTATTTCTCTAGAAGATTGCTAAAATATTTACTAGATTGTTCTTTGACTTGCAGCTTGGAACAGAATGAATGTATGAGCTTGATCAGCTGCCTGCTGCCTTCTCTACTCTGTGCCTGGTCTATTGTATTGCTTTATTGGCTTTTTAATTTTTTTTCCTGACCTGTGTGTTTGAGCTTCTCTGGCTTGCCTGCACATGTTCAAGTGGAGATTGTCTTCTCAGGCTGTAAAAAGCAGCAACTTCAGTGTGTCACCTGTGTATAGGGCTGAGAACAACTGCCCACCTGGAACTCTATTATCAAATGTCAGCAAGTGAATAGGCTTTTGTGTGAGTGGGCTACAACAAAATGCTGCAGGTTGCTGGCAGACCGTGTGTGTAACCAAGTCACAGTAGCCTGAAAATTTTATGGATCCAAATTAATAATATTAACAGGATAATGACTGGTGCTTTTAGTCATTTTAGTTTTTTGTGGATTATACAGGACCTAGCCTGGATCGTCTGGCTTTTTCTGGATGACCATGAATTTCCAGTAAAAAGAAAATAAATGTATATCAGAGTGTTCACTCATATTTACACACATGCACGTGCATATATATAAATGTACAAGATCAGTAATACAATAATGGGACTTCTTGGGAGATGCAAAGCTGCAAGAATGCCTTCACCACAATGAGGGGGTGGTGTGAGCTTCTGTCAGAACTCATGATATCAGCAAGCATGGCAAACACTGTATATTCTTTATTCTGGCCATCCCAAGGGCTGGAGATTATTCAGTTGTTGTTTGAACCATTTGGTCTGTGTCATGGCTGGCATCCAGGGATTGAACTGGGGACCTCCAAAGCTAAAAGTATCTGCTTGTAGCCTGAGTGGAAAAAGCTATACTCTTGATCAGAGAGCATTAATAAACTGCCTCTATTTTTGCCATCAGCTGATCAGTGATCTGTGAATTTGGGCTGCTCTTGAGAGTTCATGGGGAAATGTGTGAACAATAGGAGAGCTGTTTAAGCCTTTAAGGAGCTCTTATCTTTTAAAAACAGACTTTGTGATCGGGCAAGCTGTTTTATCACTAGTTACTCAGTGGGATGGGTGTAGAGGGTACTCTGTGAGAGGCAACTGTGACCGATAGATTTTAAAAAAGCCTTAATATTTTAGTCTAAGACTTTAGTGGATGGGTCAGAAAACAGTGACTACTGTGCCTGGAAGTTTTCTTGAAGAATTTAGGATTTTGCTCTTTGAAGAATTACAAAAGATCTCGGCATCCTTGGACCGGTTAAGAAGCTTTTCAAGTAGTAGCTTTTTGCTTTTTTCCTTGCAGCATCATGATCACTGTAATTTAACATCAAAATGCATTCTGAACAGAGTTTTTCCAGCAGCACAAAGGAAAATATCAGTGCAAAGAATCTGGTGCATCCTTTGCTGCAATGATCCAGCGTTAAGTGAGAAGTACATTAGTCTCGAGTCCCTTCATAGTGAAATGTGGGCTGAAGCTGGGCACTGCTATAATGTGACTGGCATCCTAATTACATTTGAGCCTTCCCTGGTTTCTCCTTGCTGTGCATGGGACAATGGGAATGAGCCTTTCAGACTCGGGATGGTTGGAATTTGTGTGTTAAATCTAGTGGTTGTCACTGGGCCACTGTCGTTTGTTGAAAAGGCATGTGAGAGATCTCCATGGTACCGGGGGCCTGGATCCAGAGACATTAGGTTTGTGGGGGATTTTATGCTCTCTTAATAGGTGACTGTGGTATGACTCTGTTTATTGCAGCTACGTTTTTTCAGGCTGGAGGAGTTAGAATTGCTGCAGGCAACCCATAGGTAACTGTGCTAGCAAATCTTCAGGCTCCTCAGTCCTGTCCTACTGTGAGCCTGCCCGAGCTGTGTGTCTCCTGTTTGCAGGAAGATATGGTACTTGCCTCCTGGGCTCTCAGGACATAGTCCTTTCAGTCACCTACAGGTAATTTTCTTTTGGTAGTAACTTCCTGCCCTCCCTCAGTACAGTACCCCTGCTGCTGAGCCAAACCTCTCCTGCTCCTGAGGGTGCTGAGCTGCACCAGCTGCGGTACTGCTGTGCAGAGCTCTGAAGTGGCCTTGCTGCCTTTTCTGACAAGGGTGAGAAGCTTTCATGGAGGATTGGGAGAAGATGTGAGAAGATGTAGGATGTTTAATTTCTGGAATGATTACAGGTATTTATTTCTGCTTCTTGATGTTTTCAGTCAGCTCTGCCTTGTACAAGGACTGGTGAGCTGTGGTAACCCATGGGAAAGCTTGTTGTTGACTCCAGCAGGCTTCTACTCCAGTGCAAGCAAACAGCAAAGGTTTTGAGCTGCTTCAGGAAGCACTGCAGGGAAATAAAGCCCACTGGATTGCTTTGTTGTGCTTGCGGTTTTTTTAAAAAGCCTTCTAGTGTTCTTTCCTCACATGTCAGGTTGAATCCTGAGGACCAGAAACTGAAATCATTGCTTTGGGCAGTGGACTGAGAAAGCAAATGACATTCCAGTGATGCTGAACATTAAAATCTATCCTGTCACGTGTGCACTTTGGGCTGACTGCCCTGTTTGCCTGTGTTCTCCTAAACTATTTTGAATAATATTTGGGATAGGAAGTGTTAATAGTCCTGGTTTTCAGCCTGAGATCCAAAACTTTATTTTAAGAGGCACTTCTGATAGAAAGGAGCGGATATTGTGCAGATACTATGAAAGTAGATAAAAGTTGCTCTATGACATGCAGGGCAATGAACTTCAAGAAGAATGTGTGAAGTATTCATGGCCTTTCAGCGGAAGAATTTCAGCCTTTCAGCACTTAAAAGGAGCTTATAAAAAAGAGGGAGAGCACCATGAGCAGATGGTGATCTGACAAAGGGGAATGCTTTTAAACTAGAGGAGAGATTTAGATTAGATGTTGTGAAGAAATTCTTTACTCAAAGGGTTGCTAGAACAGGTTGTCCAGAGAAGTTGTGGATGCCCCATCCCTGGTATTGTTCAAGGCCAGGTTGGATGGAGTTTTGAACAATCTGGTCTAGTGTATGGCATCCAAGCCCATGGAGTTGGGCATGGAACTAGATGATCTCTGTGGTCCCTTCCAACCCAAAACATTGTATGATTCACTTAAGTGTGAATCTCCACAGTGCAGGCCAGTTCCTAATGGCTTTCCTACTTCAACCTTGTTACCTGTGTGTATCTCTGGGAAATCTGTCAGAAAGGTGTTGAATATGTTTAGGGGTGGAGTACCTCCAAAGTGGCTGATCTGCCAAATTCTTCTTGATCCAGGAGATGCTACCAAGGGAATATAAGTTCTCTCCAGTCCACAGAGCAAATGGTGCTTTCTTTTCACATGTTTGGTCCCATAGAACACTGTGTAAAATGACTCTGTGTAAAAGCTACTTTACAGTCCTTCCAGCTCATATGGTGTTGAAATCTGCCCTAAGTTGCAGTTGTTTTTATGCTGTTTAGATTTTCCTGCAGAATAAACCTAGCTCTGGTAACAAAAGGTGAAAAAAGAGCCTTACTGTCAAAGTAGAGAAACTGGTCACACCTGGAACAGAAGCAAAGGGGTGTGATGCTTTAACCTCATTCTTCTTTACCATGAGAGATGCTCTAGCACTCAGTCTTACCTTATTCAGCTCTCAGTCCAAGGAGTTGGTTGTACTCCCTCCCACAAACTGTTTGGGACTTGAAACTGCAGGGAACTGCATGAACTTCAGAAATGCCTTGAGGATGATCTTTCATGTTTTGTCTCCATTATATGAATATTTGGAAGGAAAGTATTCACATAATAAGTAGTTTTAGTAAATGAGCTTTTACCATGTAAAACCAGAAATCTATTTGATGCAACCATAGATAAAGAAATGCAGTACTTTGAACTTATTTTCCATATGATTCACACTCTTGGTCTGAAGGACCAATTTCTTGCCCACTTTTATCTCCCATTCCCCTTCCTCAAAAAGCAGTGGAAAAGACAACTGTTGGTAAAGGAAACCCAGAAGCTGCAGAACTGCAGATGAGTTAAAAACTCACTGTGGTTTCCAAGTGGGACAAGGTGGCAGAGAATGCTGGAGACTTCTGACTGCTGTGCAGTCTAGTGAAGCAAGAAACCACCAGAAGCTCAGTGTTAGAATGGAGCTAACTGGCTTGTGGCTCCACAAAGGTTGTTTGATTGCATTGATTGCAGTCTGTTTCCTTAGGACTTCCTAATGCATTCATGTAAACTTGATCCCTGCTCTTGGCATTGCAGGGTGATTCAATCACAGGAGAATATTCCAATGGCAGGAACTTACTGGAGTTTGCCCCCCTACCTGCTCCCCATCCACAACAACAGGAAACACCCCTGATCACCACTTCCCATTATTTCTGCCTTCTTTACTCAGAGTTAGATGAGTCCAGGGCATTTTATTCTGTTTGGATCAGTGCTGTATACATAAAGATCCAAACAAACAAAAGTTCTTACTCCAGGCCTAGTTGGAGAGGGTAGACTGGTCCGACCTGCTACTACACTAACTTATGTTTACTAAGTTCCAGGCAACTCTGTTACAAGATGGACTATTGATCTTACCAGTCAATAAGTGCAGAAAAAAACATTACCAGGTAAGATGTAGATTAAATCCTGCAAAATGTTTGCATTCAGTGTGGACTGAGACTGTTGAGCAGGGATATACTAGCTCTGCTTAGAGCTTTAAACACCTGTTTATCAGTGATTTAGGAAGAAAGAACTTTCAGTTGTTGGGGGTCCCACCTGATGAAAAGGGAAGTGCACCTATTTGCTGGCAAGCTTGGTGTTTGCATGCAGAGCCTAATGCAGCAGGGTGGGAACCACCCTGTGAAATATCCATCATAGAAACTAACAAGTGAAGAGGCCAGGGAGTGGATCAGGAGCAATTACAGTTTCTCAGTATCTGCCTGGGTTAAAACCTTGCCCTGAGAGAGTGTTAAGACAGGGAGTTTGAGAGCTTGAAAGTGGGCCTGCTGTGACTTAGGAGTGCAACAGGAATGATGCTGTTCACAGGTCTAAGAAAGCAGCTGGGGTAGTGCTGTTCCTGGTAACTTGTATGTGTGGCTTCTTACTAAGCGGTCAGCTGCAGCTGCTAAGCACTAGACACAACATGCACATTTAAATTTTGAATAAAAATTAAAATAAAAAGCATTACCCTGTTTGAGTATGGTACACAATGGTTCAGCGCTGGCTTCTTCCCTCCTTCAGCTCTGTATTTGAGATTATACATTTATTTTTTTTAATGCAAAAAGCAACCGGGAAAAAAGTGTAACGTACCTTGATAGCCTATTGCATTCCTTCATTTACATTGTCTCATACTAATGTTAATCAGAATAGATGTGTGTTCCTGTAATATTGAAGATCCTCTACATCATATTGGAAATGAAAGCAGATTTTTCCTTTTCTTGGTAAAAAGGTTTCTGCCTTGTAAAGCTATGTCAGCCAGGAATCTTAACTCCTAGATCAGTAGCAATGTATTATAGAAGCCTGTCCTGTGGCCTTGGCTGCTGACAGGGAGTAGCTAATAAATGTAGAAAGAATTGAGTTGTGCATGAATACTTTGAGAACAGTTTGGGGTGGCACATGGGGAATGTCTGTAATTGGTACGTTAGTTTGGTCTAAATGTGAAGACTAAGCTAAAGAAACTGTGGTCTGGACTTGGGGGGTCAGCCCTTTAGCTGGAACAGCATCTTGTCTGTGTTTTAGCATTTTGCTAGTGGACAGCCACATGATCTCTAGAGATCATGGGCTGGGCTTCTGTTACAGGCTTGCACAGAGTTGAAGTGACCTCTGTGTGTAGTTCCTGTTCTGCCTGGTGTCTCTCTGACCTTTCCCTGGCTGGAGAGATGAGCTGAAGTCTTGTTTGAAACTGTATTAGACAGTCCTGGCAGGCTTCAGTCCTTAGGGAGAGGCTGGGAAACACTGGCTTAGTCCGTTTCCCAGTCAGGTGACTGCTGAGGGCGTGACACTGCAGTATGATAAATACTTCTAAGGGAAATTTTGGAGGATCTTCATGTTACTTGGCATTCTATCTAGCAGCAGACAAGAACTGTCCCCTCTTCGGAAAGGCGAGTATGCCTCTAAATACCAGACCTCCTATATAATGGCAGTGGAGAGCACATTACTGGGCATCATCCCAGTTACTGGTTCAGAGCTGCTGATGTGCAATTGCAGAGGTGGTGAGTCTGGAAAGGACACCCTGTCCCATGCCCCATTTCATTCTCTCTGTTGGGGACCTTCCTAGCTCTGCTGTACCAACAGCAATTGAGTTTGTTACACTGCTGGAGTGATGTGGAACCTCCTGGCTTCAGCTCTCTAGTTTCATTCTGACAAGTTAAAAGAAAAAAAAAAAAAGGATTTCATGCTTTGTCATTCTGTAAGGGAAGGGGGGCTGCCATATTTTTTGTGTATTTGGATTGTTCAGATTGAAATGTTTATCTGCAACCTATACCAGTGTGCCAGTGTTTTTGGAGGGAAAAGAATACCTTGACCGCTGTATGCTGCACAGAAAAATTATCGGGGAATCAAACAAATTGGTTGCAGAAAGTATCAAATTCCTGCATTCTTGTGGGAGTTGTCTTGAGGAGGAAATTACTTAGTAGCAACCTATTACTGATAAAGACTTTTGCTTATCTTGTCTTTAGCACCTATGTGGAAATTGATCCACAATAAAAATGTCTCCACCAAAGCCTCAGTTACTAGATAGATGTAACTCAATTTGTTTCTATGTGTGTCTGCATCCAGTATTTGCTTTTGTAGTTGAGAAAGGGAAGAGGAGCTGGGCAGAAGGCCTTGTCTAGTGCAATATACAAGCTTTGGTTCTGTGGATGAATTCCTGCAGGGCTGCAGCCCTTTGAGCCTTTGTAGAGTTCAGGAGGCTTGATCTTGGGGAACTTAGGAGAACAAAGATTCTCAGGAGGAAGTCAAGCAATGCATAGAAGTGGTGCCTTGGGCATTTGGAGGCTGTAAGTATTGGAATGTGGTGTAGATGGAAGAGAATTTCTGTGGTTTACCTGCCTGAGGGAAAGTTTTCAATGGAAAAGAGCTATTATTACTTTTGGATCTAGAAGTTTTCTTTATGGATCAGGACCCTGTTGCACAGATGCTGTGAAAGCACGTAGCAACAAGTCACACCCTACAATGCATAAAGGGTTTCACGTTTCATGTTTTTGAAAGGGAAGGTTTTAGCCTGACACCTTGGTCTGAGGGCAGGGATCTGTGGTCTGAGATGTGTCCCTGACTGGATCACGAGTGAGAATAACAACATGGCTTAAAGGTAGAAACAGCTCTATCACAATGAGCCCTCTGGTATTTTCCTGAGTGGAGCTCAGTACCAGTGAGACAGTCATGAGCCATTCCAACCTTCTGCAGCTAAAGGACAAGAAGCATTTTTTGATAACTTAATAGGGAGTTGATAGCAGGTGTGGCCTAATAATTATGTTGACTCCTAAGTGAGAGTAGGTATGTGGAGGAAGAAGGGAGGTATCTATTCTGACACAGCTAGTAGAAATAGTTGTAGCTGTCATTTGCATGGTTCAGTTTGCCTGATGTTGCTGGTTGTAGTGGTGTCTGTGATGCCTTCATCCATAATCCTCTGGAGGTGTGAAATGAATAGCAATGTAGTCACTCTTTCCCTCTTCTTCAGAGACCTCATCTTGCAGGAGCTGCAATGAGGTCTTAAGTAGCTCTTAACTGTGGGAGCTGATAAAGAAAGGTGGGAAGCTAGGGATAAACATTCCTTTGCCCTGAAAATATTATTTGCTAGATAGCCTCCTCTTAGCAGAGGTGGCAGTGGCATCAGCAGGAGTCTTGTATGTGGTAGTGGTCCACATAAAACTCTAGTCAACCCAATAAAACTCCAGTTATGTTGCTCATGCTATACAGACTCTGCCAGCCCTCCTGAATCATTTGGTGGCTCTTGCTAAATCAGGCTGTCCACAAGGTATCCTCGTCATCTTTATTTTGCTGTAAAACAACCTCCAGGCTTTGGCCCATATATTTACTTTTCCCATCAAAGCTGGGTTTTCCCTGGTCTCAAACGCTTAGTTGCTCACACCACGTGGTATTTCAGGAATAGATAGGCATGAAGGGGTGGACTGGCAATCTACTTGCTCTTCTAGGGCTCACTCAGGGTGACAGCAGCAGCTGTTCTCTTCAGCCCCTCTGTGCAGTACCAAGTACCTTCCCTATGTCTGCATGCAGATCCAATTTGATCTGCTGACTGACATGGGCTCATGAAGTATGTAAAGTCCAGAAAAAGCCCAGCAGGAAAGGGTCCTTCTTGTTCTTTGACCTTTTCACTTCTACCAAGCTGGATTTTTCTTGATTTTTATAAAGTCTGTACAACTGCTATGGAAATATGTACTCAACTGACTGCTACTCAGGTCATGGAGATTAGCCTGTAGAAATATTATAGCACTTCATTGTATTTTCCCCCCAGCTACTGTGCTGATGACTACAGTAAAGCCTTAAGCTGTGACATACTTTGCCACATGAGATTACAGATGCTGAAAAACCGTGTGAGTTCAAAAGCAGGTTGAAGAAATTAATGGAAATCTGCTGAGTGCTCATTCATAGGTGGCACATGCAGCTCAGGGAAGTTCCTGTCAGCAAGTGGTTAGAGGCTTGGAGAGCATGCAGGGAGGCATCATGTATGCTTGCTCTGTTGTCAAAGTGAGGGAAGGTATCTCTTTTTGGCTGCTGTCTAGAAAGGCTATGAGGCCACGATAAACCTCAGTATGATCCAGCACAGCTACTATTATATTTCAGAACCTGTTAGTGATAGTAACTCTGGTTATTTGAGTTGGTAACTCCTGAAAAAGCAAGCAGATGTGACTCAGATTCTAACATGGAAACTGCAGAAATAATGCATTCGTGTTTTGGATGTTTGTTTAGGCTGACTGTCCCTCAAATGAACAAGCATATACTGCCATATAATAGCTTTCCACATTTACCCCCCAAATTCTAATACCATGTAGTCAGCCTGAATTGGAAACCAGAGATGGAAGGCATGTTTGTGATTCATTGCTTCCTGATAAAGTGGGGATGGGGGAGTAGCATGGAAAAAGTGATACAGCATTCATATGTCATGTATAATTGATCTATGTCTTCATCAGAAGAAATAAAGAAAGGACGGGTTTTAAATACAATTTTACATAACTTCATGAAGTTCTTTTTAATCATAGCAATTTCAGGAATGTTTACTCTGGTTTTATTGGGGACTACTTGGAAGCCTTATAAGGTTTTTGATGAGCTTCAACCTTTTATCCAGTGACCTGGACCGCTCAGAGTCACAACTCTTCCTGCTCAACCTCTTGCCCTCCCCTTCCTCACCAAAAGTTATTAGTTTGCAATAACCCAGTCTGCTTTTCTTTCCTTCCTTCTCTTTCCCTCTCACTTTGTCTCAAAAATGGTCTTATCTGGCTAAAAATCCCACTTCCAGGTTTTGTAGTTTCTACTCTCAGCTGCCCTAACCTTCAAGCCTCAGTTGAGTGCATATTGCTGTTTGAGAAGGGATTTTTTTGCTTGTCTGTAGTTGAGGTTTTTTGTTGTTTTTGTCTGGGTGTTTTTTAATAAACTTTCTACATTGAAGTAAATCCCCAGGGATCTAAATGTGAGATAAACAAAAATGCCTTATTCTGCCCTTGCTTCTCTTAGCCTCTGCAGACCTTTTACTTCTCTTTGCTCTGTGGAAAGCTGATGACAGTTACCTGTACCATATAGCAAAATAGAGTATTTCTGAGAGAGTGATGGGAACAGCTTACAGAAGCAAGGAACAAAAAAGCTCTTCTCTTAGAGGGTACATCCTACCAATGCAGTGCTGGGTGCTCTGCTACTAAAGGGACTGTAGACCAGAATATGCATTCTGGTGAGTTTTGGTGGCTTTTTCTTTTTATGTAGAGTTCTCAAGTTCTTTGAGTTGGGTATAAATCTTCTTCAGCTTTAGTTAAAAGAGACTGGAGAAGGTATGTCCTTCCCTCTTTCTCCCAAAGGCACCTGTGTGTAAAAGTGTTTGCAGCAGGGCATGGAGGCAGTGGGGTTTGCTAAACTGGACACTGTCCAATGAGGGGCAGCCAGGCTCCCTGTGGGCTGCCTGGGGTCTGAGCTTATTTTAGGCCTTTCTGGCCCAAGCCCCTGTGCTCAGCTGTTGTGATGCTACCTTTCCTGCACAGTGCTGTCAGCCACCCCAGTGTTTCTATTTTAACTCTCTCTCTGGGGCTAGATCTTGTGACACAAGGATTTGGCATCTCTCCTACGTGCTGGAACATGGCATCTCGGGAGGCACAGTGGCTGCAGCTGCTATATCAGAGGGTGCCCCTCCTAAGTAGCTGGTAGAAAAGGGACGCCCCTAGGACTGCAGTGCATCAGAACAGGCATCATCCCTGCAAAGGAGTGTCTGACTCTGTCCATCTCTGTCTCCTCCAGTCTTTTTCCAGAGTCTGAAGAGTTTGAGACACACTTGCCGGCTTCCCACTGCTCCCCTGTGGTGTCTCGCTTTCAGCTTTCAGGTATGTAGTTACTGGGGCCAGGAGTAGAGTTGCATGCCCTGGAGGCTGCAAGATGGCTTTGCAGTCAGATGACAAACGGTGGGGAGGGAGGACATGGACAGCTGGTGGCATGGTGGAGAGATTAATTTTTCAAGGTTCATGTACCTGAATGTCATATCCCATTTAACAACTTGCTTCAGAGACTGGAATTCAGCATTTTCAGCCTTCTGAAGAAGGTCAGAGGAACAGCATTAATGTACTTCTGACACACTCCATGGGATGACACTGGGCAAACAGAGCCAAATGTTGGAAATTCCTGCAGTCTGGGTTGGGGCCGCTTTACTGTGCGGCTCATGCCACCAAGAAGGATTTTCATGAGGTGGGAGATGTGGACTTTGACCTGATCTTCTCTGCTGTGCGTTTTGTGGGCTGGCAGAATGAGCAGATACCTCTCTGGGGTGTGAGGGAAGCTTTTTATAACTAGGAATGTGCAAGAGGAGAAGTGGCAGCAAAGGCCATGCATGCTGCCTTAACCTGGGCTTGTCTGGAAAGAACTGGGTTTGTCAGCAAGTGACTGGGCTTGTGTCCTGTTACTCCTTCTCTCATTCTTGCACAAGACCAACCCTGAACCTCTCCCCAAGGAATTCATAGTGTTGTACCACATCAGGAACAGACTGGCAGTGCAGGCTAGCACAGGGGAATGGGCAAAAGTTCTGAGACAGTAGAGAATGAGAAGAACCTTTTACCTTTCAGCCTAGATTTTGAGGCCAATGCAGTGAGTGCAGTGAAAAGAGCAGCTGTGCAGGGATGTTTCTAGGGAAGCAGTGCTGCTGGGTAACAGGCACATGTGCAGCGCTGCTGTTTGGCTGGCTATGCCCCAGCATGTTTCTGTACTTCTGCTCAAGCCCAGCTCAGCTGGTGGGCAGCTTATAGGGCTCCTCCCCATTCAGGACATGCCTGCCTGCTGACTGCTCAGCCTTGTTTTCCCCAGTCAGTTGTTGTAATCCTGTAATCCTGAGTCATACTGGGAAGCTGGAGTCATCTCCATTGACACAAGACTTATTTAAAATCTTTCAAGGCAGATTTTAAATAGCTTTAGCTACCTCCATTTTTGTTACCCTCTTGAGGATCTCGGTTGGATTCATGAGCATCTCCGATATCAGCCAAGGTTTGGCAAGATTGTTTTCTACACACTTTCCCAATGTGTTACAGGCCTGCCAAGGATGCCTCTTGTCTGCAGGGAGGGAGGAGGCCAGTTCAGCCCTGGGCATCCCTGCTGGACCTTGCCATCTGTGGCTGGAGGGGCACTGATGACAGTACTTGACTGCAGGGCAGCAAGTTGGGCTCCTCCAGCTCCAAGAGTCGTGGAGAACTATGCTGTCTGCAAAGGCCCAGCCAGTGCTATGTTTGAAATCACTTTTCTCCCTTCTCAGGTTAACTGAAATCTGCAAACATTCCCTGCTGCAAGAAAAAGAGGGTGATGTCATCAGAAGATGATGCTGGCGGGGAGGCTCCTGGGGGCAGTTTCTGGGAGGTAAGGAAGGATAATTGGTGTGTGAGGGAGGTAGGAGTGTCATTTTACCACCCACTGGTGGAATTAAGGGGTTGAGTTCCAGGTCTGTGGGTGACATGTTGCCCTTGAGGAGTGGAAGGGAGGAGCTGTGGGAAGGTTCAGTACCTTGCTGTGTGTTACTACAGGGAGTAGTGACTCTTTCTTCCACAGACACTGTGGAGTGAGAGTTCCTTGTTCAGCTGACGTTGATCTGAGCTGTGAGAGAAGCAAGCAAAGCATCTCAGCTGCTTCCCTCCAGTGGTGTGTCTGCCCGAGATGGCCAAAGGAGGGTCTGAGCCCAGATGCTGGCTTCAGAAGGGCCCATGTTCCCTCCCCATGCAATGATGGACCTGCTGCTGTCTGTACTGAAGGAACGTGACAGTCAGTACGGTGTAAATGATAACGCTGTGACATTGCAGGCTGGAAACTACAAGCGGACAGTGAAACGTGTGGATGATGGGTACCGGCTCTGCAATGACCTTATCTCCTGCTTCCAGGAGAGAGCCAAGATAGAGAAGAACTATGCCCAGCAGCTGACAGAGTGGTCTCGTAAGTGGAGGACCAATGTGGAGAGAGGTAAAGTTGGCATATTAGACTGGGAAAAGGAAGCAATTGTTGCACTCTCCTCTTTGAGTGCTATCTCTTACTGTGGTGACACTGTTTACTTGAGGGATAGGCTTCCCTTCCCCAGGAAGGGAGTGACTTTCTTGGGTGTCTTTTTTTGTGTGTTTGCCTGTTGTTGTAGTCAGTCCTCTGATTCACTTGGAGAGGTGTTCTCTTGTCATGTGCTTGGTTATTAAAAAAATAAATCTGTGTGCTTAGTTTGGCAAGTCCTTTGGCAGTCCATGTCTTAAATCAAGCTGGAGATACCTCCCTTTTAAGGAAAGCCTAGCTGTCCTCTCCTCCAGTCTGAGAATAATTACTAATGCTGTGATTTAGTGGCAGTGTGCTCAGACTGATAGTGTCTCACAAAGTAACAGGAAACAATGAGACAGATGTCCCAAAGGACCTGCTGGTCTGTGGAGCAGAAGCCTAGCCTCAGTCATGAATTCATGTTTCTGTCTGCTCTGAAGCTCAGGCCAGATTTGGGAAGAGAATTTTCTACAGAAACCTTCTTTTAGCAGGCACCATCTGGGACAGCTGAAGCTGCCCAAAGAAATGCCCATCTCATTCAGCTCTAACAGCCAGTCTAGATGCTGCCTGGTGGGACTGTGGAGACCAGTCAGTGCTGACTTGTTTGATGGGGCAGAGTCAGGGAAGTAACTCCATACTGGTAGATATATGTAGGAGGAAAGGAATCTGCATTTCTTTCTGTGGGCAGTGGGTATAAGAGCCCCTCTGGTGCTTGTTCCTGCAGGTCCTCAGTATGGTACTCTGGAAAAGGCCTGGCATGCCTTCCTGACAGCTGCAGACAAACTGAGTGAAATTCACCTGGCTGTCCGGAACCAGCTGGCTGGTGAAGATTCGGATAAGATCAAGGCCTGGCAGAAGGAGGCCTACCACAAGCAGATGATTGGAGGCTTCAAGGAAACAAAGGACGCAGAGGACGGATTCCGCAAGGCCCAGAAACCCTGGGTGAAGAAGATGAAAGATGTAAGCAAAGTGTGAATGGGGAAAGAGAGATAAGAGTAGTTGAGCTGGCTGTCTGATTTCAAGAGCCTCAGGGCAAACAAACTAGGTTAGCCAGAGTAGCAGAGAATTCCAGAGAGGGATGTATGTCTCAAGGGTCTCATGTTCTTGTGGTTTTATAACTTCCTTTCAATATGGGAAGACTTTGGTAACAGGTTCTGTGTTCCTGGAGAGCAGGTGAGCTCTGAAAAGGAGATCATTTGAAGGTACCTCTTCCCACTGGAGCATTGTTTACTAAATGCTGAACTGGCATTCCTGATAGGTTGCTACAGACTCTATCAAATGTTAACATGCCTCCTCCAAGTATTGGAGGATCAGTGTGGGCAGGATCATGGCTCTTTCTGCATGCCTTCTCCTACAGGTGGAGACTTCTAAGAAAAACTACCATGCAGCCCGGAAGGAGGAGAAAACGGCGCACACGAGGGAGAACCATGCCAAGGCAGACTCGTCTGTGTCACAGGAGCAGATGCGCAAGCTGCAGGAGCGTGTAGAGAAGTGCACTCAGGAGGCTGAGAAGGTGCGTGTGTGTTGTGTGGACGCGCTCACAAGGATGCTCCTTTCAAGGAAAAAGCATCGGTGGTGATGTCAGTGAAATTACTTGGCTGAAGGCTGTAAGAAGATGTGAATTCCCGTCATCTGAGGTTTTAGTGAGCTAGACTGAAACTTCACTAACTAAGGTTTCGGTCTTTGGAGTTAGGCAAGATTCTAATTTATAAACAAATTAAAAATATAAAAGGAAAAAAGTGTGTAGGGGATTTGGTGCAGGGGGTAGGACCTGTAGAGCTGAAGACATGACCACCAAAAATAGCTGATTTGTCTGTCCACAAGAGGGAAAGTGTGGAAGGCCCTGTATGAAAGAGAGTAGTAAGGAAGAACAGGAAACTTGCAAGAATATTAGGAGGACAATGGACTGGCACATGAGCTCTGGGATTTCTTCTTAATTCTTTGGTGTATTTGTTCAGCAGTGCAGGGGGGAAAAAACTTGTCAGTCCCAAGCCAGAGTAGGGAGGTTTGTTACTTCAGGGCAACATATCTCACTATTGCTGTGCTCCCACTACAGTGCAAGGATCAGTATGAGAAGATGCTGGAAGAACTGAATCGCTACAATCCCCGCTACATGGAGGACATGGAGCAAGTGTTCGAGGGCTGTCAGGAGGCAGAGCGCAAGCGATTGTGCTTCTTTAAAGAGATGCTTCTGAATCTGCACCAGCATCTCAACCTCTCCACCAGTGAAAGGTACTGGCCCTAATGCAGAGGGGAATCCTGCCAGCCTGCAGTGCTTAGGCTCTGGTGAAGGGTGCCAGTTCTTGGTGTCTCTGGAAGCTGCTTGCTTGCATCAGCCAGATCTCACTCTTTCTCCTTTCAAGTCTATCTTAGAACTGGCATTTGGTCTCTTTCAGTTGACCAATGATGGTAGGTCCGTGATTGGAGGCAGTGTGAGGCTTCCCAGAGAGGATTTTCTGCCTTCAAACCTTCCTTTGTCACTACTGTCCAGTACTGTCCTGTGTGTGTACTTCTATGCTATGCAATGCCTCCATGTTGCTGTGTGTAATCCCAGGTGAAGGGATGCAGTTTTGTGGCCTTCTAGTATTGATGGTTATTCCACTGATTTTGCTCTTAGTAGAGGGACCTTCTGTGAAGTAGTGCCTGTAAGCCCACAACTTGCCCTAGGTAGAGGTTACACAGGGGTAACAGGCATAGCCAAAAATCTTCAGTGCCCCTTTCATGGTAGAGGCAACAAATCTGAGCCACCTTCCTGTCCACGTGCAAGAATGTGCTGAGTTATTTCAGTGCTCACTTAATGAGCTGTGCTGAGAGCTGGCACTTGTTAGGCACTGCCACACCAAACAAGACTGTCCTGTTTGCCAGGCTGATTCTCCAGTAAGGGAAGCTGTGTTTTCCTAGGGTTGAACAGATGCTGCTCTAGCATCCTTAATCCTGTGGGATTGAGGATGCTATGTAATTGTGCCTGAGGTTAATCTCTTCCTTCCTACTTGGCTTTTGGGAAACTGTGGAGGGATTTGATTACCAGTGGTTCTGTCTGTTCTGGTTGTAGCTTTCATGCGTTGTATCGGGATCTCCACCAAGTCATCATGGCCGCAGACAACCAGGAGGACCTGAAGTGGTGGCGCAACACTCACGGCCCGGGCATGGCGATGAATTGGCCTCAGTTTGAGGTGGGGTAGCATTCTAGAGTGTGTTAATGCTATTTCCAAACTATTAGCTGCTTATCTGAAATTGGCAATTACTAGTCTTGGGTTGGAAAGATCATGTCTTTGCTCAGCAGGCTCTTCTGAAATGGTTTTGTTGCAAGTTGTCTGCTGCCCAAAGGGGCACATGTAGGCTGCCAAGTTATACTGCAGCCATCCAGCTGCAAGGTCAAAGAACCAGGAGCTGGTGCTCGGGGCCGTGGGACAGCTTTCTGTGATGATTTTCTCACGCCCTCTCTTGTTGCACCTTGGGATTCAACAGAAATGAGCCTGTTGTACCAGCAAGCCTATTGAGCTCATCAGTTCAGCTGCTGCTGAAGTACAACCTGGTCTTCTGTTGTTCTGTATTGGGCAGAAAAGATGCACAGAGCTTTTCTGAGTGGCTTGATGGTATTACTGGTTTTCCCTGGACAGGAATGGTCCCTTGAAACACAGAGGCAAATCACCAAGAAGGAGAAGAGTGGCAAGATGGCTGATGATGTCACACTGACCAGCATTTTGCCGGCACGAGATGGTGTTGTCTCATCAGCCCCTCTGCAGACAAGGTAAAGGCTGAATCCTGGCATACATCAGGTTAGGAAAAGTACAGTCCTGCCTGGGGTCATGAATGATGATGGATTGATAGAAGCAATCCCTTCCTTAATTTCCTGTCTATGCCCATGGCCTCTGTGGCACTCTGGAAAAAGCCATGTAGAAAATGCAGTTTTGGGTAGCTGTTTGGTTTGGGGCTTGTTTTGTCAGGTTTTTAGGGGTTTGGGGGTTTTTTGTCTGGCAAATTCTGCCTCAGAAAGTGCCTTCCTGGTAAGGATCCTTCCAGTGACAAGGTTTAGCCCAGTCTGACTAGTGCTGTCTGATTCTGGCATGCATTTCCCCAGTTCTTCCTCCCAGACAGGGTGAGAAGAGTTAAGAGTTGTGTGGTTCCCTAAATGAAGGCAACAAATTCTTATTGGTTTTCCCCGGTATGGTGCTGAGTAGTATCTGACAAGTTTGGGTATAGCTGCTTCCCGTGCCAGGAAGCAGCCCTGGAGAATAGGGAGAGGCAGAACAGACTCATCCTACTGTCCCAGCAGCTGTCCTGCTTTAAAAGGTAGACTCTGGCCAAAGTGAACTGAGCAGAGAAGAGTGGGGATATAGAGATTTTTCAAGGCCACTACTGTATTTCACAGTCAATTGGATTCAGGGACCCTATTTGCCAATCTACAGGTTTTCCTATCAAGAGGAGCAGAACAGCCTCTTCTATGACACCCTGAAGGCACCAACCCATGTGAAGTTAGTATGGAACACAGCCTTTGCAGGGTTTTTTGGGTTCCAGGTGTCTGTCATCTGCTGCTCTTCCCCTCTGCTCTTGTCCCTGAGTTGGAAAACATTATTCCAGTCATCTCTTCAGGACGCAAAACACAGCTTTTCCTCTCTCTCCTGTTCTTGGCTGGAATAACTCTGGATGCAGCTGGGCTCTCCAGTTAGGACTGGCCTTCCTTGTGTGAGAGGGTCTGCTAGAGTAGAAGGAGGTCATGAAGAGTGTGTGTGTGTGAAAATACTTTGAGAGTGAGTTATCCTCCTGGCCCTCAGCGTTCTAATGCTGGGATGCTTTCAACAAAATCTAGTATCTCCTGGGATTTCTCTTCCCTGTTCACCCTTGCTTGACTTTTGGGCCTCTTGCACCCCGTCCTACAGCAGAGCAGTCTCGGTGGGAGTCAGGGTGGTGCATGATTCAGGAAGAGGTGGGTGAAAGATCAATCTGCTAACAACCATCTTGTCCCCTCTCACCTTCCACACAGTGGAGGGAAGGAAGACATTTCGGAGTGGTCAGACGAGGACACTCCCAAGAAGTGCCTGGATGCCAACGGGCACGAGGAAGACCTAAAGGTACCGGGTGTACGGGTACGAGCACTCTATGATTACACAGGACAGGAGGCTGATGAGCTGAGCTTTAAAGCAGGTACACAAGCACTAATCTCTTACTAACCTTTCACTGTCCTCCCTTGGGCTCACTGAACGATTGAGACACTCTGAAAGAATTGGATGTCCATTTGAAAACTGACATTTATTCCTCCCTTGGTCTGATCACTACCAGCTCCTTCGAGGTGGATGACAGAGTGGGAAATCCAGTTTTTTCTAGACCAGAAGGTAGTGAGGCCACATGGAAAAGAGACTGTCTAGGCCTTAGTCAGAGTGCAGGGAGAGCAGACCCCTGTCTCTTCTTAGGGCATTTATTTTGAATTGTGTCTTGAACCTTTATTAAATGCTTCTCCCTTGCACCATTGATATAAAAATTACATGGGTGTTCTGGATTGTCTTTTCAAATAATGTGAAGATTGATATTTTGAGAGAAGCTCACCTGACTGACATGTACTACTGAAGGCAGAGGTCAGCTGGCAAAAAACAGCTATGCAAACTGTTGCTCAAAATAGGTATCTTGAGACTGGAGATCCTGGCTTGCAGCAGAGGATTGAGCGCTGGAGCAAACAGACCTGTCCCTTTTCTTCCTTCAGTTAAATTTAAGTTTGCATGTGCCCTCCTCTCATCTTCAAGTGGACATTGTTATCTTGGGAGTGTCTCTGATCTTGCTTGTTTTGAGTTTTACACAGTATCTGTGTGCTATACTCTCCCAAACAGACCCACTGAAAGTCACTGAAGTCGTTCAGTAGCAGGGCCTTGTGCCTGAAGCCAATATCTGTTACCGTACTAGTAAACTTCCTAACACTAACTTGTTGCTTTAAAACATCCTGCAATATGGGTGCTCTGGAACTTGACTGTTCTTTCTTTCCACTCAGCAGATGAAGTGGGGTATGACTTGTTAGCTGTAGTCATCTCCTTTTTGAATCTGCTCTGAGCAACACATACCAGTAAGGCTTCAGCTTAACAGCAGTGACTTTCTGAGACACTGCCAGTGTGGGATGTGCCATAGATGCAGTCAGACCTCCCTCTCTGGCAGAAGTATGACCTACTACTGGTGGAGGAGGGGATCTTTTTGCCCCTTCCCAAAGTAGATAAGGGAGTGTTAAAAGTGTTTCCTGGTCATAGTCTGAGAAATCAGTTGATTTCATGCCTTACTGGCAAACCCAGACACTCCATCATGGAATAGGCATTTTGGGTCCTAACAGCCAGAGCTTAGCAGCTGCTTGTGTTTCCTTCCCACTTGCGGACTAAGAAAAAAAGAGTCTCAGGTCTGTCTGATCACTCTGGCTTGTAAGCAAGTTCCTTAGGGAGAGAAAAGCTGGCAGAACTATAGGGCACACAAGATTTCTGATGCTGAATAGAAGAAGCAAAGGTCTGTTTAAGTTCCTTGGCCGAGGTGATAGTACTGAGTATAAATACTGAAGGGATCAGTGATTATGGCTTTGATTAAACTGCATTATGAAAAGGATGTTGATAAGGGCAGAAGAGTGTGATGATTGAGACCAATAGTCTTGTTTTTTATCAAGTTATCTTAGGTGGATAAAAATGCCATGCTACCTTTCTCAAGGCTGCCTCCTAATGACTGTTCTTACTTTTAGGTGAAGAACTAATGAAGATTAGTGAGGAAGATGAGCAGGGCTGGTGCAAGGGCCGACTTCTCACTGGTCAAGTTGGACTCTATCCTGCTAATTACGTTGAGAAGGTTGGATCATGATTGCTGCTGCCCTGCCAGTGCCTCACAGCCATACCAGCATCTCCTGCAGAGGTCACTGGGTCACTCCTGGCCCCAACCCACCTTTGCAGTATATCCAGCAGCTTCTGGACTTTAAGGCACATATTCCATGTAACTAATGCTTCATTTTAAACATCTAGATCTGTAGGGATTTTCTAAAAAATAAACAAGGATGAATAAAGACTTTGCTGAGCACTACAGTAGTGTAGGAGTGCAGAAAGAAACAGATCCTTTTGACTTGCACTCAGTGAAAGGAGGTAAGTGTTTTCATGGAGCTCTATAAAAGAGAGAAAGCATACTTCTTTGACTTCAGTGTACATGCATCCATAGGGTGTTGAGGTCTGCCCTGCCTCCAGGCTTCCTCTTCAAGAAATTTTGGATATGGAGAGTAACAGGGAACTTCTACTATTGTTTCTCCTTTTTAGCTCCATCAAGCTGACTGGCAGAAAGCTCTTTATTCTCCCATGTCTTTTATAAAGTTTTCAGTATCCCTCCCCTACAATCTTGTTGGCTTCCCTGGTAAGGCAGCTGGTATAAGTGATACAGCTTCAGCCTGAACATCCGTTTTCACGGTCCTCATTTTTATTGGGATAACCCTAGGAATGAATGATAGTGTAGCTGAGGCACAGGAGAAAGAAGCTTCTGTCTTGCATGGTGTGGCTGTTCAGGCTAATGAGTTGTGAACAGACCTGTTGTGCAGCAAGTTGGAGTTAACTGAATGCTCTCTGAGCTAAAATGGACTTTGACACATGCTGAAGGTTGGTTTTAACAAAATGACAGCCACATTCCAGTGCTGTTCTGCTTAGGATTCCTAAATTCACTTGTGTATGTTGGGGTTTCTAATGCATCTAGATTANTTTTTTTCCTTTCCAATATCTTCTTGACTTACACGGGGCTAGAAGTGCACTCCCTGCTTTGGGAAAGACCCCTGCACTGTGATGAGGTTGCACTGTGGAAGCTGCCTGCTGGCTGGCACAAAGTACCCATAGAGGAATAATTTCCCTTTTTGTCCTGAATTGCTGCAAGTGCACTTATGCCCAGTTAAGTGCCATTCAGCAGGGAGGATGTATCAAACAACTTCATCTCACCTGTCCTTCTGTCTCTGAAAGCCTGTGAGGCTGTTGGGAAGACCTGCCATCCTGATCCTAGTGCTCTGTGTATTCCAACATAGGGAGTGATAAGCTCAAGAGCTTGAGGGAACAAAAAACTGGAAAAGCTCCCATTGTTGGGGAAACAAAGGCAAACAAGCAGTTGCTTAAAAATGGTTTACTTAGTACATCTGCTTGAAACTGCTGCTGAAATGCATTTTGAGGTTGTAGTAACCTTCTGTAGTGACATTCTTATTCTGGCCTAGCAAGTGTGAGTGACCTGGCTAAGTCAGATAAAACTCAGTTGAGCCTCCACCAACCACCTGGGTGAACTGCTTCAGAGCTGTTTGGAAAAAGGGTTCTACACATAAGAAAGTCTGAAGTCATGGGTGAACATTGAGATTAAATGGCCAGTACTGTGTTAACAGCAAGCTAGTAAGCAAAAATATAGACTGAAACAGAGGAGGGGATGGACCTATTCAAACACTGTTAATTTATGAAGATTAAAGTACCACAAACATCTCATGCCTGGCTGACAACAGAAATTAACCTTTTACAGCACACTGGATGCCTTGAAATGTAGTCTGCCATGGACAAGGAGATGGGAGACTAATGTCATTTAGTGCTTTTGTGAGACCACAGAAACTTACAGCTGAAAAGTTTTGCTCGAAATATCTCTAGCACTGTACTTGATGAATGAGGAGGGGTGCAAACCAAAAGAATAAGGCTAAAGCATTTTGCTCAGAGTCTATTATGTAAGTTCTCAATAAAAGAGAAAGTATTTCCAAAAGACAATTAAATATCTAAGCAACAGACATTAAAATGCCTGGATTTAGCTATGTATTTTGTTAGTATTCTATGTTCAGTATCTGAAGATGCCTCTAAGCTTATGCTGTGTAATTAGGGGTGTTGGTGTATAAGCACTTGGATTTATTTAAAGATCCAGTCTGCTTTCAGTTCTGTGTCCCAGGTAAAAGTACATTAATGTCCTGCAGTAATTGCAAGTCTTCCACTTGCTGACCCAAAAATGGAATGATTTGTTGTTCCTTTGTCCTAGCACACATGAATGTGAAGAGAGTCATGCCTGCCAGGCTTCTGAGAGAGCTGAGACTAAAACAGTGCTAGAATGACCTGAGACATCCTTCCTATAAACAATACTGAAGTTTCCCTGATTAACCTGCATATTTCAAATACTAATGCTAGACTTTTATGTAAGGTCAAAAAACAGAAGGGAGCTACAGAGGATGACATAGAAAATTTACTTTAACTCCTTCTGAGTTCTAGTCAGGCTCTAATTATGGATGGAGCTAGGCGTGGCCATAATGTGCTAAAGGACAGAAATGCCCAGTGAACAGCACCTCTGATTACAGCACAAACAGCCTGGAATTCCACAGGACAAAGTCTGAACAGACTTGTTTGTCCTAGGAAAACATGACCACCTGATTATAGTGGGCTGCTTCAAGGTTTCCAGAAATAGCGACACATAGCATCTTATGTGAACAAGTTCCCTAAGGAATGTTTGCACATCAGAAATGCTTGCCAAAAGCTGAAGTAATGGACAGCAGACAACACACTGAGAATGAAAAATTGCATGACTGGACTATACCTCACTAAGGGGCAGGGCACTTAGTCCTGGCTACCGAAAACCATCTGGATTAGTAAAAGAGAGCCTGTGTAGTAAAGATCCAGCTGGAGGGAAGCAGGGAAAAAACCCCAGACCAACCCACATCTAATGATCTTATATTAAAGTAATAGCTCTGCGTGGATACTTGGTTTTCCACAGAAGCAAATGAGGTTTTGTTAACCACAAAGGTTCTAGTTGAAACTTCTATGCCAAAAGTTTTGTGTGTGAACAGAGACATGTACACATAAACTAATTGCTGTGCCTGAATTCCTGAAGGCCAGTGAAGCCTGTTCTTCCCCCATGGTTTTTGTAAAAAAATGCAAATGCATCTCTGTGCCTGATGGGCAACATGGTGAATAATTATCTAGTCATATTTTATTTTTTAATAAAGCCATTCATGTGGAAAGCCCATACAGCTGTGGTTAGCAGATAATTCATTTGGTTCTGGCATCTTCCTGGAAAAGAATTTCGGAACTATCATGTAAAGCTTGGATTTCCTGTTGACTATGAATTTTCAAGGAAGAGGAAGTTAAAGATTGTCTATAACGGATCACACCCATTTCCCCAAAGTAGCAGCTGAGCTTTCCTAACCCAGTAATGGTTTTGTCCTGTGGGCAGAATCTGGGTCACAGAGCCCAAGGGCCAGCTGTGCTGATTAGCCTCCAGCTCTGGGTGGCACTCCCACAGCCCTGCCTGGAGCTTGGGCTCATTGCTGCTTCAGTTTACTTTCTGTCCCACTTCCCGTCCCCTGTGTCCTTGTGGCTGTTTTGCTTGGCACTGAGGCAGGTGCAAGTGTGTGGCAATCCTGCATAGAGATCTGTCAGTGCTGTTCAAAACTCCTGCACTGCCTCTGCTCCTGCCCTGTTTGCAGGTCCAGCCCAAGGCCACAGCTGTGAGGCTGTGGAGCTCAGCTCTGTTGTCTCCTGCAGGCTCTGCATGAACTGGAGCTGCCTTGGTTGCATTTGTTGAGCTGCTGGCATTATGCTTAGGGACAGCAGACTGCAAAAATCCCTTCTGCTTGTGAAGAAAGCTGGTGTTGTCAAAAGGGGCTTGAACACTCCACTTAGACCTGGAGGTGATCATTTCTAGGGTAACTGCACTGGGACCAGCTGCTGACAGATCATGGGGCTGAACGTGAGACAAAGCCGGTGCCACAAACCCCATCTTGACCCACGGAAATGTGGTTGGAAAATATCCACTGCAGGCTGGCAGCAAAGGTTGTGCAAAATAAACAAGAATAGCAAGGCAGCACGATACAAGGCGAAGTGTCTTCAGAGGGACCTTGCACCAAACCAACCCAAAACCAAAAAAGGAGAAACAGAAAAACTTTGAACCATGTGTTGAACCACTGCCTGGGTCCAGGCTACAAGGAGCTGAAACACTCTGGGCTGCAAGGGAGTGAGACTTTACCAAGCTACCTAGGTTCTTAGCAGATCAAAGAGGATTAATATGAGATGATGAACAAATCCTTGCTGAAAGGGAGGGGAAGGGGGAAGTGGAGTAGGTGCTCTAACTGGAAGAAACTGGCTAGTTATCTTTAGAACATCTTGACTAAGCAACATGGCTCCAGCAAAATTTTCCAAACTAAATTTCAAGCCAAATCACCTCAGCTGCTTTCAGCACATCCATTTTCTGGCCATGTCCTCCTGCTTTTCATCATTCAGTAACCCTGCTTGCAGAAGTTTCTGGTTTGCCAGTCTCTGAGCTTAAGGCAATTACAGCTGCAGCTTGAGACATCTCAACAGGCAGTGTAGTGCTCAGCAGTTCTTCCCCCTTAGTGTGGGGGTCCATAAGCTCTCCTCTTCAGTTTCAGCACTTTCACTGGGTCCTTCTAGTTACACATCCTGTGGTCCCTTCCTCCCTGCATGTCCAAGCAGCTGGAAGTCTTCTTCCAGGTCACTACCTCCTTCCTGAGTCTATTGTTCCTGCTTCCAGCAGGAGGCTGACACTAAAACAGTCACTGCCCCCAGCTGTGACCACAGTAGCCCTTTCAAATTGTCTTCAGGACTTCCCCACAGGTGCCACACAGTTCCTAAGGAATGCTGTATCCGTAATTCTATGGATGTTTGTTTCACCAGAGGGGCTCTGCATCCCTTCTACGCATTACAGCCAGCTATGGAGCCCTGCACCCAAATCCTTCCTAGTGACCTGTTTGACAGTGGTGATTCCACTCTGAAAATCATTTGTTTTCAAGAGTTTTCTCATTTTGCCTTGCTTGCCTTATCTTCTGGTCAGCTCTGCCTGCCTTTCTTTCATGGGTCACTGTCTTCTGCTTAAGGCACGCTCCCGATCTTGTAGGGGCTGCAGGCAACTAGTCCCTGTACCAGAGGGATTCAGTTTATTTAGAAAACTCCTGAGTGGGGTGATCTGCTGGGAAGAGAGATCACACAGCTGCTGGAAAGTTTGGAAGAGTCGTGGCTGATGGGTGGATAGCCCTGCTGGTGCTGACCTCAGGCAAGTTAGTGCCTGTGCTGTCAACTGCCCTTGAAAGAAGGGAGCTCAGGGTCTGCTCATTTCCCAGTTTTTCATCTTGCTTCCATGTGGTGTATGTCTTCCATCACTTGAGTGATTGTCCCCTGCCAAACAGCCTGCTTCCAGCAGGGACACCTGTAACATCTCCAAACAGACCTCCACAGCAAGATCTAAAACTAGTCCTCAGATCCAGGAAACCCCAGGCCACATCAGCCAGCATACCCCTACTTTGGGGTATGTCTAAAACTTCCCAAGTCCAAAGCACCTGCCAGGCCAGAGGTGGTGTTACCAGACATTTGCAAATCAACGTTTAATTGTAATATTGGAAATGGAGTAACAAAAGAAAAGCCAGAAGATATACATGTATATTCATACAGACAGTCACTTTTAACAAGTACTCAGGAGCAGCACGCTCCTGCCCTGGCCCTACACCCCCATCACCCTTTCCATCAAACCACAGCAGTTTTGCCTGGCAGCCCAGCAACACTGTCTGGTACAGCTGAAAGGCACAGTCCTCTCTTCTCCCTTTCAGGGCTTCCTAGCCCTTGCCTTACTTATTCAGCACTCTGACAAGCAGGAGATCAGCTCAGCAATGCAAGGATAATCTCTGTTTGAGCAGGGCTCGGGACACGACTCAGCCCACAGCTGCCACTTCCCAGAGTGGGTGCAAGGGACAGCACGTGCAGCAGGACCAGCCTTTTGGCTGCAGCACAACCCCAAATCAGAGCAAGCCATCCATGACTACACTCAGTATCTCTCAAGTTACCCATCTTAGCTATGTTCCTTAAATCTTGTGTTCCTGTAACCTTTGCTGGCTTTTCTCCAAACTACAGCATTTGGACAATTGCAGTAAAATTGTGTAAGTTGTAAACTTTATTCACTCTACACATACTGCATTGGGTCCTTATCTTAGATCTTGCTGGAAGCAATGCAGGGAGCCCGTGAGTGACGTGACTGCCTGCCTTGGTGCTGTACTTTTTCCTAGGGAGGCAGCTACTAATTACACCCAGTCCAGCACAGGGGCAGCCTGGTCAGCCACAGCCCTCAGCCAGCTGCTTCCCTTGCATCAATCAAGTGAATACATGGCACAGTAGTTCGCTGACTTGACAGAAACCTAACCCAAGGAAAGGCTTTTCATATGATCTCTGAAACCACAGAAAATTAGGAGCATCTTCTTACACACTGTCCCTTTCAGCAGGGAAGGAGCACACCCGCTGAGAACTTGTCCCCTGTTATAGTGAGAAGGAGAATGCTTTCTACTCGATTTTCCTCTCCTCCATTCATGCCTATGTTTGCTCCTTCCACTACTGAAAATAGCCAGGCTGCCCTGAAATACTGAGCAGAGCTTTCTCCCAGAGTTACTGACTATCCCCAGGGGAAATCATGTGGATTAGATATAGTCTGTGAACTGCTTAGTAAGAAGGAGGAAAAAAAATTTAAAAATTATTTGTATTAGGAATTTCTTCTTTGCCCAAGACATCATTGTAGATTTCTGGTAGCCCACCACTCAACATTGTGATCCATGGGAAACTATATCTCCCTGTTACTTTTTGGGTAACAAAAATTACCCAAAATTTACTGAATTGATTAGTCCCTTTCCCAAAACTTCTCATTCAGCATAAGTGTGAGAGGCCAGTGGGTCTGGATAGGAGAGGGGGACTCAGCCACCCCATCTCTTTCCTGCACAGTCCTATCACCCATGTTCTTTGCTGGGCAATGAGAAAAGAGCAAGTTCTCTTTTTCCCCTCTAGCACCCTGCTTTTGGACAGACTCACAGAGAGGCACTTTCTCTTACCTTTGGCTTGGGCCTGAAAGCGCAGGGCATGTTTTATCCCCATCACAGCACTTCCCTCCTGAATCTCTCCAGCTCTTTCACAGTAACCTCATGCCCTCGGATAACCAGATTTCTGTATTGAAAATGTGTCCCTGGTGGGACTCCAAGATCATGCCTGGTCACCATCCTTTTCTTTGCTCTCCTGGATAATCTGGAACTATCTTTTATTGGCAGAGGTGGATAACAGCAAGGTGATCTCTGACTAGAAGGCTACATCAGGCTCAGGGTCTGGTATCATAGCAGTCGAGAGGAAAGAGGTAGATGTCAGATGGGATGTAGATGGATAGGGAAGCTGAGAGCCAAAGAGCAGGCTGCCAGCTTGGAGTCAGAAATTCAGCACTGAAGCACATGAGATGCAAAAGAAACAGATGCAGGAAATAGCAAGAACAGTGCAGTGACAGCACTCATTCACAGGGAACAGTCAGCAGCAGGAGGTCTTTCCTGTACTGACAAAGGCAACAAAAAGAAGCCGATTATTTCTCAGAGCAGCAGCATGCTCTCCCTGCTGCTTTCATGCAAAACTGATGGACAGGATCAGCAGCCTTGCCAGGATCTGGAGCAACCAGCACGCTTTTGAAGGCCTGCAAGAGACCCTGCTGAGGTACAGAAGCTGAAGTAACCCTGCTGTAGCAAGCATTCCGAGGACAGAATGCAGTGAACAGAAACTGTGCTTCCTCCATGGAGGAGAGGAGCTTGCACTGTATCTCCACAAGTCTCCTAGCACAGACTGGCAAAGACAAAGTGTGACACTGACCTACTGGCCTCTGAGGCTGCCTTGGCTCCTCCTGAGCATGTGCCATTTCTCTCTGTCATGATTTAGCCCTGCATCCAAGCATCACACAACTAACTCCACCCACCCCACTCCACCCACTGGGATGGTGAAGAGAACTGGAAAAAGGTGAAACTGGTGGGTGGAGATAAGAACAGTTTAATAACTGAAAGTAAAATATAACAATAATAAGAAAAAAGGAAATAAACCCAAAAAAACCAAGTGATGCACAATACAATTGCTCACCACCTGCTGACTGATGCCCATCCCATTCCCAAACACAAGAAAGAAACAAGCAGAGAAGGGGAGCAGCACCGCACAACTGCTGATGACAGGGCAGGAGCAAGCAACTCAGGTCGAGGCAGCTCCGGCCAACATGAACACAAACACTCCCAATGCACCCTCGCCATCTGAGCTCCCTCCACTACACAAATGCAGCTCACACAGCCTGGCACCAGAGACTCCCTCTCCTGTCCTTCTGCAGCTTCACCTGTCAGGGCCCTGAATCCACTAACAGGCCTTCACTGTCCAGAGCAGCCTCACCTGCAGCTCTACCCAAAGCCCCTGCCCAGGGGATTTGGGGAGGGTGTGCTTGTGTTTAAGCAAGCCACGTTAGAGGAGTAGCAGCCTCTGACTGTGCTTTGTTGATCTTAACCTGTAGGCTGGCTTATCAGCCTGACCTCAGGCTTGCCTTGCCTTATCACCACAGACACGCCTGGCAGTCACTGGGGCTGATCCTGACCCAGTTTGGCTGCAAGCAACCTCATCACCTGAGCTTGTCCAGCTGTCTCAATTCTTGGTCAAATCCAGACACCATGCCAGGCCTGTCGGGCTCTCTGTGGTCAGGTATTGTGGGAATGGGCCATGCCCGAGGAAGGCCCTGCTGCATCCTCAGGAACAGCCCCTCATACTCTCCTTATCCTAGTGTGCAGCCAGCCCTGACTGCACCCTGACATCAGCTCTCCTGGTATGACTACCAGGACAGCTGCACCATGAATGGCATCAGGGAACTCAACTTGTCTAAAAATAGCTGTGAGGAAAATGCTATCAGTTACTTTTACCTGTATTGCTTCCCCAGCACCTGTGAGTGTAATCCCAGAAATGGCATACGGGCACCATTAACGTAGTAGAATAAAAGCAACAGAAACCAGGGACTACTTAAGACAAGACTGCTGCCAAGAATGAGCTCTGTCAGGCTAGATCAGGCTTCACTACCCAGCTCAGAAACTCATCTCAGAGCAGCTTCAGCCAGATATGAAGCCTCTCATCTTACTGCATGTGCCTACCATATCAGGTCTCACTGTGATCCTACAGTTAAGACTTTTGCTGATTCCCAGAACACAAGACTCTGCTAAACCTGCAAGGGTTTTCCTGCAGGGCTTTTTTTTTTTTCTTCAACAACTCTGTTACTCCTGATTGCATCTCTATGTCCCCATACTTTATGTATCTTCCTAAGACCATGCATCCTAGGTTCCTACTGCAAGGAACTCTATTGTCTACTTTAACATCTGTGGGTAATGTGGAAATGAGTGAAGAAAGCCTTTAAATTTAAACTCAAAGTTGTCTTGTCCAGATATTAGTACATTTAAGAGTTTCTTTTAGTGACAAGCTGGTGCTGCAGAGCAACCTCTTTTCAGAGGTAAGGAAATCCCAGTGCATTCCAACTCTGCAATACCATGCTATTGATTAACTTTTGTTGTTGTTCTTATCCTCCTGAATGTCTCATTGCTCTGCAGAGTTGGTTTTTTTGTCTTTTTTTTTTGTCTTTTTTTTTTTTCTGGTAAAGCATGAAATTGACTAGCTGCCATTGACTTTTACTATTTGACTTTCACAGCACAATCATATTTTTTCTGTTTTTCTTGCATTATAACTGAATTACTTTCTAGCCAATACCCTACTGCTTCTAGGCAGGTAATACAGCTGTTAAAGGCCCTGACATCATCTTTGCTCTTAAGTAACAACTTGCCTACCTTGATTTGTGTCTCATGATGTCTTGATTACTGCATAGACAAGTAATAGCTTCTTGAGAAGTCTCCTCTGATTAAATCAGGGCTATGAAGATGGAGAACTTCATCCCTCTTTGTGGTCTTCAATATCCTCTCGAGAGGAAGCTTTAGAGACAGGTACTGATCTCTTCTCTTTAATGACCAGTGTCAGGACCCGAGGGAATGGCCTAGAGTTGTGTCACCAGAGATTTAGGTTTGATATTAGAAAAGAGTTCATCACCCAGAGGGTGTTTGGGCACTGCAACAGGCTCCCCAGGGAAGTGGTCACAGCACAAGCTTGACAGAGCTCAAGAAGCGTTAGGACAATGCTCTTGAGCACACTGTGTGACTCTTAGGAATATCTTGTAAAGAGCCAGGGATTGGCTCGATGATCTATGCGGGTGCCTTCCAACTCAGGGCATTCTGCGGATCTGTAAACCATTTCCAAATCACCGTTCGTTTGTGCCAGTGAACCAGGTCCGGTACCCTGCGGTCGGCTGCTGGAGCAGGTGCTGCCTGTAAACGCTGCTCTGAGCTTTTTCCCCGTTAGTAAATGGCCCACGGCAGGCACCGTCCCAGTGCTATTCTAAAGCGCCCTTCTCTCGGGGCGAGCCCGCAGCGGCCCCAGAAGCAGCGGAGCGGCCCGCAGAGCTCCCGGCAGCGCCGAGCAGGGAGGGAGCTGTGGGACTGCCCTGAGCGCTGCGAGCTCACGGGCTCTGAGGCGACGCCGTGACCCCCGCCAGGCGAGGCGAGGTGTCGGGAGCCGGCGCAGCGGCCGGGCTGACCGGAGCTGACGCTGCCCCACATCCCGGCACCGGCCCTCGCTCTCTGCCCGCCCGTCAGACC
>VXBU01011521.1:213804-273066 GCA_013400315.1 Bombycilla garrulus
CCGGGGACGGCGAACTGTGGCAGGGGGTGACGGAGCGGCACAGCCGTCCTTTCAACCTGGCTGTCTCTCTGCCTTTGCTTTAGTCGTGCTTCGACTGCGGCGCCAAGAACCCGAGCTGGGCCAGTATCACCTACGGGGTCTTCCTGTGCATCGACTGTTCCGGCGTCCACAGGTCCTTGGGCGTGCACCTCAGCTTCATCAGGTGCGTGGGGAGCGCGGTACCGCCGGCAGGCCCCGAGCAGCCTTCCTTCCCATCCCTTCTCGGCGTGCGAGCACGCAGGGGCCGCCAGAGAAGCCTTATCACCGAGCCGTCACCTTTGTGTGGCTTGCTCGCTGGAGGTTCTGGGTCACTCAGCACTTCCAAAATGGGGTTTCCAAAGCACCTCAAGTGGAACGTCATGTTGCTTTCGAACCTTGCGGAAACGCTGCCTGGATTTGGCATTGTAGGAGCAGAGACGAGAGTGTGCTATGTGAATCTTGCCAGTAAGGCAGCAGTGTGGTCTATATGCTTTTTCGTATTGTTGAGCAAAAAGAGGAATATTGCTTCGTCTTTTTGGTATTAGCCTAATGGGGAAGATGGTGTTGGCTTTTCTGCCTAGTTCTTGTTTTCAGTACTTATAAAAAGTAGCATTTTAAGTTAATGTAACTGTGACCTTTATTTGTTAGAAGAGAAGTTGAGTAACTGGTATGAGATACTGTGTGTCCCTTAGCTTTACTTGAATGTATTCTCAGCTGCTTTGTCACGTGTTTGGCCTAACCTGTGGGACGGGCTGAATATGAGTCTCTCATGTTGTGGTGAGATCAAATGTAGAAGGAACATTCTTGGCTGTGCTTTCCTAGCTTAAGCTCTGCCCTCTAAACAAGGAGTACAAGGGAGAGATCCTCAAAATTTGGATAAAAGCTGGTCTTTTTCCTCACTTTAAAAGTTGAAATTAATTTTTCACTGGAGCAAAGAAATTCCCAAGATGTTTTTTTCCACCTTTGCCTCCTACGCTTTGGAATAGTAGTGGGATGTCTGACCATTTTAGGTCAGAGGTTGGTTTTGCACTTGGTTTGCCTGGTCTTTATTAATAGAAATAACTGGTTCTCACACAGGTCCACAGAGTTGGATTCTAACTGGAACTGGTTCCAGCTGAGGTGTATGCAAGTGGGCAGTAATGCCAACGCGGTGAGGAGCCTCTGTAGGCATTTTGCTTGCTTTCCCTCTTGCTAATCCACATCCTCTGTTTCTTGTCCCTTTCCTTTGTGTGGCTTTCTTGGTACCAGTCTCATATGAAATGTGTAAGGAAGGGGGAATTTGTCAGGTGTGCTTGGAAGTCAGGCTGTGACTTTTGCATGCGTTGTTTTCTGATGTGCAGATCTCCTTTTTTATTTTTTTTGCACCTTATTTAAATGAGAGGCATAGCCTTCCTAAATGATAGGAGTTAATAATACTGATCAGTTTAAAGCTCGTGCTCAGCTTTGTGACTCAGAATCATCCCTTCATAGAGAAGATGGATGATTTTCATAGGCCCTTGGAATTAGACTTCTTGTAGAAAGCTGATCAGTGAATGGTTGGTTCATGCTGTGTTCTCATTTTCCATCCTCTGTCTCTGGGAAGTTTTCCTTTTCTGCTGAGTTTGTCTCGTGCTTGAGTATGATCTAGCAGTCAGGAGACTGAATATTCCTCTCTTTTCAGACTGCTTTCTTCCGCCAGCACGGCTGTACCACCACAGATGCCAATGCTAAATATAACAGTCGAGCAGCCCAGATGTACCGGGAGAAGATCCGGCAGCTGGCAAGCGCTGCCATGGCCAAGTATGGCACTGATGTAAGCCTGGGAGCTCTGGAGTGCCACAGGGGTACTGCTGGATGCTGAGTCTTGTAGGCTACCTGCTTTTTTTTTCCTCTCCTCTCTTTAGTTGCTTATAGATGGGCTGAGTGGAGCCCCTGGGCACTCCCCTGACAAGAGTGATGCTGATTTCTTCATGGAGCACACGCAGGTGAGAAGAACTGCCTAAACTAGGCAGCCTTACTAGCTCTGCAATAGCCAGGAGCAGTCCCACTTAGCTTGGAAGGACTTTAAATTGTAATTATTCAGTAGTAACATGGAGGAAGTCAGATTCAGTCACCGCCTGCAACATAGTCACAGATCTGAACAGTCCATGTAATATCCATGTCCTTTGTTTTTGAGACCATCTTTAGCTTCAAGAAGTACTCAAATCTACCACCTATGCCCTGGAAGATGCTTTGTGTGCTGTGTTAATGCTTAGTTTCTTTGTACAGTTAAGGCAAGGACTAGGTATTACTTTGAACTTCTGGTTTAGAAGAAACTTTTCAGTGCATAGACCCTGGTAAAGTGGATTTGGGCAACTGCAGCATGCCAGACAGACTTTCTCAGGTAATGTAAGAATTGACTGTATGGCGAATAGACAGTGGAAGTGATGATTAATTTTTTCCAGGAAAACTCAGGCACACTTTCTCCCAGATTTAAACTCATTTCCTTTAACCTGGGAAGTCCTGACATTAGCCAGCTTGTCAAATGATTCTGTCATTCCTCCTGGCCTTACATTCAGCTTAGCTTCCTTTCTGGGTTTGTTTGGGTTTTTTGCTTGTTTGTTTGTTTGTTGTTTTTTTTAATTTTTGTCCCTGCTAAGGGAATGTGGACTTGTCCATATGTTATATTAAAAGAAGGCGTAGTCTGAGGTTTGGAATATGTTTCCTTTGGACTAAAATTGAATACATGTCACTAAACCTGTAGTAAATTCAGGATTGTTTGATTCATTCATCTTCTGCAAATAACTGGAATGAGTATCTCTTTGCAGTCTTCCAGTACCTGGGATGTAGCAGATGCCAGCCAGAATCCTGCACAGTCTTCTCCAGAGGTGGAAAAAGCAGCAAAGTCATCAGAAGGCAGCGAAGTTTCAAGTGAGTTCTTTACTGAATAATTTTTCGAAGAACCTGCCTTCGTTTCCAGGAGAATACAGTTCTGTACCACTGAACTTATCCTTTGGTTCAAGCCTGAAGGAGAGGAAGTTCTGTGCACTCTTATGATGTTCAGTTAAATTAGTGGAGACTTCTAAAAACACTGCTCTGTTTGGGCTCAGTTCTTCACTTTTCCTGAAATGCACACAAAACTGTTTTGGGGATTCACTGTCCCATTTCCCTGCTTTCAGACATAATTAATTTTTTGTCTAAACACTCTTCTCTACCCCTTGAATTTGGTGTGTCTGAAAACAACACAGGACAGAAAACTTCATAGGGTGAAGGACAAGGAAACAAGAACCTGGGGGCATAGCTGTAACTTGAAACAGCTTTGTGTATTCCTCTGCAGAGTGTTTGGTTTGTGTTAAGAACGCTGCAGAAGGAGTAATTTGCTCTGTGGAGACATAAAGTTGTTTTGCTTGGGAAATTGCCTATTTCAAGCTGTAACTGAATTTATTTGTGGGGACAGAGGAGCTAGGAAAGATGTAGTGGAACTGTGTAAATACTGGACAGAAAACAGTTGGAAATCAATCTGCTGAATGTTCTCTTTTGGTTTTGTGCCCACAGATCCCAGCCAAGGTCCATCTATTGACTTGTTGAGCACATCTCCTAAAGCTCCTCTAGGTAAGACTCTTCACTCTCGCATCAGTCTTGCTCTTATACCCACTGCTCAGTAGTAAGCTCAGTGAAGCTGGAAGCAGTGAGCCAGTTTCCAGAATGTCTAAATCAGCTTATCTCCCAATTAAGCCAGTACTTAGGACGTTCCTGAACCCCAAAACGAAGTCATAGTTTTCTGGAGGTTTCCTCCTTGTTTGGATAATTGAGTTCAATCAAAGCTGTTACTTTCCAAAGCCATGTTTTCCTGATTTTGAGCTTTGGACAAAACTTGGCACTTGCATGTCTAGGACTTGGGTGATCAAGGCCAAGTGGCTGGTTTTTTGTTTGTTTTCCCACAGAACCTTTGGAGGCAAATGAATTTTTAACTTTCAGAATAATAGGGGTTTGTATCTGATTCTCCCCTGCCATTAGTGTCCTGGCTGCACACAGAACATCTAGCTGGAGCTTCTCTCCTTATTGATAGCATTCCTGTAGCCCACAGTGGGTTCATTCTGGGTGGAAGGCCTGTGTCCTCAAGTGTCTGTTCATTCCCCATGTTTTACATCTCTTCCTCAGACATGTCCATGTATCTGTCAACACAAGGGGCTGCTCCTGCTGGAGGTAACTGGCTAACAGCTGGCCTGCGCTGGCTGCTTGTGACAACTCTGCTTGCCCCTCCTGAGATTCTGCCTTCAGTTCTAACTTTAGCTTCCTGTGCTTAGAGGGAGAGAACAAGACAAAACTTATATTGTTATATTGAGATATAAACCAGATATGCCGTATCTGTAAAGAGATCTTATTAACATTTCTGTTAAATGCTTCCTGAAATATAAAAAACCCTAAACACAAACAGCCTCGAATCGAATGTTAGGAACAATGAGTGGAAAACAGTTTCAGATAGTGTGAATGTTTTGAGTCCCCTTACTTAAAAAGACTTATCATAAGACTAGAAAACATAAAGGAAAATGTGTCACGAATAATTTATGGGCTAACAAAAGTCATGTGACAGTAGAAAGTCAGGAGACACACACATACACAAAAGAAAAGCCCAACAAAGGCAATAAAAGATTTTAACTTACCTATAGGAAGCTGGAAGATGTTTTGGGCAGTCCCTCTCTGCTTTGTTCTTACACTTTTCCCCAGACATTTGCTGCTTGGCTGGCCCTTGTCTGGTTTTACAAGTGTGGCATGCCCTCAAGAGTGACAAGTGCAAGGTGTTGGGGAACCTGTTGCTTTTACAGCTTGCTGCACTTGAGGTCCATTTTTTTTTTGTATGTTCATGTAAACACAACTTTAGAGTTCTTGCTGCTTTGTCCCTAAGGTATTGGTGAGGCTCTGACCTTCACATGCCTCTGAAGCTGCATTTTCTTGAATTTGTGTGGGACAAACCTAGTCTTTGTCTAACTGCCCTGAGACCTGCTGCATAACACTCAGAGGAGTTATTCACAGTTCTTAATTCAATTATAAGTTGCTCCAGAAATGGACATGCTTCTTTAGGCCACCAGCCTGCAACTGTGGAGCTTCTACAAGCATCTTTCTTGCCTGGGTGAAATCACTCAGGCTTCTGATGTGAAGCTGCATGGTGTGCCCTGGATGCTACTGCAGCTGGACTGTGGTGGATGTTCATGTGGATTGCTGTCTAATTTTTGCCTCTTAAATTAATTCCCTTCTGCTCATTTGCTGCTTCCCTCCTTTTGCAGAACTGAAGTCCTCCCTCATTGGAAAGAAGAAGCCGGGAGCTGCCAAGAAAGGGGTATGTCTGAGCTCTGTTATGGAGGGGAGGTAAAGCATGTCTTGCGTTTCTGCTGTTCTTTCTCTGATCCTTCTTTTCTGATTAACAAAGCTGTGTGACAAAGCTGTAGAGATCTGTTTTGGGGAAAGGACACCTTAAGCAGCCTGTATATTATTGTTAAAAAAAATATATTCTGGATCATTACTGGTTGTGGTCTGAAGCATATGTGGTTATCTCTAAGTGTTGGCCACTGGTGGGTTAACTCTTGGGTGTTCTTCCACACTGTGTTGGAAGCTCTTTTGGGTCTGTAGGCTGTCCTACACAGGGAGACTGAAGGCTTCAGTGGTGCAGCAAGAAGTAGGATTCAAGTTTTCATCTACAATGAACAATCTAGGATGAAGAATTCACAGGATTTTGCTTTTGTTTTTCAAGCTGGGTGCAAAAAAAGGTCTTGGAGCCCAGAAAGTCAGCAGCCAGAGCTTCAATGAGATTGAGCGGCAAGCCCAGGTGGCAGAACAGCTGAGGGAGCAGCAGGCAGCAGAGTCCAGGAAACAAGCCGAGGAGTCCATGTAAGTGCTCTGTTTGGGATGAGTACCTTGCATAGCTAAGGCAGAAGTAGTGTGTGGTTAATACTGTTCACCCTAGGAACACCAAATGTGACTACAGAACGTACTGCATGAGAGGAAGAGTGGAAGCTGTATGCCAGTATGGCCCTTGCAGCAGGGCACAAGTTCTACTGCGGAATTTTATTCACATTAGCATTCCTGGAAGAGTGTAGGGAGCAGATTCTTCTGCACTGTGTGTTTCTGTTCACCTTTGGACAGGACTGAAAAAGCCAAAGGCTGAACTGGATGGATCATTGTGGGTGCAGGGGTGTGGAGAAGATAGACATTGTGATACTTACAGTAAGGAAATCACGGTTAGCCAAAGAAAAGTCAAGTCCCAGTTGAGGAGATGGCAAAACAAGGAATAGCTTCTGTGCAAGGATTTTTGGCAGAGCTGCTGTACAAGTGGCTGTTTTGAAGGCTGGTCGGGGTTACTTGACCACTTGTTCCTCTACAATATGGGCAGTGAGGGAGGGTAATGATCTGGCACCCACCATGGCTCTTTCTCTTAGAGTCACCTCAATGCGACTGGCTTATCAGGAACTGCAGCTTGATCGGAAGAAGGAAGAGAAGAAACTCCAGAACCTTGAAGGGAAGAAACGTGAACAAGCAGAGAGGCTGGGCATGGGATTGGTGTCCAGAAGGTACTTGGCTGTGGATGGCATAGGACAGACAAGTGTCTTGGAAGTATCCTGCTCTGGAAAAGTTTCTTGAAGGCAGTAGTTTGTTCTTGTAATAGATAAAGAGATGAGTTAAAGTGCTCATATGATGGTCTCTGACTGAAAATGCTTTGGCCCCAGAAGGAATAGGGACTTAGTTAAAGGTTCAGGTTCTCATCTGAGCTTTTCCACAGATACGTGTGGCCTGTCAGTGTCTAGCAGTAGAGCCCTGCTGCTTGACAGGTGTCCCCCTGCAGAATCCTTCCTTTAAGAAGGTAGCTCAAGACTTCTGAAGGAGCAAAGATAAGTGGTGGAGGGGGCTGACATCCCACAACTCTCCCTCAAAACTTGTGTCACGTGCCCTGCCTGGAAAGGCCAGATTCAGTTTTGAGGCAAACTGGTTGTAGGGACTGGATGCTGTCAGACCCATCAGCCCTGACTCTGCCTGTTTGTTGTGCTAGTTCTGTTTCACACTCGGTGATGTCTGAGATGCAAGTCATTGAGCAGGAGACGCCACTGGTAGCAAAATCTTCCCGCTCTCAACTGGACTTGTTTGAAGATGGTGGAAGCTTCACATCTGGACCCCCCAAGTAAGACTTGGCTTCAGTGTAGTCTTTGTTTATTCCTGAATGTCATGTCTGGTGTAAATAACCTATTTTTGGTACCTAGGTACAAATACAGTCCCTTCTCATTTGAAGATGCATTTGGCTCCCGATGGGAAACAGACTCCTCATGGGGTGTGGACAAAGAGGAGGAACCGGAGGTGACCGTTTCCAGCATTCGGCCGGTTTCAGAGAGGTAAAGAGCTTGCCACTGCTGCTGTACCTTGTGCCCCTTGTGTAGGGGACAAAGGGTAAGTGTGGGAGCTGTGACACAGAAGATGCTGTGTTACAGTAGGAGCAGAAAGTGACTTGCACAGGCACAGACAAGCCCAAGAAAAAGGGCCTTGAATGAAAGGGCTTTGGACATTTCTTTGCCTGTCATGTCTGTAAGTTTATATAGCCTCTGTGGTCATCGAGTGCTGACCTGGGGAGAGGAGAGCCCCAATGTAAATAATGCTTAAAGATGACTTGCTTTCTTTTGATTAGAAGAGGTCTGAGTCAGAAGTCATTCTTTACTCTGTTGGTGAGCTTAATCTGAGATGTCTCCTCTTGTTTCCTCAGACCTACCAGTAGGCGGGAGATTGAGAACAGGCCATCCATGGTGGAATCCAATGAAGCTCGGCAGAAGTTTGCAGGGGCTAAAGCTATCTCTTCTGATATGTTTTTTGGGCGGGAGGCAGATGCTGAGGTAGATGCATTCTGCAGTGCTTACACTGGTACAGCTCTGGCTTTACCTCATCCTGTTTGCTCAGGTTTTTTATTTCCTTCCTATATAACCTTTTTGTTTTGTTTTGTGCTGCAGTACGAAGCTAGATCTCGACTGCAGCAGCTCTCGGGCAGCAGTGCCATCAGCTCTGCAGACCTGTTTGGAGAGGCTGACAATGTGCACTCAGGTTTGTTAGCACTCAGTGGGTTGAGGAAGGGGCCAGCTTTGGAAGGCCTAGACTGGAGGGGATCAGGGTGCTTTCTGGAGCTGAGGGACTCTGGGCTAACACCTCCTGGTTCTTGTAGGTGGTGTGTCTATTGGAAATGTCCTGCCTGCAGCTGACATTGCACAATTCAAGCAAGGAGTGAAATCAGTTGCCGGCAAGATGGCTGTCCTGGCCAATGGGGTGATGAACTCCCTTCAGGTGAGTTTACATTATGGCACCTTCAGAAAGGCTGTTGTCATACTCAGGGACTTTCACCATAGCCTGTCTTCCATTGGAATTATCATTATCTTCTCAAAGTGTATGAAAGTCCCAGGTAGACACCTGTCTTTTATAGCTGTTGAGTGCAGTACAATAGCTGAGCATTCACAGGTGGCCACTGAACTCTACTTGGCCAGCCTTAGCCTCCTGCTGCATAGGACACCTTGTTATGTCAGAAACACCTTTTACCACGCATTGCAGGCAGAATTTTAAAAGTCATGGTCATTTTACCTTCTGCCTTAGTACAGTATCCTGTCTAGATAACCTCACAATGCATTAGAAGACCAAAACCCTCAATTTCTTATCTGTCTCTGAATTTTGCACAAAGGTGTTGTAGCAGGGTGTCTCTGTTTCCTCCTTAGGATCGTTATGGTTCATATTGATGACCCAGGGACTCCAAAGGGAAGCCAGCAAGAGGCACTGATGCCACCTTTGCCTGGAGTAAACTCTGCAGGATTGTCTTATTTGTCTGGGTTGGGTGGGGAGGGGAGAAGGTAAGCGGAGGGGGTCAGGACATGGCTGTGCCCAGGATGCTTTCTGAATATCTCTGGATTCCACTCTATTAAAATTCAATGTGCCCTCATACCCACTGCTATCTACTAGCCAGTGGAGACAGGCCTTCCTACAGGGTTAACCTCATTGCTCTAAAAGATATGACAGGAACTCCTGGGCTGCCCTCATCAGTGCTCCTGTCCTTCTTTGGCCAATACCTTAGCTCACCAACTGACAGAGAAAAGGGGAATGCTATTTTTCTGAACATCATGTGACATGACTGTTTTTTTTTGTTCTGATCACTGCTCCCAATCCATGGTGCTGTGGAGTCCTCTGTATTTGCAGGGTTTGCCTTTTACCGTGATCTAGTCCTTTTTACTGTCTTTTAAACCAGCATATATGAATGCTGGAGAAAAAAATCAAAGATTATTTTTTTAGCTTCTAAATACATCATCAGCAAAAAAGGCCCAGGTAAAGAAGTAAAGAAATTTACTGGATCCCTGGTTTATTTTGTTGCCCAGCTTTGGATCAGATCAAAGTACTGAGCCTGAGGTGCAGCACATGAGGTGCAGCAGTGCAGGTTGTCATTTTAGTCCTGTTTGGCTTGGTCTCTGGTTTTAACAAGAGTGCTTTTCTCTTCCTTGGACTATGGTGTTGAGGATTAGGTAGTAAGAAGAAGGGTGGGAAAGGGCTAGTTATACACTGAGAGGCTTGGGCTGTTGGTGCTGGAGCCTTCTGTGTGGGACTGGGAAGAGGCTGCACCTCTCCTGTCCAGTTGAGGGGTTGTTGGTGGGAGGGGAAGGGTTACTCAGCTGTTCTGTGTTGATGTTTCGCCTTGGTGGGGCATGAGGGGTGTAAGGGTCGGGTCTTCCTGTTCCTTCCCAGTTGTGTCACTGTCACAGTACCCAGGTCAGGCTGGGGCTGCAGGGAGCGCTGGGGCGGCTGCGGGGCTGCAGGGGCGTGGTGCCAGTCCAGGCACTCCGGGGGTGGGGCCGGTGCCTTCCCCGGCCGCGGCGAGGCGTTCCTGGGGCCCGGGAAGATGGCCGGAGCCCTGCACTGGTCCGCTGCTACCGCTCCCCCTGAGGAGGGGCCGGGGCAGCCCAGAAGAGCCGAAGACCCAGAGGCAGCAGAGGCCTGACACAGCGTGCTTTATTGCCAGGCTCTCACAGCCACTCACTGAGCTGGGAGAGAATGCACAGATCATAAATAATTTAACTTACAATAAATAAATAACCCTGCCGGCACCCTGCTACAAGCTTTGGGTTACCAGCTCCTGCTGGCCTGTGCTGCTGCACTTTGTGACCAGGAGGAGCAAGGAGGCTCCCAAAGAAGCATGAGAAACTGAAGTTCCCCAAGAAATAATTAATCTATCCAAGCTGGGGCACAGGAGCTGGGCTAGACAAAGCATTCAGGTCTGTGGAGGTTTAAATCGCTGAGTTGGTTGCCATTAATGTAATGCCATGCTATATATTTTTGTAGTTTTAAGGGCTACACTGCTGCTCCAACAGTACCAATATTTACAAAAAATCCAACTTGATCTAATTTGAGAACTGCTTCCTTTTCCCTTAGTGCTTCTGCCTGCCCAGCCCCAGGAGGTGCTCTATGTGCTTGCAAGCCATAGCACCTGTGGCCAAAACCTCTGAAATTCACTTTTCCAAACGACTGAAATATGCTGTTGGAGGGATGGGGAGACCTCACAGAAGGGCACTCAGTACAGCAGCAGAGCCACACAGCACCATGCAGTACTTACTGCAATCTAGCTTATTTGCTGTATTTGCTTTGGCAAGTCTTAGACACATGGAGGAGAAAGCACAAAGCAGAGACAGGCTGCATGGCAATATCCAAGCTCCCCTTTTCTAAGAATTTCCTTACCTTTGATCATATGCAGATGCAGTTTTACTGGGAATAATAATGGAACACAAGTGCAGAGCTGCCACTGGCGATTTAACCACTCTGTTAACAGGGCCAAATCTGAAGAGAGCTATACAACAAAACACTGGCAAGCAGCCTGTACTAGTGCTCCCACTGCTTCAGCACCTGCTGAACTGCGGCACTGGGAGGAGTGCCCCAGTGAGAGCATTCCCGGCTGGTTCCAAGCGGTGGCAGAGCTGGCGGCTGCTGCCTTGTCTTGCCTGCCAGCAGAGGGAAGCATAACTGTAGCTGTAAATGGCTCCTGCAGAGATGCTGTTCCTGCAGGATTTGCAGCTAAGGAAAAGGCAAGTTGTTCCTGGGAAAAGTGAGTGAACCTGGCAGTGGGGATTAGCACAGCCACACACACACTGCTGATGTAGACAGAATCCACTGTTAGAGCAGATGCTCCAGGAGGAGGTGCTGTTCCTCCAGTGGGTTCTGGAGAAACCCAAGATGGGAATGGTGCCCACCCTCACAACCTTCAGTTTTCAGAGGAGTCTGTCTCTTCGTTGGAGCCTTCACTCTCAGCATCCATTTTTCGACGGTGGTGTAGAGGTTTCCAAGGTGAGGTAATCCTGGGTGAATTACGAACAGGCAGAGTTGCTGTGTCTGCAGTGGAGCTTGCAGGACCCGAGACAGAAAGCCCTGAAACCTGAGCTACCCTGAAAGAGAAAAGACAAATGCTCGGCAGCATGTTCCTAAACCACCTACTGCAGCACTCTTGGAGTGAACCGGGGAGGAAGACTTAAGACTAGCACAGGCATGGAAAGATGTTCATGGCACAGAGGGGCAACATGTTGCACCGGTACCTCCCAGACTCACTCTGTGAATCTTCTCCTATTTAAACCTATCTTCTGGGCTGATCTCATTCCTTCCACCATTCCTACTTTTCACCATCCAAACAAAATTTCCCTGTTCATTAGAGACTGCTGCTTCCTCTAGATCCCTCTTTGAGTCACACACTTCCCCTCTGTTTCTGAAGACTTTTGTAAGGATTTTGTCAACTGCATTGAGGCATCACAAAGAAAGAAACCCTTCCTGTTCAGGCTGCTGTTTTAGCTCCTCTATTGTTCTGTAGCAGAGCAGAGGAATAGGACAGTGCTTTATTACATTCTTCTTTAGCATGCTACCTTTAATCTGTTGCTTTACCTCCTAGTTTAGGCAATTCCACTTACAATTTCTCAATTTCCTGATCCATGGCAGGGTCCAGAAACAAGTCTCCTTTATCTGGCAGAGCCCCTGGGGGAAAAAAACCAACCAATGAAAGTAGCAGCAGAGTTAGGCTATAATCCTTCTTCAAGAAAAGTGTTCAAGCCACAGCAGCATCCAAAATCTGGCCGGCAAGACAGAGAACACTTTTCCTTACACATACTAGAAAAAATGGACACAATGTTGAGCATCATAGACAGATAAAGAATGATGATCCATTTTCTGTGTCTTTCATATGTGTTGTAGCTGAGCTCAGACAAAATGGGAGGCATCCTCAGCAGTCTCACCTCCTACAGCCCTGAGGACTGGCAGTTTTCACTCACTGTACAAAATTAGAGTACTGACTGTCAGGGAGATGGCAGTGTGTCAACTTTGGGCCTCTGTTCATTGCCCATTATAGTCACCAGTACAGATGTAGTAGATGTGGTTTTGTCAGTGCCACAGCTTGAAACATGCACTATACCACCCAGGGTTATTTATGTTTTTGTGCCACCTGCCTTTGTTGTGGAACACGGATCTTGGGGATCAAAACACTCCACAGATTTAAGACTCTTTCCTTGCAGCTCAGGAAAGTCAGACCTGACTCTTGTGCACATTGTCTACCAGAGTTAAGGGTGTTCAAACTGTGTTCTGGCATTGTTTGCTGTCTGGGTGTGAGCATGAAAGGCTGGGCCAGTACTTGGGTACCCTCTCAGCCTAAGATCAACATGCTCTTTTTCACATTAGAAACCCTGCTCCAGATGAAGGACATGGTATAGTTCAGGACTGGAACAGCTGATTGATAATCCTTGCTCTTCTCTGAAAACATTGGGACCTTAGCAGAGTCAGAAAGGAAGATGGGGCACTTAGGAAGGATCTCCTTCCTAATTCTTTAACAAACTCCACCTTGTACAGGGGTCATGGGAGAGGGTAATCAGCCAGCACAGAAATGACAGAGAACAGCACAGAGATTGCCTACCAGAGCCTGGAGAGTACCACTGCACACCAGGACAAAAAAACCCATTTGATAATCTATACCAACAGTACAGTGAGGAATGCTCTTCCTAAGGTTTTTCAGGAGCCTTGGGTGCTACACTCAATACCTTTGGGAAGGGGCTTTGTATTCCTTGTGGGGACACAAATCTGTTTGCTGGCTCTGTTACCTTGCTCTTGCACGAGAGGCTGGAGAGCCACCTGTCCCACAGAGGCAGGCTGGCAGCAGTCATCAGAAATGTAGTGACGAGTGCCTGAAAACTGAAGTAGGTTTAGACCCAAACCCATTTCCCCATTTATTTGGGTTCGGGTCTACTCCTTCTGTAAATGAGCAGGAAAGTTTGGCACTGCAAAACAGTGTCAGGAGATCCACAGAAGTGTCCCAGCCTTCTGCTTTTTGTGGGCTCAATTAAAAGAATAAGCAACTAAAGCTTAACTTGTTTCTGTAGTGGCAGAGTGCACAGTGAAGTCTCTAGGGCACAAGATTCACTTGGGAGAGTTGATAAACGGCACTTGAAGAATTCACAAATCAACACTGACATTGGAGATAGACTGCAGATTCCAGTCTGCCTGGCAAACTCAGCAGCACTGTCCCAGCCTGGACAAGCTGCTTTAATCCCTATCCCTGTTCCTCAAGAGAAGCTGCTGGCTTTGTGAGACCAAAACCTCCTCTGCCTAAAACTGCTCTCGCTGAAGGGCTTTGTGATCCCTTACAGACCAAAGACTATTGAAATCACCCTTCAGGAGAGATTAAAAGACACCAGGAAAAGAATCCTCCTTTCCCTGCCAAAAATGCTAGCACCTGTCAGACTTGTGGTTGCTGCCCCTCCTCTGAGAGAGGCCTCAGCAGGAGGCTGGCAGAGGGCCAGAGAACAGGCCTACATTAATGGAAACGAAAACCCACTCACTTTGTAGATGGCACAATGGAGGCTGTGGACAGGATTTTTTTTTTTCATCTGTTTTCTTTATGCTTGACTAGAAGTGAATTTCATAGGGCAAAGTAAAAAAAAAAAGATTTTTGCTTGCTGCCATCCAGGCATCACCTTCCTCCCAGTGAATACATTGCTTTCTAAGCCTGTTTTCAGAGGGGATTGCAGGGCTGTATTCACACACCTTTGATATATAATCTGCCCTGCCCCAGAGGAGCATTAGCAGCTTAATGGCTTGCTATAAGAAGGGGCTCAGCCAGGGAAGACACACTTTTACTGTACTATGACACACACCTGTGCAAAAAAAGCAGCCCTCAGGCAAGGTACACCTTTGCATTGAGTTTTGTCTTTGCAATTAGGGACTGGCTGATACTCAGGCCCAGAAGCAGAGGAAGAAGATACTTACCCAAAGACAGAGAGAGACATCTACCCTTAATGGTCAGGTGATTTGCTGAGTGGAGATGAGCAAAGATGAGTGTTTGGGAACACCCCCACACACAGCCCTCCCTCCCTGCTCCTGCCATTTAAATTTATCTCCTGGACACAGTCTTGTCAAACAGAAAAGCCATTTCTGTTCCTCTTTGTAGGAGGAGGAAGAGCACAAGCAAGGCATATGGGGGAAATATGACACTGTGAGTGAATTATGGATGGATTACATACCGTCCTTTGCCAATGTAACACTGCTTCCTTGCTTCAAACCAGCACAACATAGAAACAAGCAGTGAGATGCTGTTGGTAATCCCTGTGGATCCCACAGCAGTGTGGTACAGACTTTTGTAGCAGTGTGTGTTTTATGATCAGATTTTCAACAGGCCATAGATAGCTACTAGCAAGATCACACTGCCTTGAGGGAAGATGGAGAAGAGCTAGGAAAGACTGGGCTTTTAACCTTTGGGCTAAGAGGACAGCAGAGGTTTTCCATTAGGTGTCTGTTCTTATCGATGAAAGCAGCCATTTAAAATCTGTGGGAGCACAAAGGGCTAAAACCTAGGATAACACCTCAATTCAGTAATCCTTGAGGAAGCTCCACAGCTTCAGGCAGACAGTAGGGCACAGTGTGATGTTTTTAAAATTAATCCATCAATAAGAAGATGAAAAACTTCCCCTCACTGTCTTTCTGACAGTGTAAAATGTGGGTTATAATTACAAAGGAAATTCCACAGAAATACAGAATGACTGAAAATCTAGAGTTGTATCATTTAGAGAAGTCTTACCTAGGGCTCGATTGATGCCCTGATCCTTTGCAAGAGCCATAAGGAATCCATAGAAGGTCATTCTCTGCACATTACTCAGCATTTCCTTCACAAGAGCAGAAGGTGGGCAGCTAGGAAAAGAAAGATGAAGATCATACTGTCTTCTAAATGATAATTTTTTTATTTTTTTTTCCCAAGAGCCAGCTCAAAATCGAGAAATAAACCCTTTTACCTGTTCTAACACTGTCAGGTCGCCCTGACTCAGTTTAAAACAGCCACCAGCTTGCTTATTGAGCACTGGATCTGCTCCCCATTTTCTAAGCAAGATCATTGAGCTGGGGGACATCCCTAGGAGCACTCTTACCTGTCTTCATTCCAAGGACAGTGAGAAAAGCCTAGATTCACTCAGAGGCACACACATCCTAACTCTTAGCATGTTTTTTTCAAAAATTTCAAAAAGGGAAATACTTTCTTTCACAAGTCAACAAACTTTCATAGAAGTGTTAAGTTTGGAAAAGATAAAGACCACTGAGGTCAGTGGTTAACGGAGCACCACTAAACCATGTCCCTAACTGCCACATCTACACATTTTTGAACACTTTCAGTGATGCTGTTATCACGCTATTATCAGTGATAGTCATCCAAGGGGCAAGAAAACCTCTCCAATGATAGCCTAAGTATGTCAGAGAACACTGTTTAGTAAAGCTAGGAATGGCTCCCCTCATAGTGCTGTGCAAAGCCTGACCTACCAGATGGGCCCACAGTACTCTTCCCATCTGAAGTTCTCAGAATGTAGGGAATGTAGAGCTTTTGTTCTAAAAAAACCACCCATCAGCTCCATGCTTAGATATCTGTAGCACTGGACTGCAGTTCAGCAGTACTTTTGCAGATCACAAATCTGGATTTGGAAACCTAAAGTAGAAATCAGGTGGAACTTGTTATGAGTTATTGTCCTGCGTTATTTTGAGTTTCCAGACCATTACCTTCTAGGAGTGCATATTCTCACTACCTGCAAGAAACTGTGATGAAAGTGTCTGTCAAAGCTATAAAGTATATGGAGTTGCTCCATCTTCAGCTGAAGTAAAGCTACTCTTGTGCCTGGGATCTGTAGCTGGAGAGCAGCTCCAGCACAGGCTCGGTTGGTGCCTAGGTCAGTTCACACTGTCAGTCTGTAACCGAGCCTGTGTTGGAGCTGCTCTCCAGCTACAGATCCCAGGCACTAAGGCTTCACACTCCAGCCACCCAGTGGGCTCTTTCAACTCCCGAGAACCCAACTGCACTGGTTTATCCCCTCTAGCTAATTCATGATGGATCTCTCCTTGAATAAAGCATCAATGCAGAAGTGAGATGGAGAGCAGAGACTCAAATCCATCTATTACTTCAAGAATTAGTTCAAACCCCATGTTTCTTTGGTCCATGAAATTGTTTCTCTCATTTGGTTAAAGCTGTTCAACTATGTGATGTCTCCCTTCATACTTCTTCAGTGAGAGCCACGTGGGAATATCAGCTTGTTCAAAGTCCTCTCTTTCTTCACAGCTCCAACCTTACAAAGGGTCTCCAGAGACAGAGATCAAATCTGTATTTTAGACTCCATTTATACCTGTATTTTGATCTGTCACACAAGGACTCCAGGCACTGGTAGAAGAGAGATGCCTCTACTCCTTCGAGTGGGTTGCAGTCATTTGGGGGCTGGCGCTGCCGATGTTGCCCAGAGGATGATGTTGGCACAATCACGGTATTTGGATTCTTACCAGCCAGCAGGTCTTGATAAATGGCAGCCACACTTTCCAGGAACTCTAAAAGAACAGAAAGCAATTTAAAACTCAGGGCTGTAAATAGCAAAGCATCCTCCTGACCTACCAGACTGTGGCTTAAACTGTTGTTCTGTGTTGTGCATAGCACTAACTGAAACAAGCACAGCATCCCGCGTCTTCAGTACAGATATTATGCACACCCATACAGCCATTTCCATAGAAGTTGCTGTCTTCTTCTTATTAGGATGATTATGAGAGGTCACTCACTCTGTTGGGAAGATTCATCTCAAGGGAACAAAGGCTACCTAGCACACTGATAAAACAGTGAAGTGTGAAAGCTAACGTCAAACAAAACTAGTTTGTGAAGTCTAAAATGTTTTTCTTCTCCACCTCTTTCCACTGTTTAAGAACTCATCCAAGCTGGGAGCAAACTATATTGAACTGCAACAGGAGGAAAGGGAGCATGTTAGTTAGGGCTCCAGGCTGAATCCCAGCTTGCCTCCATGCTGCTCCAAAGTAAATATAACACAGGATCTAGAAGAAGGGCCAGGGCAGGTCAGGGCTAGAGTTGGCAGAAAGCCTCTCCCCAGGCTCCTCATACTACCCACTGTTTACTGCAGGAGTCTAATTTTAAACAAGTTTGTTTATGGATGTGGTCAGCAGTTTACAAATCTAGATTCCATTTGGAGTGGTTTGCATGTGTGTGGGTTGGTGGGAGAGTGTATGACAGGCTGTGTGTGCACTGTGCCTGGGTGAGCAGCACAGGGATGGGATCTTGGAGTGTGTGTACACAAGAATGAGCCTGCCAGGACTCCAGTGGCATTTCAGCTCTGAGTGAATGGAAGTGCAGTGCTGTGCGTGAGGAGGGTGGAGAGGATGTCAGCAGGCCCTGAGGCTGTGCTGAGGTTCTGCAGCTCCATGGAAATATTTGTTATATCAGAGAAAACTTTTCAAACACATTTTCTGTCCCTGACTAAAGGCATTACAAGCGTGGTTTTGCCCAACTCGAAATCACCATTTTGAACTGGTTTTTTACAGTGAGTTATCATGGATAAAGTTGTGATGTGCACAGCAGAGTTATAAGGGAAGTAAATATAGAGAAGTATTGAGAAAAAGAGATTTTTGTATTAGGGATAGCAGCAGATTCCTGACTGCTAGATAGATGGGAACTCAAAGATTGGATCAGATCAGAAGGCCACCCAAGTTTAGTCTCTGACCACAGACTATGTTCACAACATAGTCCAGCCAGTCATAGTCTATCTAGTCTCACAACAAGCTTCTAGCCAGTGTTTCTGAGTATCCAAACCTGGCCTGTTTTGCCTGGTTGAGGCCAATTGTGAGCTACACCCATCAGAGGGAGCCATTTCAGTGTGAGTGGACAGAAATCCATGAGCTTTATGTTAGAAAGTGCTGCGTGCCAGGAGATGAGGAAGTGGCACACTAGCCAGTGCTTGGGAGCATATCTAATGCTTCCCTCATTTTGTCCTGAATGAGATTCTCATTCCTCAGTCACAATGGAGAGGGGCTAGGGCCACAGGACAATGTATTTTAAAGCAGCCTTCCCATACAGGACAAGCTGAACCTGAATGCTCATCCATGTTTCTCCACCTTGTCTCCTGGAGTTTAAAAACACCTGGGGATTTTACAGATGTGTGGGTGAGCATAAGAAAATACACACACAAAACAATATTATTTGGTTTGTATTTTTCCTGCCAAGAATTTTAGAAGTATCCCATCTAGTTAAAACTCTAGACTGGGGAAGTGGGATAGAATACAATAAATGACCAACAATATGAAGACTGTTCATATGGATTATCTGTTCCTTTTGCTTTCCAACTAGGAAGTCTCAAATCAAACAAAGGAGGTGATTCTTCATAGGACAAGTTTCAAATCTGTGCAATTCTTTGCAAAAAGGTGTGGAGGTTACAATTTTATGTGATTTCAAGGGGAGGCTAGAAAAGTTCTTGGGAGTGGAGTCCACTGAGGGTTCCTAAACCCACAGGAATTATACCCAGTACAGAAACTCTCTGAGCTGAAATCAGCTCATAGTTGACCAAATATTAAGGGGAAGAATTATATCAATTTGTCCAGTTGCTTTTCCTTTAAAGGCACCAGCTGCTGGGCTTTTCCTATCCTGTCTCCAGCAGGATTTAATAATTTCCTTAAAGAAAGGGAAAAAATATTCCTAGTAAAATCTAATTGTTAGCTGTTAACATAGTCTAGATAAAACTGGAAATTTATGTCTCAAGGCCAAGACAAATAAATGCATCAGACATAGCAGTTGCGGGTATGTCATTATTCACAACAATTTGGAATCTCCTCATTAAGTCTCCTAATCTCTTGACATCTCTGATGCTTTTTATTAGTAGAGTCCATTAGCTATATATTTTCTGTGAAAAAAACCATATAGTTTCTAGTTTCAAAAAAAGTGCAAAGACTGGGAAGTAGTAAAGTTGTAATGCTACAAGTGGGAGAAGTCAACAGCTTCCCAGCGTTTACCTGAGTAGTAGAACTGGATCTGGAAAGCAAAGAGGAAATCAGAAAAAGACATCAGGCAATCCATTGCATCATCCATCAGCACAATCCTATAGGTAAGATGAGAGAAACAGTTTAGCATACACAAAAAACCTAAAGTCTGTCACCAGGAACCCCAGGCCTTGAGAAAGTGCAGCCAAGGAACTGTGTGCAACTGAGAGGATTGTTAGTGGCCCAGTGTAAGAAGTTAGGGGAGAGAAATGGGAACACCCACTGCTGCATGGTTGTGGGTGCCCCGAAATCCAATGAAGGCAGCTTAACAACCTGAAGTGAGGAGAAGATCCTGGATGTCAATCACACAGTTCAGCTACAGCGCAATCACAGCAGTGTGACAGGATAGGACAAAGTGGTACAAAAAAACTGCAAGGCTGGTTCACATGGTTACATAGAATTGTAGAATATCCTGAGTTGAAAGGGATCCACAAGGACCATCAAAGTTCAGCTTCTGACTAAATGTGACTACAGACAGGACAGTTACACAAGTAGTCAACTGGTGTAAGCAGAATGAGACTCATGCTATTCCTCTGTATATCTGAATTCATCAAACTGGGACATTTTTCAGATCCATAAAGGTCCCAACAGTTGCAATTCACCATATACACTCAAACAAACTCTACTTGACTACAGCTTAAATAACATTGCACCAACAGTCAGGTTCCTAACTGAACTCTGTGAACATCCTATCCTCCCTTCCTCATAAAAGACTCAGCCTCTTTTGATTTTAGGTCTATTATTTGACTATCAAGTCAAATTTCATGGCAACTGAAGACTTCTTGGGCCAGGGACAGTCTTCTTTGTCCCTGCTAAGTCGTAGGTGCATGTAGGGAGCTACATGCATCCCTATTTTGAAGCATATTTCTTGAATATAGAAAATACCAGCCACAGGCCATAAAGATGAAATATAAGCGATAGCTAAATTCAACTCTTCTTTTCAGGAAAAAGCCTGTGGATTTCAGGGCAAAAATGAAAATAAAAACTGCTCTGATCACTGCCATCACTACCTAAGGATAAAAAGGTCAGTCTCTGAAGTCAGGAAAACTCAAACTCATCTAATCAATGACAGCTTAGACTGTAAAACAGAAGAAAATACTCCACTTTGATGGGGAAAAAAACCCTATGCAATGCTAAAGAAAGGCAATTGGTATTTCTTTTCAACTGTGTGTAGGTCTACTGAACCTGTACAGTCAGCGTCTGGCATGCTGTGCCATATGAGGATTGTCAGTTTATTACAGCCAAGGTATGGGTCATCCAGTAGGACCCTTTTGAACACAGGGCCAGATCTGTGCACCAGCTCCTGCAGCATCATTGTCTAAACACATTGCTGGGGAAATGCTGTTCTGTCTCATGTAAAAGACTCCAGGGAGCTGTGTGGGAGGCTGACCTAGAAGAACATAGGATCTTGCAAGACTTCCCTGCCACTCAGACCAGTTCTGTTCACTGTGGCAAAATCAAACATGTAGAGCAGCTTGAATTAATTATCTCAAAGAAGAAAGACTGGGGCTAAGAGGGTCCCCAGGAGAAAAGCCAGTATTTAAAACAAAACCCTTTGAAGATGTCAAAGTGCTTCTGATTTATTTATTACATTCCAGAAGCCTCCTCTCCTCCTGTCTAAAGAGGCAGTAGCTTCAGTTCTTAATTCTCACTAATAAGCATGTTACTGAGATTGTCAGTGGCCACATCAAGGAAATGGCTTTGAAGCTGGCAGGCAGAGCATCTTCATCTCTCAGGCAATACTGCTCAGCCACTGGCATTTCCAACCACTATTTAAGCACTGGAAATGCGATTGGCCACATCACTGATGAGCTGCACTCCCTCCTTTGAAATGATGGTCTGTCTCCCAGATACTGGAAAGATTCAAAGCACCGAAGCTTTCTTCTCAAAGACGCAGGAAAACAACAGGGGAGAGTGGTTTTACATATTTGTTATGCAGAGAGACAATATTACATCACCTTCATAACAAGAAACTCATTTCACTTGTTAAATCTGAAGCTCTGGTCAATGGCAATGCTCTGCAGCACCAAGTTCCAGTCTCTTACTTAGAGGAGAGCATGAGGAAGTACGCAGAAGTGAGAATTTGCTGGACAGTTTTTGCTGTTAAAGACAGCGAGGAGCCTCTGAGGAAGCCTGTACAGCACATATGTGACAGAGGAGCATCTAAATAGAAGCAGGTGCACTCTGGTGCTGGGTTACTGCCTCCTCTTGGCCCAGGGGTCTGCATGCCGGAAATGTTGAGAAGTCTTTAAATCCAATACAATCATTTATGAGGAGATTGACTGCAGCTGGCAATTCCCCCACATAGCCAGCTGACTGAGCACTCAAGGAAGCTGAGAGAGCATCATATGCAACATATCTGCACCTCTTCCTTGAAATATCTGGCAAGAAGAAAAACCCAGCTATGGACTGTAACATAGACAGCGGGACCAAAACTGAGGACAAAATCTGAAAGTCTGAACTGCAAATCAAAAGAGTTCATCAGGTATCTCATATTTCAAGGGATTTTTTTTTTCTTGTCCAAATTACACTTTAAACCCTGAGGCCATAGATGTATTTAAAAAGTTAGTAGTTGGCACTCAGTGAATAATGAAAATCAAGGAGGAACTTTGGAAAGGGCTGAAGAAAAATGCCTACACTAGAGGCATTCTGATAGAGGGTACAGTGGTCTTTCAGGGTTCAAGTGGGTTTGGCTGGCAGGAGAGCCTTACTATTGTGCCAATGGGGAAACTTTATGGTCTCCTGATTGCGGTTAAAATCTCAGAAACCCAGACGAGACAGGATGTTCCCAGGACAAACTCTAGACCAGGCAAGTTGGAAGGACTTTACCATTTTCTGCTACCATTGAAGGTTAACTGCCACAATCTGTCTTAAAGCCAGGCTGGCTCAAATGAGTTTTCAGAGACTTGGTTTATTTACTGAGACACGGAGGTAAAAATAAGCAAAACATACAAAACAGTCTGTACTCTTAGGCAATCTCTTAACAACAGGGGTGCTGAATTGCAAGCCCCAGTTCCATTAGTACTGATCAGTGCAACATGAGTTCCCACACCAAATAAAACAGCACAGGAGGTGTAAACTGCCTGGCTGTCACTACTCAAATGTGTGCAGTGAGCTCCTTGTGTTTCTCTTAGAATAGAAAAATCAGTACTCAGGTACAGATCTTAAAATCATGGCATCAAACCAGAAGAATTTCCTTCATTTTCTGTCCTGCAGTTTCAAGATTCAGGAAGCCAAAAGGTATCTCTGAAGATCAAAGGTATCTCTGTGGATTAGTCTTCAATTTACTAATGGCTATAACCATTTTGGGAAAAAGAAAATCCAAGAAATCTCACAGACACAGATATCCTAATTCATTTTTTGGGTATGACTTCTGCATTTCTGTAGCACCAGGAACAGGAGAATGTCTCTGATGTCATGTCAATGAAACCTATATTGTTGTAGCCTCTGTTCTTATGTTCTGACATATCCTGATCTTGGTCTTACTGTTTGTTATCAGAGGATAGCAACAGCTCCTGCATGAGTGGACTGCACTGTGCTGTGAGATCATCTCAGCCATGCAGCACTGAGGCTCCAGCTATGATTGCCCTGCTCCCAGCAGCACCAATGCAGCTCCTGGCTGTATCGCTGGATGTTGTGGCTACTCCCGCTGCTACTTTATTTAATTCCTTTCTGAAGAAAATTAGCAATAAATCCATAGGGGGCAAGCAGACTGAAGAAGGAACAATGTTTCTAGGTTTGCATGTGACACTCATGTTTTGCAAAGACTGGGTCAACTGGTGCTGTAAGAAAGTCTGGGGAGCTCACCCTTCAACAGGCAGAGACCAAGCAGGACAATGGGAAGTGCAGACCAGAAAAAGGACAAGAGAGTGAGCAACAGTTGTAAGCAAGGAGAAAAATGGTTTAGAAATATGACAAGTTTTTATGAAAATTGTTCAAATAGATTAGCTTGTTACACAGCTAGCAATGTGCAAGTAAATCTCTAGGCAGCCAAAAGCAGGAGTGAAGTCACTCCCACCTGAGCCTGGGTGCCTCTGACAGAGATCTCATATCTCTCCAACACCTGCTCCCCAAGCCAGCTTGTCTGTCTCTATGGCACATGCACAACAGTGCAGCAGGCCCCTGAATGGGGCCTCTAGTTTACAGCAGCCTTGTGGACTAAATTCCTTGACACAAACATCACAACATGTGTAGATATGCTGAAATCTCCTTCATCGCATGCCCCATCCCAAATTCCTGCTCAGCTCAGCTGGAGGCCTGTGACTGGTGCTTGTGCACCTCCATGAAGGGAAGTGGCAGATATGTCTCTGCTGCAGGGCTAGCTTCTTAGTCTGGCACTGGGGGACAAGCAGCTGAACAGATGTGTGTACCTTATTACATTTTCAGTATCAGATAGTTAATAATCAGCTGCCTGAGCTGGACTGGAATCAGCAAGCACAATCAGTAAAATATTCCATATCACATTATCAATGCCCTGAGCCAACTATCTGCTTTTTGCCTTGTCTAGATTAAAATAAAAATTTAAACAGATTAGCTGCCATGTTCTTACCAAACATACTTTAAAACACTGGCAATCTTTCAGACTTTAGTGTGTTTAAATGCGATCAACCATAGAAGCTGGGGCAAGGGGGAACACATTTTAGAATGGTAAACAGTATTTGAAATAGAGTTTAAAAATCATGTCAGTTAAAAACATATTGGCTAACATTCTTTTATCTGCAACTCATCTGAACATAGAGCCAACAGCAGCATTCTGCATTGATTTTTCAGTCTTTGTATATCTTTGTATATCTTAAATATAGAGAAACACCCTGTTCTTAACCTCAAAAAACAGTGTCTCCTCAAAACCTTAAAAGCTGAAGGTCCCTGTTCATACCTTTATCCACAGATCTAGTTCCTAAGTCCATGCATGTAGGACTAATCTTGCCTTTAAAGAGAGAATGAGGACCCACCTTGCTGCTTTTTGAGTGAGTTCCATTGGGAAGTCAGGGCAGAGCAACTGCAGCAGGCAGTGGTATTCCTGTGCTGTCAGCAAATCTGCAGGAAAAGAGAGGTGAGAACATTGTAATTCTTTTATAGGCTGTTCCCCCCTCCTTGCTTCCTCTCTAGGAAAAAGCCTCATATTCCCTTTACTCCTAATTCAAGCAGTCTGAGTATTAAAGACACTGTAACTGTTCCCTAGGCTTTCAGAGCTGGGCTCTTCAGATGGAGTTTCCAGCACCATCTGAAAGAGGCCTGATGAAGGGGAAATCCTATTGAACAGGCTCTGGCAGAGAAACTGGTAACAGGTAGTGCTTCAGTGTGAAAAAGGGGTAACCAAAACAGGGTAGTTTCAAGTGAGAACACAGTTTGGTTTGACTTGAATATAACCATGTGGAAAAAGGAATCATTTCAAAGTCGCTTAAATTTGCTGAAATTCACTGGCATGGTGACATTCCCCATAATACACTTGAAAATCATCCACAGAACATCTGGCAGCAGTAACAAAGGCAAACAAGGTTTTTGGGTTGTGTATGGAAGGCTACAGAGTATAAACCACAGATGTTATTACTTTGGCATTCAGTAAGGCAGCTGGATGGTCTCTTTTGGAATAATGTGTACAAATCTGGTCACTGTATTATAGGAAGCACAGAACAAAGATCCAAAAAACACAAGAAAATCAATCAAATGATTCATGTTTTAGAGAGCAGCTTTGTGAAAGACTGGTCAAGATTGAACTCTGTGGCTCAGCAGAAGGAGTCTAAAAGAGGAGACTCTTAGGGAAGCTTATAGGATCCCAAGGGAATGGAAACCTCCTGATCTCAAAAAGCCCTACATGATTGTATGTTCACAGTCCAAAAGGCTGTGGACTGGAGTTAAGAAGAAGGCTAGCTGAACAGCAGCAATTTTGCAGTACTTCTATATACAGAAGAATGCAAAGTATGGAAGAAAAAGGCAGAGGTGAAAGTAGAGCCAAGCAGTAGTCAGGGGGGGAATCTCAAGGGCATTGGCAATGGGACAGAGCTACAGAGCATAAGTTCTTTGGCCACAAACATGTTAGTCTTCATTAGGCTCTCATCCAAATAATTCACCTTGTTTCAGATGACAACCACAACTTAGAATCACAGAATCATTAAGGCCCAGCCATTAACCAACACTGCCAAGTTCACCATTGAACCACATCCCTAAGCAGCACATCTACATGCTTTTTGAACACTTCCAAGGATGGTGATTTCATCACTTCCTGGGGGGTCAAGGGGAGCATTTTAATGCTTGACCACACTTTCAGTGAAGAAATTTTTCCTGATATCCAATCTTAAGTCTCCCGGGTGCAACTGGAGGCTATTTTCTCTAACCTTGTTACTTGGGAGGAGAGTCTGACTCCCATCTCTCTACAACCTCTCTTCAGGTAAATGTAGAGAACAGTAAGGTTTCCCCTGAGCCTCCTTTTCTCCAGGCTAAGCACGCCCAGCTCCCTCAGCCATTCCTCCCAAGACTTGTGCTCCAGACCCTTCCCCAGCTCTGTTGCCCTTCTCTGGACATGCTCCAGCACCTCAATGNAGGAGCTGGGGGTCCTGGTGGACAACAAGCTGTCCCTGAGCCAGCAGTGCCCCTGTGGCCAAGAAGGCCAGTGGTGTCCTGAGGTGCACTGGGAAGAGCATTGCCAGCAAGTCCAGGAATGTGATCCTGCCTCTCTGCTCAGCCCTGGTGAGGCCACATCAGGAGCACTCTTGGGATCCTCAGCACAAGAGAGACATGGAGCTCCTGGAGCAGGCCCAGTGAAGGCTTATGAAGGTTAGTAAGGGTCTGCAGAATCTCTTACAAGCACGGGCTGAGGGAGCTGGACCTGTTCACCTTGAGAAGAGACAGCTGAGAGGGGACCTCATCAATGTCTGTCAGTATCTGAAGGGAGGGTGCCCAGAGGATGGAGCCAGGCTCTTTTGGATGGTGCCAAGCAGTAGGACAAGAAACGACAGGCATAAACAGATGCACAAGGATTTCCACATGGATATAAGAACTTCTTTACTGTGGTAGTGACCATGCACTAGGTTGTCCAACAAAGCTGTGGAGTCTCTCTCACTGCAGATACTCAAGAACCATCTGGATGCAATCCTGTGTCATGTGCTCTAGGATGACCTTGCTTGAGCAGGAAGGTTGGACCAAATGACCCACTGTGGTCAGTGACCCATTCTGCGACTCTGTGATTTTCCACAAGCCCAGCACAGGAAGCAGGTTACATGAAAACAGAGAACATGGGCATATAAAAGCTCTTGTTGAAACAGACACTTTCTCATAAGTGAACAGGATAGTATGGACCTCTTACTCTTCAAGGATTTCTAAATCTAGCTTTGAATAATGCTGGGCAATAAATTTCTGATCTTTGCTGAAAAGTCTAGGTGTTGGTCTGAAGGAATCACACCAACTGCAAGCTTTATGCAATACTCAATTTCCATTTTTTATTTGCTTATATTAAAATTCCTATTTATGCATCCTTACACCTCTTGCTTGTTATTTTTCTTTCATTTGTCAACAGACCATTATAATAACCCTTTCTTCATACTGTATCTTATTCTATCTACTTAACAGATAACTACATTTATCTAAAATTAAATCTGTTTATCTTACCCTCTGCTTCTTTCCCTACTTAGCCCAGTTATATCTGTTCCTCTGCTTTGATCCCCTTTAGATTTTCACAGTGTGGTGTCCAGCAGTGTACAAAGCATCCTTCATGCATTCAGAACAGACAGGCTCTAGGAGGATAATCTGCCTGCTTTAATCAGCTAAGGCCCTTTTCATTAATTTTGGTTTTTAGTCTCCTTTTTTCTCCCTGAAGGTGAAGGAGTTTGAGGTTAGCTTTTTTTGAAGGACGAGGTTTCCAAAGAAAGTTGCACTTTTTTTTCAGTCCCTGTCTGATTGATAGACAAGAGCAGCTTGAGAAGGTAACTGGGCCCTAAGAGAGCATTACTTTTGAGGCATAAATAGAGATCTCTCACTTGGCAGAAATAACATAGTTCAAAATATTATAATAATTTATGCTGTATTTTTCTTCTCTCTCTTCTTACCAAATCACAGCATGATCCTTACTCCTCTACCATAAAACAACAAAACAATATAGAATAAAAGCAGAAGTTTGCTCAGAAAGAATTTGGGAAAGTATGACAGAGATCCTCTCCAAATCAGCACATTAGAGAATGAAGTTTGCTGTCAGTAAAAGTGGAATCAATTACAGTCTCAATCTTTGGGCAAATGGTCCATTTAGACTAGAAACTAAAACCCATAAAGCTGAAGTGATGCAGAGAAGTTCCTGCTCTAAAGAAACCCTTTGTTTCTAACGCCTGGGGAAATGGCACCAAATTATTCACTGAAGTCCACAGGCAGACTTTTTTAGGCTGTAACACAATTCAGGCTGTAGACACCCCAGGCGCCTGACCAACAAATCATACCAATTTTTCAGACTATAGCTGGGTACCTTTTATACAGGAAGTGGGATCACCACAGACCTTAGGAGGTGTCTTCAGTTTGCTGTGATCACTGTTTTCCTATCCCCTAGAGCAAGGTCAGTGAAGACCATGCAGAAAATTACATTTGCCCATGTACCACATTGTCTGCCAAGAGCTGCTTGGAATAAACAAGGGCAGTTTTGGTGCATGACCACGTTGCTCCTTCCTGTCTCCAGGCCACAGCTGAGTAAATAGAGTTCAATGTTGCATGATGAAGAAAGAAAGAAAAGAAGGAAGGTACCAGTCAGAATGAGTGAAAACTGGAATCCACAACTGCTACTTTGGTTGCTACCACAAATTACTGCATCTCAAGTTCCAGTAACAAATGAAGCAAATCATGGAGTGTTTAAATCTGACCCCACAGCACAGGGCAGTGAGATATACACACTCTACCGTGCCCTTACAGTGGAACAAAGCTGCTCATAACCATATGATTAAGGATGGAGATTGCAGTCTCCATGTTAATCGTGTTCATTTACAGCTGAACTAACACTTCGCTCTTCTACTAAAAAAGAACTAATAACAAATTCCAAAGTAATTTTAAAACAACAGCTCACTAAGAAGGAGCTGAACAGGAAGTACTTCAACCATTCAGCATAATTTTTGCTCTACTAGACTTCAAATTCTTGCCTAGCTTGTACTACTACTGAGACCATGCCACTAGTAAAATCCTAACCCTTTCCTACAGATGGGATTGTCCTGTGAGTAGTTTATTGTCTTTTAGTGCCTGAAGCAGACTGTTTCCCATGTTTCAGAGGTACAGTGAGAAAGAATTTTGTCCATGTGGTACAGTCTTAGGAGGTACCATTTTCTAGATTAAAACAGTCTACCTTGAAAAACATGGAGGCAGCTGCTTTGTACTTCCCTGGCTTTTAAAGCACATATTAAAGCTGGTTCTGGTTTGTATGTGGCTAACACATGGCACACAACCTGGAGTAATACAAACTCCAGGAATACTAAATGATGCATTAATGCTGCTGTCAGTGTTGTGTGTGAAGTGGAGACACACCTGAATTATCTTAAAACCAGTTATCTTTAATCATGACAGCAGCCTAGATATAGAAGCCTGGTGCTCACTGAAGGCTGTAAAATCTACCCAGGAAGCCAATAAATATTTAGGACTTAGCCTGAATCACAGTCATTGCTGCTGTATCTAGGCTGCTTTCAGCACAAGAAGTAGCTATCTACAACATTGTCACAACATTGTGACAGCTATAAAAATGCCCAAAGCAGTAGCAGAAAATTTACTGCAGCTGATGTATGAAATCTGCCCCAAAAAGTCACATTATTAGCTTGCCAGAAACACAAGGATTGCCATGATGAACATACACTAAAGGTCTCTATTCCCATAATTTTTATGTACACTCAGTATCCAAGCAGACTGGAGCCCTGAGCAATGTAGGTGTCCCTTTTGAGTTATGGCAGGACACACAATTTCCACAGGTTGTTTTTCTACCACAGTCATGAAGTCATTCAAGAGACATAAAGGCATAGAGCTGTAAATCAGTCTCCGACAAATATAACAAAGAACAGTCTTATTTTCTTTTTTTTGAAGTGTTGGAAGAGTCTTTGCTAGCCTTTAGTTTTTTAGTGTTTCTGATGTAAGTACCACATATTTAGGATTATCTCTATATCCACAAAGGATTGCAACTCTGTAGAAAACAACAAAAAAACCAAAAGCCCCCCAAAATAAGTCAATATGAATAAGTCTATATGTTCTCATGCTGTCTACAGGAGCTACAATTTTACATTAAAAAAAGAAAATAAAAAATAAAGTGAGCATTGATAATACTGCAATTCACAAGTATCATCTGGCTATTAGGTTAAACCCTGCACATGCCTTGTTCACAGGATACATATTGCCTAATTTCCTCCATACATCTAGTGCTAATAACAATCAGAAAGCCAAGAATTCTAGGGAAGTTAATCCATGGATAGGACTGAGCATGTTCATGTAAGAGATATATAGGAGAATTCATTTTGCTCTTTAAGTGTACAGACAGCTTCTACAGCCATTAAATCATAGTCTAAAGAGTGTACAAAAATCAGAAGAAAACTGAAAGAGACACACTTGCTACTTCTAGGCAATAGGAAAATGCTCTAAAAGCCAAAGATTGATGCCAGGTTAGATAAAAAAGAACTTAATTTTTTAAAGGAAGATTTTCTAATGAATAGTTTAAAGAAGATAATGGTAAAATCTGTATCATGGATCAACGTAAGAACCTGTTCTTACATGGAGTCTTGGGCATAAGAAGCTTTACATACTGTGGCTTTGTACCAAGGTCTGGCTCAATTTCATTATATACTAGCATATATTATTTCTTTATTTTATACATTTTATAAATTACTAGCATGTATTTTCTTATTTTAACAACTGGATGCATTAACTCTGTCTTCCTGATGATGAAGTTCAATATGCACCTAAGCCAACCTAACCTTTTACTCCAGGCTGAAAGGACAGGCTCACTCCTCTTTCTCCTTTCCCATCACTTGGCCACATGGTTCTGAACTACCCCTTATAGCAGCTCTGGCACTCACAGGACTCCTGCTGAGAAAATTCAGCTTTTTCCCTGGGCTAGTGAATTGCACTGGCTGTCAGAAATATGTGATGAAAGCTCATGGAAGGCAAGCTGTGGAAGAGCACAGCCAGGTGCATGGAAGAAGGAAGGAGGTGGATAAGGACAGCAGGTTCACCCCTCCTCAGCTGAGAAAAACCGTAGTTAAGTTAAGTAGTTCCCTGCTTAAGATGTTTGAATTCTTAAAGTCCAGGATGTATGTAAGGCAATGGCATAGGATTAGTGATCCTCCTAATCAAAAGCAGGCGCAGCTTTACCTGCTGTACTTGCACCCTGCCTGCTGTGATGGTTTGTGGACACTCTGGTATCAGACACATTTAAGACAGAACTTTTGGCATTCTTACTATCCAAGCAGGCAGATGAATTCAGGTTACTCACAAACCTACTCTTTCCACTGATACTGTTTAGCTCCTCCCAGATGGGATCCCAGGACATCCTCAGGAAAGGACCCGAGCAGCGTTTGTGTCTGACATGACATGACAGCAAAAGCAGACAGGGTAACTGAAGAATGCACAGATTTACTACAGTTTGGCTCAGATAGAAGGGTACCTTCAGCAACTGGCTTCACCCTGGATTGCCTTTCCTAACCTGTGAGAATATGAGCAAAATCCTGCCAGACATAAGGGAAGGGCGCTGCTGCAGGTGAGCAATCTTCACAAACAAGATGTTTTGCACTCTACAAAAGGAACGTGGCTGCAAACAGCAGACTTAGGTGACTTCTGCTGACAATAGGTAAAAAGAGACAGTTTATGATATGAAAAAACAAAGAGTGAAAGAGATTTAGTGAGATTTGCCTGGAACAACTTATGTCCGACTCAGGACGAATATAGTGGAGAGCTAAGCAGACTGACCTAAAAAGATTTGTTGGTGGAGTGCTGCAAGAGAGAACAAGGAGAGATTAGCATTGTGATTGAGCAGAAAGCTAGTTTTGAAGTACTTGGGTAAGAAGGAAAAGATTCAGCTGCAGCTGATATGAAGAATGAAGTCATTTGTTCTGGAGGTTGCCTGGACAGTTCTTATGAACTGAGAAGTGGGTTCATTATGAGAAAAGCTTGTAGCACCCTACTTTGAGCAAGCTAAAGGTTTCTAAGAGAGTTAAATATTCTAGAAGTTGTGATTGTTTTCCTGCACTTTGATCTTGAGCCCTTTTATCAATAAACCACTAGCCAGATTAACAAAAACAGAAAATCAATTTATACAGAACTGCTCCAATTCTATCCCCAGAATGCAGATTCTTTCTGTTTGTACAAATGTTAATCATCCTCCAGTCTCTCTCAAATGCCCCATAATTACCCTTCAGCATGAAGTGTTTCATGTGGCAGCATTACTTCAGCTTTGAGTGAATGTTACTCAGGGCACCATGAGCTGTGCCAAAGGTACAGTCCAAGGCTATCATTTGGAGTGCTTATGTGGCTAACATGGCACATCCACAAACTGAAAAATTCAAACTTTCATTAGAAACACAGAGAAAGTTTTCAGCTCTCATGGTTGTAAAGAAAACATTCCAATATTGGAAGAGTTTAACTGATGCAGTGTGATATTCCTGAATCCACAGAAAATCTGAAACATGACTGAAGTTTGATCTTTTCCCTTTAGGAACCTAAACACTATACCTAATGCAACACTAAAGACAATTTTAACTCTTTAATTTCTTGTTTCAAACCTAGAACAGGACTTTGAATGTAGTTTGGGCTTAAAGAACTCCAAGTTCCTAAAGTGCAAGAACAGCAAACCATAAGAAAGGAGAAGCAGCCACAGCTTCTGGCAATATTTCCAGAAGCAGAAAAAGAAGATAGAAGATGACAAACAAAAGAATCTGGTTTAAATTTTCCAGTACATAGTTGACTACAGGAACCAGATGGTGACTTAAATGGACAACCAATTTTATCCATGCAACGTTCTTTAGCATTTACAAAGATAAATCCATGCATATTCCAAAGCACATATAATCCTAAAGATATGCTCAGCTCATTGAGTCTGAATCTCTAAGGACATTTAGCTTTGTCTAAAGGACACAGGCGTAGTTTGTGGACTACAGTATGAGAATGCATGACTACCCATCGTGCTTCAGAGGCACAGCAAACCCAGACCAAAACAATGCAAGACAGATAAATGGCTTTTAAGACAGAGAAACTAGAAAACTAAAAATAAGGTACTATTTCAGAGTGAAAGTAATTTATAACTAAAATGCTGTAACGTTTGACATTTTTTATATGTGTCCACTATGAAATTATTTTTTCCTTTCACTATGTTATTGAAGGCATAACTAGCAGATCTCCCCAGCTATAGGTGATTTAGCCTGCTTTTATGTTGTTCAGCAGTTGACTTTTCCTCACTTTGAGAGGTTTTCAGTCACTGGTGTAGAAAATGATCAATCCAATGCCAGAGCTAATTGGTCTTGTAAACAATAAGGAGAAAACATTCCTGTTGAAGTTCTGGCCATCTGGGGGGCAGACTGCTCAACCACTTGAAACAGGACCCACAGCACTCTTAATAGTGAAGTACAGGATTGCCAGCAACACTTCACTGAAGGGGACCATCAATATTTCCCCAAGCTCTCAAACAGCAGCAGTAATCTTTAGACAAGATGTGGATCAGCCTCTCCTCAAGAAAACAAGTTGTCATTAAGCTTAAGATCTTCAAAACAACTGAAGAATTCATGGCTACACATCACGAGATGGGCAGAGTAAATGGGCAGGTGGTAAGCAGCTGTATTTCATTCAATGCAGGACCTTACATACAACCCCTCCTCCCTCAGATATGTACTAGGACTAGTAACAATATGGCCAGTCTTCAATTAGTGTTTGGTATTTCCTTTCTGCTTTGGGAGCCCCAAGAAATACAATGAGCTGGCAGACAGCTCATCTGTGTCATGCACACAGGGTGAGGGAGCAGAAGAAAGCTACAACATTGACCTAAAACAAAGAGGAGGTAGAGGATGAGGATACAAAGAACTGTGGAAATGCTGCAGATTGCTGTAGCAATGTAAGATCAAATATTTCCTTTATTTCCAGTTTCTTTCTAGACAATTTTCTAGGGAACATCAGTGAAAGGTTCTAAAGAACCAGTTCCAATAGAATCAGGTATTTTCAAATACGTGCTCATATGACACAAGGCGGCATGTAAAACCATGAGGTGCAACAGTCAAGAGTTTTCTCAGAACAACGAATAAAATAGGAATGTTTTGGACTTTCCCCTTTTAGTGACTTCTTTGGAAGGAGCATTCAAGGAACAGTACAGCTGCTACAAGCACCCAATGGAAGAGAGACAAACAATTTCAGCATAATTTATACCATGATTAGGGATAGTCTTGTGTGTCTCTTCCAGACCCTGCTCCACATCAATATTTAACTAACCCGCTGCAAAATTCTGAACAGTGAACTTCACCTTCACCAACAGTTGTCATCACAGCAGGCGCTCTGATACTGCTCCTCTGAAACACATCCATCGTGAGCCCATCCGTGAAGGAGACAAGTGCAGGCGTGTGAAAAATGGAGAATTCCACAGGCCGCCAAGAGTGACACCAGGATGCAATTACACATAGCAGTCAACTCACTGTGGTTGAAACTCAAGAAGCTGGTTGTGATCCACAAAGCACTGAGGGATCTAGAACATCTTTCTCTGCGCACTGCTCACCTGGAACCATTTGACTATCTGACATAAACATGAATCTTTCATGAATTGAAAGCCACCAACAGGCCTGGCCATTCTTTGACTTTACTGCACAGTATATTGGCTAGAGGTTTACACACAGGCTATGCAGTATAATCACAAGTACCCAGACTGTGGGCTAGTTTTCTCCAATTTTCTTTCACAAATTATAATGCCTAAAAAAAACAGTCTGAAAAGAAAGGGCATTGTTTTTAGGAGCCTACGAGTCAACAGTTACAGTCTCTATTCATAAAAGTAAGTATAGTATCTGGACCTCTGCTTGGGTAGAGTTATTCAGTCATGCAAAATGCTCTTAAGCACACCAATATTGAGTCTCTTTTATGAGTGTGAAAACTTAAAAAGAAAATGAGCCTCAAACAAAGCAAATCTATAAGACAACCGGCTGGAGAAAGGTAATCTGGTTAATGACAAGACTGAAGAAGTCATCATTAGTTATTTAGAAGGAAATGCAGTGGAGCATGTAAGCTTCACAGAGAATGCTTGAAGCCCATTACAATATCAATGAGCTAGATTAATGATTGTAAATGACCACCACTACAGAACTGGTCTGAATACAGAACAGAATGAATGCACTAAGAGAAACCTGAAACAACAAGGCATCCAACTGCCCCTTTTAAGAGTATGCTTTTGGCTAAGGTTCTGTAATGTCCCTTGATTTTAACTCTTACAATACCCTAGTGAGCTATGGGTCCAAAATTTTTTTTTCATATTGAAAAGAGAAAGAATGTTAGTTTTCTCTGTATTTCACACGGAGAAATATGTATTTAGTAATAATTTAACATATACATTAATTTCTAAAACAAATAAAAACAGCCCTTTTTTGCTTCTTTAACAAAGTTCTAAACTTTTCCATTAATCCTGAAACTTTTTATGGACATCATGCATCTTTGTCAAAGTTTAACTTAAATACCACCTATTTTACAGCCGAATAAACTTCCATGGACCATCTACCATGAACCACAAGTTAAGAATATTTTGCTGGAAGAAAGTTCAGGGAAATGTCCTAAATATTCAAGCATTATGCCCTAACACTGATGCTATGCATATATTATGGTAATCAGAGAAGTGTAAGAAACTAGACAAAAGAGCAAGTTGTTGCAGAAAGAGAAAAGGACACTTTCTTGTTGTTGCACACTGCTTTCTAGAGGGGAATAAAAGGCCATCTACTGGAAGACAAGTGTAGGGAGGAATCCACACTGTAATCCTGACTCCTGGTAACTGAAAACAGAATTCAGCTGTGTAATCTTTTTCAGTCTCATAATGAGGTCAGGCTCTTCAAGATCTTTGTAAGGATCTTTACAGCAGGAGCAATAAAAAGGAATATTGCTTAACTGATTAGTTTTGGGATGATAACTTAGCATAGTGAGCAAATGATTTTTACTAGATATGCAAGTGTTTTCTCCTAAAGGATGCATGATCAGTTTTCCGTAGAATCCTGGATGGATTACTGCCGTGATGCAGGCTACTGAGAAGACAACAACAACAACAACAAAAAGAAACAAAACATCATCTCTAAAAGATGGAGGACTGTGCTTAGTTGGAATAGAAGATGGCAGGAGTACTAAAAACCCACAGTTAGTGCTGACTAACCCATTAATAGGAAGAGTCAGTGAGATGGGCCATCCACAGTGAGTAACACTGTACTAACCTCTACTAGCAGCTGGGGCCTCAGCTACATTGCTCTAACACAACTGTACTCTTTGTGGTTTCACTTACATTTTTTCATCTCCCATGCAACAATATCCTGACTGTTCAGCAAAAAAACCATCATGGAAATGCAAGTATGGTAAACCCTCAGAGGAGGAGTGAGATGAAAGCTGCTCTTTAAGCATCTCCAGCCATCGAAGACTTAGAACACACATGTTCCTTTTATTTCCTGCAACATTTGCCCTTTTTTTCCCGTTCAATGTTAAGACTTATGGAGCAAGTCTGAAAATCAGATGGCGCAAATCGTACAGCAATATAGCTGTAAGAAGTACTTAAATGTAATATTTCAGCATGTGTTCTTGACTCAAAGGAAATGTGCTGCATCTTTCAAAGCAAAGCCTGAAAGCTGAGGTCCTATTTGCTCCCTACAATTAGAAATATTTCTTATAGTGCCCTGATGGGAAAAAAATTGCTTCCTGGTGCTTCTGGCAAAAGAACTCTATCTCAATTCACTGCATCAGATGCAGCCGTATTTTAGTAGTGCTTTATGTGAAGGGGATGGTAAAAAAGGGGATGCTATGTGAATGTATTGATTCATACTCCTCTCACTTTCATGCCACGTTTAAAGGTAGCATCCATCCTTTCAGTTGTCTTTCACATGAGTTATCTTCTGTCTGGATCTGTTTCAGGCTTTGCTGTGCCAAGCCCCCGCCTACACGCAGTACTAAGGGCTCCAAAACTAGTAGTGCTAGCTCTTGAGAGATTCAAGATTAAATGAAATTATTAACACATAGGGAATTCAAAAGGAAAGCAAGAAATATCCCATCTCTAAGAATCCTCAGAGATGCTCAGCAGACAAATGCAAGAGGCAGTTCCTCAGTAATTAGAAAAAGACAGAAAGTGACTCTTTGGACTGGAGAACATGGGTCCATGTGCCAAAACAAGACTTAACTGATCCTGGAATTTGAAACAGGAAGAATGGGGGCCTTTAGGATTCATTCTTGTGGGCAACAAACAATGATGAAGTTCGAGGTTTCTAAATTATCTCCATTAAATGGGGTATGTTTGGAAAGTCACTTTGCATGACATGTTTATCAAGGGGAAAAACAAATCTTCTCACTATTTACTTTTGAGCTTTCCTTTTAGGAGGATGTTTTCTGGGGTTTGGTAAAGAACAAACAGATGAGTGCTGCAAAGGGAAATAGACTGAGAGCCTTTATGTGTACATCTCATTTTCACTTGCAGCTTTGTACACACAGCTGTGACCAGAACAGACTTTTGCTGAATGAAGGACACACATTTCTGCAGCCACTGCCACAGAAAAAGGAAGATGATCATTACTTGCTTTGCAGTTAAGGTTTGAAATAACAAATCAATGAATTATTTGGAAATTTAATTAGCTTTTCTTCTGATTTCCTTTTCTTTTTGAACTGCTGTCTGTATCATTCTAAAGCCTTTCTATGAATACAGTATGGATTTGAAAGTTTTCAGAGCTCGAGAGATTAGATTCTAATTTCAATGTCTGAGTAAAAATGTTAACTATTCTAGATATTGAAAGGAAGCATTTCTACCTTTCTACTATACCTATTAGGAAACAAAAAGAAAACCACACAACTGCTAGAAGTGTCTTATATAGCAGGAATATGTGGAGATGCAGGAGCGAATCTGTTGCTGCAGTAATGTGCCTTCAGATGCAAAACAGGAATAGAGACAGAAGAGTTTTGACTAGGTAATACAAGTACAACATATTCTTTTCAGTATTTTAGTATTTCTAAGTGTGAATACTACTAGTCACCAACACAAGATTAATGCTAATGATATATCCCCAAACAGCCATACTTGACTCAAAAATGTCCAAAAGCTATAAAGAAAAAAAAATTGAACTAAGGAGTAAATTTAAGCAGGCAAAATAGAATGTAGAATGTTTATACAGAAAGATAAAAGTTATTTATGATTTTCTCAAAAAAGTGACGATGTTCAGCCCAGTGATTGTCATATTGGTCACAGATTAAACACACATAGGATGTTTGGGATCCAGTCACATTTTCTCCCCTGCCTAGGAATACAGGAGAAGAACATAGTGGCCTAATTATTCATGTTTAGGCATTTTATAAAAGTTGATATGTAATATTACAAATAGAGATCTGTAACTCTTTTACGAATTTGGCTATCATGTCCTACAAGTATGAGTGGGAATAGAAAACATGGCATAAATGAACAATCTAGAGAACTGAAAAGTTATAAAAAGACCAAAATTGATACTGTCCCCAGACATCTGGTTTAGCAGTTACATGACACTAGTACATTTGCATGTTTCATGTGGAAAAGCTACATCACTTTTCTATGCAGAGATCGAAAATAAATAAACCAACCACTAAAAAACAAAGTACTATCACTCTCAATCCCCCAAAAAGGTAGAGATCCCTTCAGAAAGAAAATGGTTACCTGACAGGGAGACCACAGTGATCTGTGATACAAATACAAACTAACATAGAGAAGTGAAATAAGAAAGTGGCTAGAGAAATTCTACATGATTCTCAGGTGGAAGATGACAGTGTACCTTATAAACAAGCCTATATAACGTTTGCTTTCAATGCTTTTCTCTAGGGAGACTTGGAGAACCCAGCACTGGTATCTCAGAGAGAATGTACATTTCAGTCGCACCAACTAGAGGATTCTAATTTAGGAAAAAGGACTGAAGAATCAGGAACACAGCAGACAATAAGAAAAATCATAATTACTTCATCCTGCATCAGGTCTGACACTGAAGAAGAATACCTGATATTCCACAAGGAAAGGTCAGAGGTTCAGCCAGGCTGGTAAGTGTGACGCTGCTTATTTCCCACTGTGCACCTGGCCATACTGGTGTGTTGCACGCAGTAGAAGTCTTGCCATTTCATAAGATGATGAATGTAGTGCTTTCTTGCTCTGAACATTAGCTGAAGTAGAACAATAAGGCAAAAAAACTTGTTTCCTCCTATTTACCTAAGACAGGCACAATTGCCTGCTTTACTCTTAAATTATGTCCCCCAGACTTTTGACTTTGAGAGCAGAAGGCCTTGGAGAGACTCTGCTGTCACAGAATAGAAAAGGAATTAGAGCACCTAATGCATTCAGAGACCCAGAGATACACTCCTGCCTGCTCAGTACAGAACATCACAGGACAGAGTGATGCGTGTAAGTCAGCTACCCAACACTAGCTAGACCCTTTCATTATGAGTTTGGTCTCAAAATGCTAAAAATTTTCTTGAATAATTTGTTTGGGTAGATTATTGCTGAAAGCCTAAATTAAGCATTATTGCTAACTGAACAGATGAGAAACAAATGAATCCCATCCTCAATGAAGAGATCTAAAAGCACAGCAAAGCAGACTAGTGTTCTGAACAAAACCTCTGATTATTAAACTGGTTAGTATTTAAATTTTTAAAATTTAAGGACATACGTGTTTCTATTTCGAGAGCTTTCCTTGTCTGTTCCAAGACAGATCATCCTGTGAAATTGGAGCCCAACATTAGCTGTACAGAAGGAAGGTCTTTAAGTGATAGTACATGATACCACATTTAACAGTGCTCCTGTGCCAATCTGCATAATGAGTGGGGGATGAAAAGCAATCGTTTTTCTTCATGTACAGCTCAGTGAGGACAGTTCCAAGCCTACCACACAAAACTGCTTTAATAATGCAATCCAGTGCCTTTGATTTGAGGAACACGCAAAAGAATAAACAACCTATTAATCTAAATTTTCTCGTTTGCCTGAAAGTACAAAGCAGCAATGAACAAACCTCTTGGCTACATTGAGTGTACTGAAATGCAAAACTGCTTCTTTTCTCACCCTACAGTTACTCAGGAAAAAGAAGGGTAGAGAAGAGGGGAAGACAAGAATAGGCAAGGGAAGCAGAAATGGTTTTACTATAAACTGCTCAGTTAAAACACAGAGCACAACAAATTCTGAAAGAGGGCTTTCAAGTATTGCCACACGAAGGCACTTTAATACAAGTGGATATGCTCAGAAGATGAGTGCTAGAGATAGCACTACTTAGGAAAGAGAAAGAATCCTCAGGCTAACCAGCTCTGAACTGAACTGGTACTGTCAAGACTCAGGAACCACTGGTAATAGCCTGAATAATGTTTTCAGTGGCTTTGTTTGTTTTGGGAAACTTCAATACAAAATACAGGTGAACCCCTTGATTAATGTTAGTCTCCTGACTGTCTGCAGTGGTGTGTTTTGCTCTGTTATTCTAATGTTCTTGCAGTCAGCAGAGGTGTTTTCATTATCCATCCACTAATTTTAACATCTGAAACAGAATTATTCTGGAAACACTGTCAGTCTGACTCAGTCTGAGTCTGCTGTGCTCAAGCACTATGAGTGTGGTTGGAGGATATGTTTAGGCATTTGGCTAAGCAGTTTTGGCAAACACTCTTGGTTCCCCTAGAGCCTTTTTCACAGTTTGAGAAGGGCAGAGATATATTAAAGCAACTTCATTACATTTATGGTCTGAGTAAAACATGCATAGTTTTGTTCAAACTCTTTTCTGTATGTATAGCAAATTATAACATACATCAGAGAGTTAGGAAAAAGAATAAAGCTACTTCATTGGCTGTAGCACCAGCGGGCTTTTGAGAAAAAAGAGAAAAAAAATATTCTGAAAACTTTGTGATGAACAGAAGAACAATGAACTGAAAAAATGCCAGGACCTATACCATAGAAGATTTAATATCTGTCAGTTAAGCATCCATAATACTTCTTATATGGAAAGTTCAGGAAAACACTAGAAATACCTGCAACCAGGATGTTTTCAGTAAAATGTTATGTGAGCCAATAAACAGGTCATCTCTGTGCTTTGGCTCCTACTCTTCCACATACAGCTAAAGCCAGACAAGACAAATTCAACAAGCTGTTGATAGCTAATGCTACAATTGTAACTAAGAGATCTGAAGTGATATATAAATTGTTTTCTGAGGAAGAGAAGTTTGATGGTGTTAAGAGCAAGTCTGGCCTACCAGGCCCTTTATAACACTACCAGACAAAGCTGTGATTCAAACATGGATTTTATACAGGGTCTTCTACTGCAAAGGGAAGTCTTATTCTCTCTTACATTTCATTCCCATCCTCTCCGTTATTCCAGCACAGCTGCCTATACAGCCTCATTATGGCCAGGACAAGAATTAAAGAAACTGAAATTTATTTTTTACTGGTTAATTTTTGTTTGGATCAGCTCTGTGCTGTCTTCGCTACACAGCCAACTGCACCCCCACAAAGAAAGGGAAGGAAATCAGGAGTAGAAAGGAAGGCAAGAACTACTCCTTCTCTCACCAGTGCTAACCTAACAGCCCTGATCTGTCCACAGGCTCAGTTGTCTTCCTTGGGCAGAAGCAGTTTCCTTGCAAGCTACCTTGCAGCACAGCTGGCCACAGGACTCCCAGGCAAACTCCTCTCTCCAGTGTCTGAAAGTAATGCATGGCCTTCCTCAGAACACAATCCACAAAATGTCCCTGCCTCCAAAGCACACAGAGTGACAGAAAATGCATTATAAATGATACTACCTGCAATTAGAAAACATGACTGAAACCCATAATGTTCCTGTTAAAAAAAGAAGTCGTCGATGCCAGTGCAAAAGCAGGAAATTAATCTCCTGGAGAGTAAGCTTAACTATCTCCTGCATCACCCAATTCTAAATCATTAAGGAAATAGCTTATGGTTATTAAAGCTAGAGCATTAAAGGGATAAATCATTCTGAATTTATCTACTGAAGAATCTCTTACAAGAGTAAAATCTTGAACTAAAGTTAGTGAATAAGTGTCAGGTGCCTCCAATTATATCCTCCAGTAGCCACCAAGCAAAGAAATTTAAGGTCATCTTAATTAAGGACAAATGCATCTTCAAGCAGTCACTTTAGCACTCAGCAGTGTTGTATGAGCCTCTGTTTTGTAGCATCAGAGACTGCATTTTATTAAACAACACTGGAACATCCCTTGCTCTGGGCAAAAAAGTCATTAGTGCAGCTAGTTCCACCCCCTCTTATGCGTTTATGTATTTGACTTGGAAAGGTGCATCTTCTTCAAAAGTGCCATGTTTGCCTTAAGGTATTCCAGACAAGTCAATTTTCTTTCCTAGTAATGGGAGTGCATACTCTTTTGAAGTTTCGGAGTTTGTTGGTTTGGGTGGATTTTTTTTTTTTCAAGAGTTACTCATGACTATCAGGTGGCTGAAAATGTGATAATTAATTTTGAAATTACCAGATTAGATTTCTCTGCAGAGAGTGGGTTAGTAATAGCTAAAGAGGTCAAAATTCTGAAAATCCACCCACAGTTGAACTCACCGGCCAACACAAGGTTTATTTTGCCTTTGCTGTCAGCTTCTATCATTTAGAAGACTTATTATTCAGCTTTATAAATGGCAAATGTCATTACAGCAAACCACGCTGATTTGAGTAAACTGAAAAACCTGCTTTTGGATTGTCATAGTTTAAAAAAAAACTATCTTTCCACTCAATAGAATAAAATAAGGATGAGAAGAGATAAACCCATTTATAGAAAACAGCCCTTTTAGAAACTTTATACCACTGCCTAAGCACTAAATTTTTCATCTTATGTTACAATTTCCTGTACCTGAAACTGAAATTTTTCCCTGTTTACTCCTTCAGATGTTTGGGAAGTCATACAAAGAACAGAACAAGGCTTTGTCCAAGCTGTTATCTAATTTTATGCACAAGTTATAAAATGCACAAAGAAGAACCACCTGCTATGGAATACATGGCAGTACATGGAGTAAGAAGGCTGTTAGTATTCATCAATTATTTCAGTAATGTAAGACCTTGTTTATTTAAAAGAAAAAAAACTCAAGGAAAAGCTATTTAAAAACAGGACAACAATACAACATTGTAATGTCAAAAAATGCTAAAATCAGAAATGTGCAGAAAACTACCTCAAGTCTGTATAGATTATATCAACACTTCCTCCATTATGCAAACACTGTTTTGAAGCATTATTCTATTAGAGATTTTCTCCTAGTTTCCTCATGATATTTATCATTCTTGTATACTTCATACAAATTTCATTGCCACAGTGCTGCCAAACATTTTTATTGACACATTTTTGTATTATACTTTATTTGGATGAAATATCACACATTTCCTTGTGAGGGGAAGAGGAGAGGCAGGCACTGATCTCTTCTCTGTGCTGACCAGAGACAGGATCTGTGAGAACTGCCTGAAATTGTGTCAGGGGAGGTTTAGGTTGGATATTAGGATAAGTTTTTTCACCCAGAGGGTGTTTGGGCACTGGAACAGGCTCCCCAGGGAAGTGGTCACAGCACCAGCCTGACAGAGTTCAGGAAGTGTTTGGACAAATGGTGTGACTCTTCTTGTGCAGGGACAGGATTTGGACTCAAGGATTCTTATGGGTCCCTTCCAACTCAGCATCTTCTGTAAAATATTCCTTTCCAAAAGGTGCACAGCCTACCCAAGATGAAATTCAGATGATGGGAGAGATTAAGTTCTCTGCCAAACACTGACAATATTTTAACTACCTTTCTGATATATTTCAAGTGGAAGAGTCAAGTAAATTTCATCTAATATTAGCATAAATATTTTTCATAGATTCCTAAGCAGTATAAAAATAAATAATACAATGTAAAAAAAAAAAAAAAAAGGCATCTGACAGCAGCAAATAATACTGAGAAGCAAGAAATTTGCAGAAAACTAGGCAGAGAAACAAAATGAAGCTGGTAAAAAAATTAGGGGGAAAAAAGACAAAGATAATGATATGCATATCAGGAGAAAACTGTAGTAATGACAGTCCTCTTGACATTTTGCTACATGGGGGGAAAATAAAGTAGTGTTCAGAAAAAGCATGTTCTGTATTTAATCTGATACATATCATCCTTCTTTTTCTGCAGAATCCAAAACATTTTCCATTTCAATGATAATTTGCGAGGATGTCAGTAGTGGAGTGGTACTTAACATATTAAAAAATTAAAAGCAGATGCTCATCATTTCTGTGAGAATTTTGAAGAGGGTTGGCTGACAAGCTCTCAGCACTACTGAGAAGTGATTTTCAAAGCCTGAAACACCTGGGAAACCTTACAGGACCAGAAAAAAGCTGAACTCAGTTCAGCACTTAAAAATTCTAAGACTGGGCTCACTCTGAGTGAAGTGCCTACCCAACGAGAGCACACAGTATACTGATGAGAGCAAGGGTGGTGTCAAAAACACACCTAAAGTACTGCCAGCAGTTGAGATAACCTGGGCATCTGTACCATGGCCACTTTGATAGCACTCCAAAACAAAATATTCAAACAGGAAATACTGCATTTTATCAGTAAGTAACTGATAGCTGTGAAACATGAAAAGAAGTCTCTTGGTGAATTAAGGAATCTTGTCAAAGGGGAACACAAGGTGTAAAAAAGCATAAAAACCTAGGTTTTCTGAGATGTTACACTTCATACAAACAATGCTGTGATTAAAAATTTTGAATTACTCAAAACAACAACTAACTACATTAACTGTTACATCTCAAAATAAGGATGAGGAATCACAATTTTGGAGATGTACTTCTCTTGGGATCCCCAAAAATACCTCCTCAGTTCTACATTTTAAGGCAATTTTTCAATTAATGGCCTAGAAGAGAAAAAGAATTAAGTATCACATTTGTGAGCCATATACAAACTGAGGAAACTGAAAATTTAAAAGGAGTGAGTAGCAACATGGAAAAACCTCATGAGCATAGCTGGGTGACATGTAGCTTAGAGCCTCATACGTGAAACACTGTATCTAGAAGCAAGAAATGCAGAGGGCTCCAGCCGGGTAAATAGCTTCTACAAAGACAGGTAAAGAAGGTGGTAACAAGAAATGCTCAGAAAAAATGCAATTAGGAGAAAAATATGGTCCTGAGATGAGTAAACACAGCAACGCCAAATAGAGAGGCTCAGTTACCAGCACTTGACCAATCTGAAATATCCACAACTTTCATGGTTGAATTGAAAAGGAGTCAAAAGTGCTGCAGGAATCATCATGTACTTATAAAACATGCCTCACAGAGAGAGGTTCAAGGTGATAATTTACTTAGCTTGTCAAAAACAGGAATAAGGAATTGACTTTAGCATATGATTGAAACACTTAAAACCCTATCATTTTCATAAAATTTAAAAAAAAAATCAGGTGAAGATAATCACTCTGTTAAAGACTGCCACAAGTAGAGATTGTAGTAGTGTGCTCAGGAATTTGATTTTACAGGCCCCCAAAGAGATGTTTCAGTTCAAAGTCAAGTAAGTCTTAGCAAATTCTGAGCTCCAGCAAAACACACAAGTTACCAATAAACAACCTTCCTCCCCGGTCAGGACAATTTCTTCCTCACCTGGCCCTTCTACCCTCACAAGCAACTGTCCTGTCAGCAGCAGCAGTGTGGATTTGCACAAGGGCCACCCAACTGCACGTCTGCAGAACAAGCACAGGCACACATGGCTGAGCCCTCCCGAGGAAGGTGTCCAGAGCAGGCACTTGCAGAAGTGCTCCTTCCCATGAAAACTCAGCACTTCATGGGGACCGGGCTGCAGGCCAGCCTAATTGCTCTGGCAGCACCGGCAGCTGACTGCTTCCTCCTGCTATTTTTCCCAGGGGCCCTTCGGCCCCTTCAGGCTCACATGACTTAATCAAACCTGAATGCCCTTCTGGAAGATATGCAAATTATTTTTCAGTCAGACAAAAGTGTTTTGGCTCAATTCTGGTGTTACTAAGTGAAGTTTAATGATGTGCTATACAGGTCAAACTTCATGGCCTAATGGTACTTTCTGGCTATAAACGCAACAAGTGTACTACTCTCTACAGAAGGTTTTAAGCAAAGTATTAATATATTCAGTACAGTACCTAATTAGACTAGACTAAATATCAATACAAAGCAATATGACCTGTATTTTAAGGTCAGGTTTGTCAACGCTGAGATTTTTGCACTTAGGAAGTGTAGGCAGTTTGAGTTCAGCCATGGGTGCAGAGTGCCACACTCGGCACTCCACCTCTCTGTGACCTCGTACTGGCACATTTCAATGTGCTATGCTGGGGGAAAACTAACTCAAGCAGCAGAAGTACTGAATAGTTTGCTGCCAGTTTAGCATGCTGAGACAGATCAGCACAAGATGGAACAAGTGCTGGAGCTGCCATAAGAAGGATGCGAGAAGGCAACACCTCACTAACCAGCAATTAGATCAGGTTATGCTGACATGGTACTGCAGATTTAATTAAGGCATTAGTAAAGTCTCAGATGCATTCAATTCTGAAAAGACAATACCTTCAGTTTCCAATTTATCTTAGGCATATGACCAGAATAGGTCTCTTTTTCTTGTCTAGCTCTTACCACAAGAAACTGAATCACTAGGATACCTTAAATGCTGAGCCTTTTTCCCAGTGCAAAGTAGAATAAACCAACTATAAATGTTTCATAGCCATGTGAAGCATGGTGGTTTGGTTTTAAAGCCATTTTAGAAAATGATTGTGAAGAGAGAAAAATTATGTCGCTTCCAAGGTAATGAAAGTACAATTTCTAAAAGAATAGGTTTCAACTTGCAGTGTTCCCGGGCAACCTATTTGCACTGTGGGGTGGAACATACAATGTGGGATCATAACATGCATTATTGGCAACAGCACTTAACTGAACATTGGACAGCTCTCCAGGACACACACATGTACCTTCTTGGTTCTCTTCCACCTGGTAAGATCAACGGAAAAAAACCAAGGACACTAGAGGTAATGCTAAGATAAGGATAGTGTCACTTGTTCTGGTTACAATAAGGCTTCTGGGATAAAGTGCCAAGCATTTAACTGAGTGCAGGGATCAGTTCTTTCTAAACAATAATGGTATCTCTACCTTACCCAGTCAGCTGCATGTCCTTGTATACATTATTAGAATTAATACTACACAGAACTCAAAATAATCCGTTGTTTATTTACAATCACCCTTCTCACATGCTAATGAGTGACACCAGCTCTTCAGAGGGAGAATTTGCTTTTCTTGCCAATGCATCTTTGGCAGACCCTGCCCTCAAAATAGAAGATTTCAGGGAGGGACTGAAGCAAATGAGAGGGAATGCACGGGAGGATAGTACGATATGAGAAGAATGCTTGCAATTTTACATGGAGAAAACCCAGCTGCCAGTTATTCAGCAGTTTGAACTCGCACACAGATACTCTGCTGTTTCATCAGCAAAAGGTACACACTTGGATACTCAGTGGCCAGGGAACAGGTGCTCCTCTGTGCCCTAACCTGCTTATACACTTCTAATCAAAAACGGCTGCGTTAACAAATAATGCCATACAGCATGCCTCATCCCACTCCCTAAAATCCTTTCCCTTATAACACCTTCACCTCCACGTTAGACAAAGCCTCTACAGACAATGTAGTTACTGGGCAGCTTCCTCAAACTCACCTGTGACTCAGGTAAAACATTGTGGAATTGGGACTTTTCAACAAGCAAAAACTTAAAATAATTTAGAATTATGAAACTCCTTCAAAACCAGTGAAATCATTTGCCTTTCTTTTGCTGTCTTGCAAGCTCCTGTCATGGTGCTTGTGGCCCTTTCCAAATCATTTGATGCTACTTGGAAGCAAGGGGATTGCATGCAGTAGTTTTATCAGAATTTGTCTATTCAGTGAATCTAAAGCCTGCAACAATATGCATGCAAAAGCAATTGAACTATCACAACGTTTTAGTGATCCCTAGATGTCTTCTGGCTCTCAGACATGGAAGTCACATGCTAAAACTGTAGAAGGTGACAAAATATATTTTGTAGAGGTACCATCCAGACCAGGGTAAAACTGCAGAACAAAGTATCTCTTCAGGTTCTCACCTGTACTTTAATGTAACTGGAAAAAAATATATAGTTACACATGCAGAAATTCTGGAACAACTTTAAAATATATTAACTCTAGTAGAATTTGAAGTAGTTCACTTAAAGCCAAAACTGAATTCTGTGAAAAGTCACCCAAATTGATTCCCAGCTTATCCCACTGAGATAATCCAATGTCAAGATTTCAGAGAAATCTAATTATGAAAGTGATCCGAGTTAAAAAAAGCTTTAAAAAAATTCATGATAGAAATGATAGAACACTGTACTGAGTATATCTGGAGAATTCCCCAGTTAGCAAAGGGAAAATAAATTATTGTGCAGAAAAATTAGCAGCCTATGTGCTGCTCTGACTGCATTCAAGTCCCAAGGAGTTCTGCATTGCACTTCCAATTACAGCAGATGGGAGTCAGTCTCAGAGGCTTAACTGAAGGTAAGTTCTCTGAGATGTTTTCATTAACAATTCTTTCTCCGTGTGGTAACTTTTGCTTATTTGGTTTTGTTTCTCCTCAAAGTCATCAAAGACAACAAATAAAATGCTATTTTTTTCTTTAGGGCTCAAGGATAATAATATCTGTCAAATCTGCATTTACCTTGAAACCATTTTAAGTTCAAAGTGATCCAAACAAAGCTCCTGAAGATCAGGAAAATCTCTTCTGGATACCTCAATAAATGAAAACTGCAGTATTTTGAAGAAAACTCTCTTGATATTTTCTTTAAATAATCTCTTCTGCAGATGTACAATCTACTTAATTTTTTTCTGTACTTTATTTAATTTTGCTTGTATTTCCTCAAAAAGCTACTATACTCTGAAAACAAGATTTTAGAATAACTTCTAGCTAGAACTTGAACAATCACGTTCCTAGGTTGTAAGGAACATGTTTGATGACACAGTTAACCCCTTAAGGATTCAGGCTCCTCTACAGTCAATTACCACCACACTCTAGTTTCAAAATGAACACTATTGTGTAACTTGAGGAGTTATGTAAATTCCTTTTGCAATGGTGCCTGTAAAAGATCTTAAAAGACAAATAAACAATTTTCTAAGGTAGCCTAACTTAGTAGCAAGCAAATATCCAGTGTTTTGAGACTGCCTAAAATATTAGATTAACTTAACACTTACTTAAGCTTCTTCTAAAAATACTTTAGAGCCATTGTTTAGAACTGACATAATAGTGAGGTCTCTGCCCTGCAGAGTAGTCATAAGTGAGCAAAAAGTAAAATCCTTCTCTACCTGTATCTCTGTTACATTAAAATGCTCACAAAAATAAAACGTAAATAAGACAGGTTTGCTTGTATTATGACACTTTTCTAATCTGAATTTTTACATTTTTTATATGTTCCATTTGTACCAATTAGAAACATGCAAATATCCACAAATTAAGTATCTGGTGTATTTGACCAACATCTAATTTTTTATTAAACATTTAGCAAATGCTCAAAGACAGTAAGAAAAGGGAAAGGAGCAAATGTTAACAACTGTGCTAAGAAGAATGTTACACCTTGCATTTTTCTGAAACTGTTCCAGGTCTGAAAGATTTCAAGATGATTCTGTACATTGTGTGTGACAATCCTGTGCAACCAAACCACAACAAACAGAGCTGCCATTTTCATATTTACTCTCTGCAAGTTAGGTTAATTTTCACACAAATAGATATAACTCTTGAAATCCAGTTCTATCTATCATAAAGCCTTTCCTCCCTTCCTCCAGAATTGATTTTAATATCATCCAAAGAACTATTAAAAGGCAGGAAAATTCCCATAGGAAAAAACTTTAGGTCTGAACTGGGGGAGGAAAGAAGAGAAGAAAGACTGATATTAAAGGCTTTTTCATGTTAAAGTTTTTAAATTTCAAATGTTTATAATGTTTTACTCTTTTTTCTATATTCAAAAAAGAGTTAAATTATATTAATGCAAAGAAGCTGCAAGTTTACATGCATCTGGCTAAAATTAACTGTTTATCACTAACAAAAATGTGAGACTTTATTAAGGCCTTGATTCCATCAAATTTGATCTATAATACTCTTAGTTTTACCAATCCAGCTAACACTTGTATGTCCAAAGATTACTTAATTCAATCCAACAGGTGTAACTCCAGGTTATAAATAGAAAAATGAAGGTACAGTGAGATTAAGGGATTTGCCAAAAATACGGATTAACAGGATTAGGATTCAGGAGTTGCCAGTTTGAATTTCCTTGCTTGTCCCATATTTGCTCCAGCAAACTATGTACAACAAGGACAGCTCCTTGAACAGAGGAAAAATGTTCACATTCCTAAAACAGGGGAAAATGCTCACATCTTCCACTTCACACCAAGAAAAAAAAGTCCAAACCCCTATTCAGTATCAACTGTCTGACTAGGAATTGCCTTTATGTACGCCCAAAGCATGCCCATTGTCAGAAATAATATTTTGAGTACACGAGAACTAATTTAATGTATTTTAAATCACCATAAGACCTCGTAAAACAAAGCTCCAGGCTCTGTATGTGTACAGGGTTGTTCCAGATACATTCTTCTGACAGAGAAAGACAAAAGAAATAACAAACAAAGCTTTCAGTAGCTGTATTACTTCTTTAAAAACTGCTTCCCTTAGTAACCCTGTTTTTTGCTGTGTACTGGGTTTGGTAGTGGGTGAAGCTGCAGAGATGGTTTGTGTGAGAAGTTTTAAGAAGCTTCACCCCCAGATGTGACAGAGCCAATGCCAGCCTGAACCAAGAACAACTCATTCATCACTGGCCAAGGCTGTGCCCATCAGTGACAGTGGGAGTGCCTTTGGAATAACAGATTTAACAAAGGGTAAAAAACTCCAAACCCCCAACTGCAGAGCTGCAGCCGGAGAGAGAAGTGAGACCATGTGAGAGAAACAGCTCTCACAGAAAGGTCAGTGCACAAGGAGGGGCACTGGAGCAGAAATACCTCTGTAGCTCTGGTGAGGCAAGGAGGTACAGAATTCCACAGCGAGTTTGAGCCTAGGAAGACCGGAGGGCTGGCTGGAAGGTGTTTTTAAGATCTGGTTTTCTCTTTATCCTACTGTTGATTTCATTGGTAATAAATTCTGTTAATGTCCACAAGTTGTGTCAGTTTTGCCTGTGACAGTAACTGGTGAGTGATCTCTCCCCATCCTCATCTTGACCTGCAAGACTTTAGTTATATTTTTCTCTTGATTCTCCAGCTAAGGAGGGGAAGTGCGAATGCAGCCTTGGTGGGTACCTGGCATTCAGTTATGGTCAACCTACCACAATCTGCTAAAGCTAGCAGTGTTTACTTACCAAGAACCAGATAAAGAACATTTTACTAGAGTTCTTTTCTCTAATATTAGTTCTGCAAGATAGCTTAGCTGGGATTCAAAGCAAATACTTGAAGAGATTACAAATTCAATTTCAGCGGTGATTGATTTGTTTCCTAACTCCTCTAGTCTAGTAAGATTTAATATAGTATTCACTTCCCTTTGCTTTGCTTAGGGGATACTTTAGATACAAAAGCTGGGGATGATTTATAAGGGACAAAAAGCATCATGGAATAAAAAACTTTCCTAAAATGTATTCATGGACTTTACAGAATAATGAGTGCCAGAATAAATTAACACAGCATCATTAGAAAGACACATTTTGTTAAGGGTTTAATGTACTGATCCGGAAAACAGAAAATGTTTGAAACACAGAGTGAAATGTAATTTTTATCTTGCCTCTCCTCAAGCTCTGAACTTAGAGCCTCAATGAAAAGGCCGCTCTACCTAAACTCCTAGTGTAAACAACAGAAGAAGGATAGTGACCAGAAGCCCATCTGAGCTATTCAAAACTACTCTATGGATCAGACACTCTCTGCTGACTACCAAAGACGTGCACTGGATTTGGAGTTTGGCCATCAAACTTGTGTGTTCACAGGACAAGACATGATGGACACAACCTGCAACAAGGGACAAGCTCCAGCAGGTATTCTTTAGTTTTGGCTTTAGCTACACCATGCACATACTCAACTTTCCCATGGAGCAGCCTCTTCAGAGCAAATGCCAAAATCCTACTTTGCTGGGTTTGAGACCCAGAGTTCAGCTTTTAAGCCTGTTTTTCCAGATAAATAGCAAGACATGACATAGGCAGATCAGGTTCTAAGCTTCATTGTTTTACTCTTTAAATGAAAGAACTCAGAAGATGGCCCTTCACAGAACAGATATGTTTAAGAAATCCTGCACTAGGCACTGTATGCAAGTTACCTAGCAGACTGGACCTAAGGGGAAAGAACAGTCTGCTATTTTATAAGGTGGTCCCTTGAAGAACAACATGCTTGAACAAGACTCTACTAGTTAGTACTTTGAAGCTAAGCAAAAACAACAAAAGACTGCTACCTCTGTATAAAAGGGAAATAGTCTGAATTTACAACGAGGGAAGATGAATAAAGAATATACTTCAGCATATAAAGCAGTTTCTATTTTGAGCTCCTTCAAAAGGGAAAATCTCTTGCCAATTTTACTTTAGAAGCTAACAACTTCTCTACACGAAGATTGGCTTTCTAAGTGATACAGTTACCAGCTAAGCACCAGACTGCTTATGAGCCAGGGCACTTTCAGACAGGGTACACGTTGGTATTGCACACAAATGAAATAACCTTCCCCTCCTGAAGAGCGAGGAATTGTCAGGAAAATAACACTGAGCATGTGGTTGTACAACAGAGATGATGAACTTGATGACATATGTTAATTAAACTGATTTCTATCTTGCTCTAAAGACTTTGTTGAGAAAAGCATGTAGCAAAGGGGGCTCTAACATCAAACTTGAAAATAACTATAAATACACCCTGCATCATCCCACACAGCTCACGCAGTGATCTACTATTCTGAGTAAGACAAGTACTCTCAAAACATTAAAAAAAAAAAGATAACAGATTGTTACAAGCAATTTGTGCAGACAATGTTGTTTCATACTTACATATGTGTGTTTTCCTACTTGTTTCATGGTAAAAAATACAACTTTAGTATACAAAACTAAAGTAATATATCAAAAGGCCAAACATCTTGAACTCTGACTATGCAAACATCAGCTAATTCCTTCATTTCCCTGTCTCACTTACTGGAACTGTGAAGTGAAAATAGTATTGTCAAGAATTCTGGGAAGCTTCATTCCTTAATGTCTGTAAAATATCTGGAGATCCTTAGAGAGCAGGTACAGAAAAGTGTTATCAATAATCATCATTCTGAAATTAAGACATCACATTTGAGGTCCTGTCCATCACAGAAGAAAGCCATGAAACTCTTCTCAGCACCTTAAGGACACTTAAACTTACTCAGTCAATTCAAGGATTTGATAAGAGAATTGTCCAATCAAAGTAGACAGAAAAAATTAAATTCTTTCAGGAAGAAGCTGCAATATTAACTGTTCACTATCCTAATATGTTAAGTAGCATTTGCTTTGCATTGTAACTTCTCAGAGCACACCTATCCCTCTGCCCCTGCCAGCAGAATGAAGAAATACCTAACAGCAGCATGAGGAATGGAGATGAGAAAGAGGAAACAAAGAAAAAGCTTTGTTTCTGACATCAGATAGTGATGCAGAGATGGCTTCATGCCAAAAGCACTGACAGCTTGACTTCTTTTCAGATAATATTCAAGTTATTCTGGGAATAATATAAGGGATATTTGACTGAAGAGTAGAGGAGCACTTTGAATATTACCTAACTCCAGCAGAAAGAGTTGGGAGAAAAGTAGTAACAGATAAGCAGAAACTGTAGCTGGAAGGAAACAAATATTTGACAAATGGATGATTAACACAGAGATAAATAATAAAAAAATGGGCAGTTGAAGAGCTGACTAGAGAAGGCAATGAATATAGTTCACAACGAGTTTGTCCTACAACACACAGGAACTAAAGGGGAAGAGTTAAAATTCCATTCAGGACAATATTGCCTTTCCTGACACCTCTCCCTACCCTCTATGAAAATGAAGACTTGTAATACTTTGTAACTTCACATACTTGCATTTCCAAACAGAAAAAAAAATTCTTTTCAAATGTTCAGTTTCCTCTAGGTTTATTGTGTACTCTGTGTACTCTCCAGCCCCCCTCGATGCCGAAAATGTCAGGTTACTGCATTACAAATATTACACAAGTTCTACTGGAGACTGTACAAATTCATTAAATGAGCTGATGTGAATTCTGACTGTTTGTGGGTCTGAATCTTAATGCAGGAAAACCCAGAGAAGACAAGATTTGACAAGTATCTATGCAAGCACTAGAATTAGCAAAGCTTTTATCCTACAGATTTTTGGGGTTTGGCTGACATCTCAGTCTAGAAAAGTGTGAACTTCTGTGTAAGCTTTTCCTGTGCCTGAAGCATTTCTAGGGTCTTTTTCTTTATACCTGAAAACCCATTTCATAAAAGTTTCAGAAATATATCTACCTGGCACTTAGAAGGACCACAGCCCTGGATTTCAGGAGAGCAGATTGTAATGACTTCAGAGAGCTCCTTGGAAGAATCCTATGGGATATGGCTCTAAAGAGAAAAAGGGGTCAAGAAGAGATGGATTTTTAAGTATCTCTTCATCCAAGATACAGAAAGGTCCAACAGAAGTTATTAGATTCATTCTTAGTAGGAGCACAGAATGCAAAGCACTCTCAGATCATCTTCTGAAGGAAGGTATCACAGACTGTACATTACCACAATCATGTGCTGTGACAAATTCTAAATGGATCAAGCTTAACTTATAAATATTACCAACTACATTTCATAACTCATTTGCAGATTACAGGTTTTCCATAGTAATACCTTATCCCCATTTCACACAGTGGTAGTAGCATATCAAAGTGCTAATCATGCATGCAGATCACTTCTACTGATACTCATCTAGGATCCTTGAAAGAGGCATAACAAACTACAAGCCAACAATCCTTTTCATCATACACAACAACTTTACACATGATGATATTGATTTAAACCAGACTTAGAGATGTTTACTGAGGTAAGGCAACTTTAAAAGGGTGCAAGAATTTCTGTACTTAATTCAACATCACACTTTAGTCAAACATGCCCATACTGAATAGAACCAAGGCCTCAAAACAAAGTTGGGGCTTCCTGAAAGGTTTTAAGTTTCTAGGATTGAACTATCTTGCCTAACAAGAAAAGGCTTACTGGAAGAGTTCAATAATATAGTTACAGAAACAGAAATTCAGTCAGTCCTTTTAACAACGGAGGGAAAAATCAGTCCCTCAAAAGAAATAAATGGCATTCCCAAGCTTATTTTATCAAAATAACTGAGTGTAAAGCTTTTGTGAGTATAGCTAATAGATGAAATGGAAGAACAGGGGGCCAGAAATTGTAGTTGTGCAAATTCCCAATGAACAAACAGGAAAAAAAATACCTTCTAGATATAGATTAGGTCTGCTCGATCCAATGAAAGGTACATATTGTAGAGTCAGGAGCACACTATATAAATCAGTTGGGTTGATTTAGGAAAGCTAGGAAGTGAATGTGTACCGATGGAAACTATAAATAACAAGACTATGAGAGAGAAAAAGCTGAAGAAGAACCTGGGATGATAAAGACACAACAATTACTTGTTCAGAGACTTTTTTGTGCAGTTGGACAAAAAGGAAGTTATCTCTTCACTCAAAATGATAACTCCCAGTACCAAGGCTACATCAAAGATGTAATTGTATGTGTGTAAAGGAGAGTCCTTCCTCTTCTGCTCATGCTGAACACACATTCCTCTTTCACAGTCTTCTTCCTCAGATTGCATCTACACTGCTCACAGCAGCTCAACACAGAGATGCCAGAGTTTATTCCACAGAAATGAGTGCAGACACACCATAACAACACTCCCCATATGTCAGCTGATCAGCTGAGACAGACCAACCAGGCTCAGGCTGCTGTCAGAGCAATATAGCTCTGCAACTTCCAGGTCCCAAGCTAGTCTACTGAGATAGTGCTGAACTGTACCATATGGAAATACAATCCCCGAGCTTAGCTGTCTGTGTAAACATTGCATTACACAGCATAGACACACACTTGGAGCCAACAGCATGGGCAGAAGTATGATTTAGGGTTCACGGAGAAGGGATGAAGATAATGCATTCCTCAGTTTAGGCATTTTCACCTCTCAGGCCACACTAAGAGCCAACACTGGGCTGAAAGCAGATGTGGGCATCACAGAGACTCTTAAAAACTATTTGGAGAAAGTAACAGTATAAGCAATTGAGAAAAAACAAGATTTTCACCTACTTTCCCTACGTCTCTCTCCCTTTCAGCATCTCTGCTGCTGAAGAATAGATCAGCAGTATCATAAAACATACTAATTAATGAAACTAAGGCTTTCTAGACATTCTACTGGATGATCACCTATGCATACGAAGTGTGCAGATCATCTTCCAAGACAGGTCACAAGTGAGAGAAGAGATAGACCAAGTTTATTTAATACAAGAAACATGGAGCGTTCAGAATCCCAGACCAGGTCAAACAATCTAGTAATAGTTTTGTTCCAGGGAACTTCCCCACAATTTGTAATACTAACTCCTCAAGACTATATTGGAACCTAAAAAAGTCTTAATTTAAAAAATCCATTTCAGTTGGTTTGAACAGGAATGCTGTCATAGGGATGGGAAACTTGCCAGAAGACTGCAAAGCAAATAGTAATAATAATTATCAGTTGAATTTTGGATAATTGCTTAGCAGAATGCAACAATGATCACTGCTTATTTAAATGTTTTGCTCAACTGGGACAAAAAGTAAAGAACATATTAATTTAATTTGCCAATGACACAACCAGTGAAGAAGTGTCAAAAGACAGAAAAGAGCCAGAAAACATTAGAAAATAAACAGAAAAGTTTATTGGTTAAGAAAAAAAAATCTAGAGAGATATACATCTGGAATATGAATTGAAAAAAACCATTTGAATATTAAGAAGAGCTGGCGTATGCTCAGAGACGGTTGAAAAGGAAACATAATACTGGGGCAAAAAAATAAACCCCAAACCAGATTAGACAAGGAGGATTTTCAGTGTACTACATTTAATTTCACAAACTGCCTTGACAGAATGGCATGAACTCAATTCAGGGAGAGACGAGCTGAAGACTCCATCACTGACCCACTTCTACAAATGATTACTGCAATGCATTTAAGATCTATGTAATGCAGATGTTTTAACTTACAATGACTTGTAGATACATCTCACCATCTCTAAAATGTAATCCTCCACTTATTTCTCCCCAGCTTCAGAAAGCCTTTTCCTGATACTCCAGAGTCATGAGCGCTTCCAGGCAGAGCTACATTGATAAATCATAAATAGCAACAGCTGTAACTGTAGCACAAAGGAACTATGACGTGAGTAAGGTTGGAGATCAATCATTTCAGCCAAAGCTAATTCACTGCACAACGAATTTCCAGAAAACACTGCATTAAAATTCACAGCTTACTTATCTTTAAGGCATGCTGTGTGACTTCACTGATTCATAAAAGATTTCCTACAATAACATAGTATAAAAATCTGATTTGGTTTTAATAATAAAATGAAAGGTAAAAGATAAAAGATTCTGATATTTACTATGATCGTCACTATTGTTCTAAACATCTCGCTTAGCAGAGATTGGCTAAGCTAAAAATGGAGATAGTCTAAAAACTTACAAGAGAGGGAGTAAAAAAAAGGTGGAGTAATTTAATGTAAAGAATAACATGTGGAAGCATTAGAATGACATTAGCAAAGGAAGGGATTTTGTAACCTCAGGAAAGTAATCTTGTCAGCAAAAATGCATCTTTCAAAACTGAGCTGGGAGAACAATGGTCCATTTAGCTCTTCTCCATCTCCAAGTTACATGAATTATAGAGATAAGACATTTCTTTAATTTTTGTAAGGAATCTAGCCTTCCTGGCAAACTCAAGTAGAGCTAGTCATAGAGGCTTACCACCCTTCTCATTTCATGACATAGCTCGCGTGCTTGGTTGTGGTAAACCCCCCTTTCCACAAGCTCCAGAGACAGCTAGACTTCCAATTTCCGAATTCAAGTGTGCAGAAGCAAAGAGGTAGCCATCACACCATGTGATGAATGTGAAAGAAACATAGTCATTTTATAAGATTTTATTTCAATATGAACAGTAACAGTACCTTTGTCTGAGGGGGAGGCAACTGTCTGCAAAAAGGATTCTCAGGCAATATAGTCTAACATACTTTCTGCAGCAGTTTTACATTTTAGTGCTATATCTAAGGTATCAACAACAGCTATTTTTTGCTGGAAGCAGTTCTAAATTGGGAGAGGGGGGAGGTGCAAAGAAAGAAAAAAGAGAAAAGCTGTTGAAAAGAACCAAAGAAAGCTGGAGCTCTAGAAAAGAAGTGCCAATGGTTCTGACTGAGCTTTCTGTTCACTTCTCAGTACATCAGGCCTGGAACAAGTTTCTCAGTGCAAAATTTCTCTAATTGGCTGGAAAGCATTTAAGGAAAAATCTTTTTAATTAAAAACAGAGAACCAACAAGACATGAAAGCCATGGGGGTTGGGAGAGGCATATGTTGACCTTATGAGGCTTCACAGCAGAACTCTGCAGGGGCCGTTTAAACTGAGAAAGCACAGTTTTAATTAAAGAGTCCTGAGGAACAGACAATTCAAAAGAGCAGGTCAGAGAGATTCCAAGAGGTCAATTTAAGCACAAGCAGAGGGAAAACAAGACTTCTGGCCATTCTGCCTTCCTCTGGGAGAAATCTGTTGCTAACTGATCATTATGCTTCAACAAACACTAGCTGTCCTCTAACCACCCCTCTGAGTGTTGCATAGCATCGGTACAAATTAAAAGGAGGGCACAGAGAGTTATATGAATGGGGTAACAGACTGGTGACCTCTCCCTAGTGGGGTTTCACAGGGCTCCATCTTATGCCCAGTTCTCAACATCTTTATAAATGACCTGGATGTGGGACTCTAAGGAATACTAAATAAGTTTGTCAATGACACTAAATTGGGTGGAGCTATTGACTTTCTCAAGGGCATAAGGGCCCTGCAGAGAGACCCCAACAAATTAGAGGTCTGGTTATTCACCAACCAGCAGTTTAACAAGGGCAGGTGCCAGATTCTGCACCTGGGACGGGGCAACCCTGGATGTGCGGACAGACTGGGGAACGAGAGGCTGGAGAGCAGTGCCACAGGAAAGGGACATGGGCGTCCTGGTTGACACGAAGTGGATTATGAGTCAGCAGTGCCCTGGCAGCCAGGAGGGCCAAGCATGTCCTGGGCTGCTTCAGGCACAGCATCACAGCCAGGCAGGGGAGGGGATTGTCCCGCTCTGCTCTGCACTGGGGGGGCCTCACCTGCAGTCCTGTGTGCAGCTTGGGGTACCACGATATGAGAAAGGCATGAAACCATTATAGATTGTCCGGAGGAGGGCTACAATGATGGTGAAAGGTCTGGAGGGAAAGCCGTGTGAGGAGTGGCTGAGGTCACTTGTTCTGTTCAGCCTGGAGAAGACACTGAGGAGAAATGTCACTGTGCTCTTCAGCATCCTCACCAGGGGAAGTGAAGGGGCAGTCGCTGATCTCTTCTCTCTCGTGACCAGGGACAAGACTCAAGGAAGACAAGAGGAATACATGAAGCTGAGTCAGAGGAGGTTTAGGCTGGATATCAGAAAAAGGGTTCTTCACCCAGAGGGTGTTTGGGCACTGGAAGAGGCTCCCCAGAGAAGTGGTAACAGCACCAGCCTGACAGAGTTCAAGAAGCATCTGAAAAACACTCTCAGGCACATGGTGTGATTTTTGGGGT
>VXBU01011521.1:274320-318458 GCA_013400315.1 Bombycilla garrulus
TAAATAAGTTTGTCAATGACACTAAATTGGGTGGAGCTATTGACTTTCTCAAGGGCATAAGGGCCCTGCAGAGAGACCCCAACAAATTAGAGGTCTGGTTATTCACCAACCAGCAGTTTAACAAGGGCAGGTGCCAGATTCTGCACCTGGGACGGGGCAACCCTGGATGTGCGGACAGACTGGGGAACGAGAGGCTGGAGAGCAGTGCCACAGGAAAGGGACATGGGCGTCCTGGTTGACACGAAGTGGATTATGAGTCAGCAGTGCCCTGGCAGCCAGGAGGGCCAAGCATGTCCTGGGCTGCTTCAGGCACAGCATCACAGCCAGGCAGGGGAGGGGATTGTCCCGCTCTGCTCTGCACTGGGGGGGCCTCACCTGCAGTCCTGTGTGCAGCTTGGGGTACCACGATATGAGAAAGGCATGAAACCATTATAGATTGTCCGGAGGAGGGCTACAATGATGGTGAAAGGTCTGGAGGGAAAGCCGTGTGAGGAGTGGCTGAGGTCACTTGTTCTGTTCAGCCTGGAGAAGACACTGAGGAGAAATGTCACTGTGCTCTTCAGCATCCTCACCAGGGGAAGTGAAGGGGCAGTCGCTGATCTCTTCTCTCTCGTGACCAGGGACAAGACTCAAGGAAGACAAGAGGAATACATGAAGCTGAGTCAGAGGAGGTTTAGGCTGGATATCAGAAAAAGGGTTCTTCACCCAGAGGGTGTTTGGGCACTGGAAGAGGCTCCCCAGAGAAGTGGTAACAGCACCAGCCTGACAGAGTTCAAGAAGCATCTGAAAAACACTCTCAGGCACATGGTGTGATTTTTGGGGTTGTTCTGTACAGGGCAGGAACTGGATTCAGTGATCATGATGAGTCCCTTCCAATTCAGCATATTCTATGATTCTATCATAAGAAATTCTGTGAAGTTTTTTTCACCAAGAAATATCAGTTTCTTGACACTGGATCACATTCATCTGTTTCCTTCTAGTCCTGGTATCACATTCCCAATGCACGGAATCCCAGATATGCTTATGCATACTTGAAAATAGAATTCTGTATCTTACTAAGCTTCTGAAACCACTGGAAATTCCTGTAAAATAATCCAGCATTTCACAAAAAAAAATCCTCTTAAGAAAAAATAAACAAAAAAACAACCACCCCCCCCTCAAACAACAAACTTTTCTTTACTTTTTGAAGTGTTACCATCATATTTATGGAAGCTAGTAATTTTCCCTTGCTATTCAGAGACAAAAGAAAAAATAAATCTAGTTCCCAAACAAAAGGACTTTAAAAGGTCAATGTAACCAGAACCCATCAAGTTAACAGAGCTAATATCACAGAAAAATAGCATAAAATCTGCTATACTTCTCCATGAAGAGCTATTTCGCATTAATTCAAAAGGATAAAGAATTTAGTAGGAAACTGAAATCAACGGCAATTTCCCAAGAGAAATGGTAATGTTAGTGCATTTCAGTCACTGTATACATGGTTCTGCACACAGACACATTGTTACATTTAAGCACTGCTTGTGTTCAGACAGATTTCTCTGTTATTGGCCATTTGAGAACTCATGACTCGATGCATCTGCTTGGGTGAATGACATACACATTCCAAGTCAAGGCATGGTCAAGACTGACAGACAAAGCAGTAAATTTCCCTGCATCGAGGAGGAACAGCTAGCAGCAAGATTAAGCAGTCACTTAACTTATTTGTGAGATTTTGTCTACTTTTCTAAAATCCCAGTTACATTCTCACAAGTGAAAAGTGTGAGGGTTTTGTTTGTTTGGGGGTTTGTGAGTTTGTATAAGCTTGGAAATTGCATCATCTTACATCTTTAATATTCTCCCTTGCTTCCCTCCAGCCAGGGTACAAGCTTTGATGTAAGTTATTTATTAGGAGGACTTATATCCTCATAGGGTTGGCATTTATGTCGTTTATCAGGGATAACCTCCACAGATGGAGAAAATTAAGAAAAAGCCACCACTCACTCCTAAAACATGAAATTCAAACCTAGAATGAAATTTAAAGTAAACGAGAGAAGGGGAAACAGCAGTAAACACTTTAATGACAAAGGAATAAATACAACCAAGAACATCCGAGAAGACATTGAAGTTAGTGAATGTAATACTTCTCACAAAGGAAGACAAAAGATGCCTTCATATCTCTTCACAGACATAAATCAGTGACAAAGAATGGAGCAATCCCTGCCCAGAAACAAACCCAGAGAGAAAACTGGGGCAGATCAGAATCGTGCTGTAGAAAACAAAGGGTATATTTTCATCCTTTTCTGCACACAGAAATTCCATTGACATAAAGCAGCCATTTGATGAATAACACTCCATACACCTGACACAGGGCATCAAATGCAGAAATTCTAGTTCAGGTCTCAAAAGCAATATTCCCATGTTAGCTAAGCTATATTGCTACTTATTTCAGGAACAGCAGGTTGTTTGTCCCATGCTCTGTTGCACAAATAAGCAGAATTTCTTACCAGGACTCCATAACTTACCTACCTCCTTGTGGTGGCTTGACCCTGGCTGAACACCAGGTGCCCACCAAGGCTGCTCTGTCACTCTCCCTCCTCAACTGGACAATCAAGAGAAAGCATAATGAAATGCTCATGAGGCAAGAGCCGGACAGGGAGAGACAACTCACCAGTTACTATCACAGGCAAAACAGACTCGACTTGGGGAAATGAAATTGAATTTATTACCAATGAAATCAGAATAGGATAGTAAGAAATAAAACCAAATCTTAAACTTCCCACTCAGCCCTCGCTTCTTTCTGGGCTGAACCTCAGCTGTGATTTCTTCACCACCTTCCACCCACAAGTGACACAGGGAGATCAGGAAGTTTGTCACACATTGTCTCTGCCATTTCTATCTCCTTGCTCTCTCTTCCCCAGCTCCAACATGGCATTCCACCCATGGGAGACACTCCTCCACAAACTTCTACAGCATAATATCCTCCCAGGGGCTGCAGCTCATCACAAACTGCTCAGAGTAGGTGCCTTCCGTGGGGGACAGTCCTTCAGGAATGCACTGCACCAGCTTGAGTCCCCCAAGGAGTCACAAGTCCTGCCAGCAAAGCTGCTCCAGCATGGGCTCCTCTCTCCACAGGTCCACAAGTTCTTCCAGGAGTCTGCTCCAGCATAGGTTTCCCATGCAAGCACAGCCAAGAAAAAAAATCCAGGTCTAGTCTATGGCTGAGTGTGGTAATGACCATAATGCACCCACCACATCACACAGGTTCAGCTTCTCAGTAAATCAGTTTAATTCTCAAGTGGCCATGAATTTATGAGTTCCCCTACACACAGGTATAGCAAAAAAAAAAACTCCATAGCAAATAAAATTGAAATGAAAAATATCAAGGTTCTAGTCCATAATTATGGCTAGAGAACCAGAGAAATTGGACTACATGGATGAAAATATTTACAGTAATTTATCTAAAGTGATGCATTTTTGTCTCCGGTTAGTGTACAAAAATAAGTATGTCGATGTATAAATATACAGCTAAACATGTAATATTTACTCAGACTAAAAAGTGAAGCTACTGGACTTCAAAGTTAGAAAAATATACACTGAACTCCTTTTAGGCCACAACCAGAGCTTAGCAACATCCACCTAAGCTTTTGTTCCTGTGTTTATTACCCTTTCTCTTCAAAGTACCTTGATCATTACACTTTCTTCCACGGCCTTTTCCATACTCACATAAAACTACTAAGACTTAAACAGAAAGGAGATATTACAAAGCTAAAACTTTTGTTCTTTCTAACAAATCCAGTGCCCTTCATCTGGCTGAGGTCGGTGCTGAATAAAAGCCTGATGAAATCTTGCACTGAAAGTACTGTAGTGGACACTTTGCATCAGAGAGCTTCTTATCAATTTTTCAATATGGTTTACCACTAACAGCTGCAGTTCTGGTGGATGACTTTTTCACTATTATCTCTAATTCCCCCATAGAAATATGTTCTAGGAGTCTACATTTTATTTTTCCTGACCATGACCTAATATCTAATCAGATATGTTCTTACTGCATACTGTTAAATTAGTATAATATAATTTACCTGAAAACTTTAAAATATTATCCCTGAACTAAAGTAAACAATTTTTAACATAAAAAAGTACCTCTCACCAGGAAGAAGGTGTTACAGATAGCATAGTCAGTTACTTCAGTAGCTTACTACAGATTTTGTCATGTTTAACTGTGATTGCTTAATTGCCAAAGATCTAGATGGCATATGTCAAAAAAAGTCTTTATTTACGGTCTGGCAAACTCTGTTCATCAAAAGAACAAGTGTTGCAAAGCTTAGCCAGAAGGCAAGGTTTTATCTATTTTTAAGAGATGGTTCTAGTCTTTCCTGCAAGAAGAAATGAGGCTGAATAGCCTGAAAAAAAATGAGGCTTATAGTAAAAAAACCCCACCAACACTCATATTTGTATAGCAACTTTCAGTGTATTTGCTTAAAATACTAAATGAAAAAGTAAAACAAAACATAATTTTAGTTGCATGTAGTTACAGGAGTTTATTTTGAACTCTGGCCAGTTGTGTAATACCTAATACACCAAGTGCAATGTAAGAATAGCTAGACATGATAGCACAGTGCTGAGTATTTATTTTGGCAGTGGAGCTTTTCCCTTGTGGGTAGGGCTGGGGAAGAGGTCACACAATTGTCAGTGGTCCCTCTTCCACAGCATCAGGATTCTGCAGCATCATCTAGGAGCTATGGCAGGACTATTCAGGCACAGGTGGCAGCGTTCACTGCCCCACACTGCTCTGAACCCAACCTCCTGCAGGCTCCCAAGGAAAGTGCTCAGGAGCCCAACTGGCTGAGAATCTCAGCACCCTTCCCTCACGCTCCACACCCAATATTCTAACCTTCTCTGGGTCCCAGACAACAACCTCCAGCACATTTCTTTTCCTATCCATCTCAATGCACAGGCTCACAATGTCCTCCCTCTGATCGATTGTTGCTTGACACGCTGTTCTGTAACAGAAGCAGCACTGGCAACAAGGTGCTTCTATGCTGCTAAATTCTGGGAACCACTTTTAGCCATTCCACTGGGAAACGTGATGTTGTCTCCCCATGAATAATGTTAGAATACTAGAACACAACGTGAAGAGTCAGTATTTGCAGTGCATTAATAGCCTGGCTAATGATTTTTGTGTCAAAGTAAGAGGACAGCAGCAGATGCTGGAATACTTGCCTCCATTTTTCCCCACGGTTCGGAAACACCTCCAGAAGGTCCGAAGAAAAGATGCCCTGTTATGAGGGGTGGCTTGCACAAAGCTGAACTCACGGAACAAGATGTGTGTTCCTTGCCGCACGCTGTTAAAACTGTGGATGTAAAGTCAAAATAAGAATGTTAGAAAGCTGAACCAACATGAATGTTCTGGGAAAAACTAGAACAGCAGCAAGAAAACCACTGGCTATTACATTTTGTGAAACCAAATCTCCAAAGTTTATACCCATCTGCTCTCTAGAGAGAAGACTATTTGCAAAAACCACACATTGAAATTTAATTATAGAAATTAGAGGTTTGTGAAAGTAAAATTCATTCTAAAGAATCCCAGCAAGGAGTGTCCAAGACCCACTTATTTGAAAACAATCCATTGGAAAATGGCACACCAAGAGTAATTGTTGTTTATTTGACCAGAAGATGCCCTTTCTTTTAGTTCCACTTGAACTTCACTGCTATTTTCATTACAGTTTTCTTTAAAGCCACAAAAAAATCCTCTTTAAGAGAAGCCTCAAGATATCATATCTAGGTTACTGAAAATAGACTATTGGATGTATAAAATTTCAGTTTTGATGAAAAGCTGATTGACATATTACTAAACAAAAATTTGCACTTATGCACTTTGAACAGAGTAGCTGGTCATTATGAAGGATCTTCCATTCAACACTTATGTTTTCCTATTTTAGTATAAATTTCTAAAATATGAGTTGCAAGCACTTTAGGCTAACTTATTACAGCAAATATTTGTCTTACAAAGGTTTCTCTGAAGTGCAAGAAGTTCTCCTTTGGGCATGGTAAAGCTCAACATACAAGAACAAAAGAAATGCAAATACAAACATTATATCCAAAAGGTATAATGACAGGGTTGCCTCAAAGATAGATTTTGTGCATTTCTCTCGGCATCATGCAAGTGGGACAAAGCTTTGAAACACTCCAGAGAGATCATTAAAACATTCACTTGGGACAGCAGCTTAACTCTCCCTCATAAGAGAGAATTAATGAAAAGATACAAGTTTACTTTCATCACAGCAGATCCTCTCCATAGGTAGCATCTCCACAACAGACAAAATCTGGTGGTCAGTGTGAACCCTCTCAGTTTGCAATTTTAAATCAGCTCTTTAAATATAAAGGCTTTCAATCGCTTTATCCTTCATAGTACAGAAAAGAGTCTCACAGCTGAAAGAGAATTATGCCAGACAGAGTTGAACAAAATTTAAAAACTCATGTAACAACTGGGTGTGTGTGGGCGTAGGTGTATGTGTGTGTGGAGAGAAGCCATTCAATTTTTACAAAAGGAATCACAATTTCTCATTTTTATTATCCTGGTTCTCAAACATATGTGAGCAAACAGAATCTCTTGTCATGTGTTGAAAGGTAGTATAGAACACAGTTTCTAGCCCCCCTACCCAGAAGGAAATGTAACTCAAATAAAATAAGTACAATCACCTTATGATTAAGAAACACTCATGACACCTGAATCCTGGAATCAGCAATATTCTTTCTGTAAATATCATGGACAAATACAGTATTTCACATTTATGAAACCTTATTCATGCAAAGTAAAGCACAACCATTGTCCCAAGAGATTAAAGTAAATAAATAAATCATATGCTGGATCAAAATATGCCAAAATTACATGACTGTCATTGCAAGTAAAGAGTATTAATTTTAAAGTGCTGTCGCTAACTGCCTTAGAGTGAACAAGTTCAGAGTAAGGTAATGTAACTTTCAAAAAGTCCCACAAGGTGCCTGTGACAGTCAGAAATGGAATTTCAGATCCTCTCATCCCAAACCCCAGCCTGTACAACTTCTTTCATTTCTGATCTGCATTGTTTCACTGATGATTTGACAGACTGATGGAAGAAAGAAGGATACAGATGAAAAGAAGAAACTTGCAGTAATAGAAGAAGGCAGCTTTCAGAAAGATAACACACATAAGGAAGACATTTTGGAAGAGAAAGAAAATGAAGTCGCAATGATACAATTAAATGCACAAAATTATGCTGCTCAGAACATCTACAGAACAGCAAATTTTGGAAGCACTTCCTGGCACAATTGTAACAGAAAGGTCCGGACATGACACTAACATACTATTAATTCACAGCAGACAGCCCTACTATATTATTCCTTATTTCTAACAAGCAGAAACTCTCAGCAGTTGCATTTTCAGCATGGGATGGCTCTAAACCTACCAGGCAGAAGGGTATGATATCATTTGCTGCTTACTCAGTTAGAAGAGTGGGTGGATATGCTGGAACAGCAGCACACCTGGATTTGTTGACAGCCAAGTGCCGCCAGCTAGTTGAGTAAAAGAGGATTTTGTTTAACTATACAATAACTATACTATAACTTTTCCCCCAAAAGCTCAAGATTGCAAGTCTGGGAGTCAGAATTTTATGCCAGTTAAGATGTTACCTTTCAGACACCCTACTTTATGAATTCCTTTTTATAAGTAGTAAAAGTTCAGCTCAAAGGAGCCAGCCAATGATGGAGCTATCCAGCAAGCAGGCCAACAACAAATCAATTCTCAGACAGGGTCAATATCACTACAAGGAACAGGAACACTATATATTTTGAATAAACTATATATGTTGAAGTTCCTACATCATGGGTAGATGGGCAGTACCAAAATAATTTGGTCGCCTTTTTTTTAACAGCAGTCCAGAGATGAAGTTACCATCAATGCAGCAATCTTACAGGTAAACACTTCTGGAAGAAAGAAAAATTCTGACAACCCAAAGCTGTTACAAGTATTCCAACAGCAGGCAGGGCATTTTACCAGCACCTTACCTTGATTTTTATATACATGCAAACAGCTGTTTTTTTCCAATTACTTTTGAATACAAAAATGAAACAAGCAGCACTCAGATGAATGGCTTAAGCAAAATATCAACAATAAAGGAACAAACAACCATTAAGTTCAATCATTCTTAGCAAGTTGAACAGCTGCTCAGATTCTTCCCTTAGGATTGCTCAGTCTATGTGTCTTTCTCTCACTGAACAGCTCATACTGTTAGCAAAGTTAAGTGGCCAGGCTTTTCAGCACATTTGAAGAAGAAAGACTTAGGAAAAAAACAGGGTACCTCAACAAATTATTACTTCATCCTCAATCATTTAGAAATGGGTTTGGGAACCCAGAAGCAGGAAAAATAATTTTTCATTTCTCTGGTTAACTTCTCTTTTTCCCCTTTTAGGCATTTAAGGTACAACCATCTGCAAGAGATTCATTCCAGAAGAAAGCTTTCAACAGCTGTGCTAGGCTTCAAGTCTCTTATTGCAAACCTAATGATTGCTTCAGTCCTCTACATTACCAGTAAATAGAGTAAGAAAATCAAAAGAGTAACTACAGTTACTAATGATGTGATTTTATTTGTCTCGCTGAAACCAAGACTACAAATTGAATTGAATGTTCATTAGTTAACACCAGTTTACTGTGAGCACTCAAATTTCACACAAGAATTGTTAGGCAACTGGATACTCTGCTCACAAAACAGCTTTTTCCATTCACTTGTGAGAAAATCCTGAAGAAAGATGAGAGAAGAATAAAGCAAGGTTCTCACTTGATGGGGATATCTAAAGAAATTCTTACAGTAGGGGGTTCATGATGCTTTCTCGCTCTTTTCCTTCCCGTGCCCCGGAGCAGCCAAACCCCAGAAGAGTCTCCTCCAACACCACTGCTGAGAGAGCTGCATCCTGTAGCACACCCAGGCTATGCTTGTGGGATGGCACACACACATGAGGGGAAGAGAAAACGTTTGGGAGGAGACTGTGATAAAACAGCCCCAGCTCTCAAAAACGGCTGTACTGGGAATTCTAGCACTCAGGTGCTGCTTCTCTGAACAGAGCAGCTTTCATAAGGCTTTGTCTTTTGTGTATTTACATTTCGGCAACCTGCCAGAGTTCAGAAACTTTCAAGCACTCTTTTCAAACCTTTGGACTTGTAAATAGACTGTAAAAGTCCCAGGATGCTATGGTAACATCTCAATTGAAACCCATTTCAGCAGTTAGCCTCTGCCTGCTGAACTCAGGCAAAGCCAAACATGCACAATGCAGAGTCCCAAGTCCTCAAGAAGGATGGAGGAGCTTGCCAGGACCCCGCTGTCCCCCTAGCAGGTGCCACCTTCGGTTACCATGCAAAGAGCTGAACAAGTTCAGAGGACCCCTCCTCTACCAAATGGAAAACAAGGAACAACGACCATTTTTCCTTAATTGACAGCATTACTGCTTGCATTTTATATCAAGAGCATGATGAAGAAAAAATTTTGAAGGCTTCTTGAGCATGAACCATTTCCACACACACCCTCTTTTCTTGCCAGCTACACAAGTGTCTAAGCCATTAAAACAGAGTTGAGTGTCTCAAGCAAAAATAAGGTAGTCTCAAATACAAAGTTGCTGTCAGAGGCCATGTTTAGACTGACCAAAACATTTGTAGAGAAAAGCAGGGCAGAGGCTTTGATGTCAACATTATGGGCACCCCAGGATTTGTTTTGTCTTGACACGCTCTGGACTAGTTCAAATCTAGTCCCATTGACTGAATGCTCATTTGCAGAAGGAACACATCTTCCAGCTTAGCTCCATCTGACAGGAACCCAGAGCTCCAAGACTGCTTCATTGTGTGGACTAAAGCACAGTAAGTAGGGATAACCAGGAGTATTAGCATTAGAGACTATGCTACAATGGGTAACAAAGAACTACCTCTAGCAAGAGAAAATACTGAAATACAAAAAGCTTTAAAAACCAGGCCATTTCGGATGTTAAATAACTCATTCACAACAAAGCATCCCCAAATGACCAATTGCACTTTGCTCAAGGCTATGCTCTGAGATAGCAAAGTGAGCTTTACCTTGCCTAGAAGGAATCCTGAGAGGGAACACTTAAAACTGGAGGTATAACTGGATAAAAAATTAAAAAAATCACGGTTGTACTGATTAAATTACTGCTGTATGAATGTAATTTAAGATAATTCTATTCTTCACTTCTTGGTTTAAGTGTACTACAATATTTGAAGTATTCAGATGAATCACTGGACCGTTTTTTTTAGCTACCCCCCTTGGAAGGTAGTGTAGGACCATGAGCACTCCTCAATTCAAAGCCATTGTTTCAAGCGCTTTTTTAAATCCCACAGATCTTAGAACTTGGGACACTGAGGTCAGCCTCAAGGAAACCACCATCTTCCTCTAATGAAATTAGCAGTGCTTTTTAGGCATTTCCTCGGAAATGTGTTAAGACAAAACAGATGCTAAAAGTTATTCCTGACGACTGGCTTTAAGGGAAAATAGCTGGGTTTTTAACGACCAGGCAGATAGGAAATCATTAACACTGCAAAATTTTGGCAAGACTGGGTGATATAACACTGCAAACACAGCAACTGGGGTTTTTGAGATCCTTTCTGTCCATCCACTCAAGTTTACTGCAGCTGAAGAGTGTGGAAAGGGTGAAAGGAGTGACACAATATGTTTTCAGACTTCTTAATATAGGCTAGCAACCTCTGTATTCATGGCAGACTTAATACAGGTGGTACAGAGATTATCCCCTGTACTGGGATGAAGGAAATGAACCACAGCACCTGTGACACAGCTCAGAGTAGGCAGTGAACAAGCTTTCTTATGTTGCTTTGTAGCAAATCAAACCCTCTGAGACCAGTTTACAGATTCTGGAGAAGGAAAGGATTAAAGGAGTTGCTGCGCTTGCTTGTTATTACCCAGAAAGCCTTTATCTTTTTTACAGTCCCTCTCCCTTAATTTTTCATAGGCTAAGTTAGTAATTTAACACCTCAAGGCTTGCAAATCACAAGCTAAAATGACCGCACTGTGTTGAATTATTAGCCTAGGATTAAAAAAAACCAAACAAAAAAAAACTTTAAAAAAAAATTAAAAGGCAAATGGGGAGGGGGGTGGACACGGGAACCTTTAAAAACAGAGGCCTTTTGATCAGAGCAGCATCCTGCAGTTTGCTGTAACTCAAGCTGACCATTCTTACATGGCAGGAATTAAGAACTCCCCCTGCCAGGCAGGGCCCTATTAAAACACAATAGCTGTTTGAAAAGGGTAAGCAAGCTGATATGGATATAATAGGCCACATATTGGGGCCCCTTTCTACTGTGAAATAAAGCTTCTTCTTAGAATTATGAGCTGGGAAGCCTAGTATTCAGGAAGATGGGAAAGGGCATACAATGAAAGACCGTAAATAGCCCTGCAGAAGCACTCCAAGGTGCTTAAGGGAAAAGTAAAGAAGCCTTCACAGATAAGCATCAATCACCCATGACCAGCTCTTTCAGTCTGATCAGGTGCAATTTCAGACTACACGGTGTTTCAGGGAGTCTGGAGAGGTCTTGCTGGTATAAACAGAGATTTAGTTTTTACGGTAGGAAACTCTAAGTTGCACACCACAGGAACACCTGCACGAACAGCATTATAACTGGCTTTTATAGATGCAAGTTGCTACCCATCTTCCCTCAAAAAAAACTGCCTTTTTCTGCCCAAACCTAAAATAAACACATAAATAATAAACCAATCCAGAATTATAACTACACAAGGAAAACTGATAACTCTCCAGCTAATCTGTTTAGTATTTAGTATAGCTCAAACTGGTCCAACTTGACATTTTGGGGCAAAAAGAAAATTCCTACCAAACTGCTCTACAACCCCCTATATTCTGAGGGTGTGGGAGATGCAAGTCCTCTGTTAGCTCCATTATCATACAGCCATGATCTCTGTTCTCTGGTTTCCTTTACTGACCAACAAGTATTTCTGTCCTCCCTGTCACGCTATGGAATTTATTCACATTCAGCTTCAAGATGCCACAGAAATCGTACCATGAACCTGTGGCAAGGGTGAGAAGATGGCACAAAGATGAAAAACACTATTAAAAACACAAGCCACACAAAGTAACATTCTGATTTCCTCCTGTCTAACAGTTCTGAATATTCCATAACAGTAGTTATGGAATTGACATCAGCTGGAGATGGATTTGATAGCAAAGTATAAATGTCCACCAAAGGAGGAGAAAATTTGGAAATAGATTTGAAAATTTTTGAGGTACTGCACCCATCCCGAACTCCTGAGATCAAAGTTAAATGCCAAGTAAAGGCAAATTGACTTCTCAGAAAGTTGAGGCCAAAGTATAAGTACAAGTAAGGGCCTGCTCACTCCATTCTGCATGAATTCTCCTGTTGTAAGACAGTTCCATGTTTTGTAAACGAGATTTTTAGCTATTTTAAAAGGTAGCAGCCCAATCATGTTATGACTGTGATGACACATGAAATACTGAAATATAACTGAATACCTGTTCCAAAGAGATTCAATACCAGTGCCATGCAAACAGATTCCATATTTGCTCATTTCAGTCTTGCTTCAACTGGAGAATTTCAGAAGAAAAAAATTTCAACTGGTACTTTCTCACCTATTCAGTTGCCTTGGCAAGAACTATAGCACATCAAAGACTGAGCAGCTTCCAATATTTTCATCATGGCAACAAATGAACCTTGCCAAAATTCCTTAATATAGATGAAGTTACATCACTTGACATTAAAGCTAACTCTGCATTTGGAGATTGCTTAGCTAAACTACTTAGTGCTCACTACAACTGCTTGGCTACAGTGTTGACCAGCTACAGTTTGTTTAATTCATTTGAAGATACACAATAACATTAAATTTGAAGGACATGTGGTTATTGCAAGTTACTAAAACTAATGTATTCTGGGATCTGTATGGTTTCAACACAGTGCTGCACAGAAAATCTCAGGTTCTGTGAAGACATGCAGATTTCTAGAAACTAGATTTTTTTCCCTTTTATTTTTTTCTATTGTTTAGTTTTGTTTTTAAAGAAAAGGAAGATAAACCATGTTTTAAAAATGCATTTTTCAGGCTTGCAAGACTTTTAGTGTTTGATATTCATGGAGATGCAGACATAGTTCAGGGATTTTATCCTGTAAAGGCTAAAGAATCCTATTATGGGATCTTATCAGAACCCATTGCTGCAAACATTTGCTGATTTTTACAGTTTGGTATACCTAATTTATGAAAAAAATTCCATTTGTTGATTTGTTGTCCTTGTCCATAAGGGAACACATACTTCTTTAGCAAAGCAATTAGAAATGTTCCTCAAGGTTTTCTGTGACTCCTCAACAATTTGCAGTCTAACAACAAAAGCAAAAATCCTTCCAACAACACAAAACTAGGGAAAAAAACCCTAAAACAACAACAAGAAACAACAAAAGAAATGCCGAACAAACCAACCAACCAACCAAACAAAAAACAGCAACAACTTCAATTCTGATCCATCTTTCCTAAAGGTATTTCTGGGAAAAAATAAAAGTTTTCTTCAAACTTACACTACCTGATTCCAATTTAAAAGCCTTATAGATTTAGACAGATGGAAGCCAAGAACTCTAAAACTGATCTCCTAAATACATAAAGTAGCCTAGATCCATGCCAAAGTGCTTCATTAAAACAAGAACTAAACCACGTGAGTTAGTAATACAGAGAGAGGTACTGCTGTTCATGAAGTTACCATGTATCCAACAGTGGTACTCTTACTGCTTGAGACATCAATATCTTTATCGGAGGAAATAGTTTGTTAGAAAGAAAATATTACTAACAGAAATTTATAAAACTATGCTTTTCATTCTTAAGAATAATTTTAAAACCTCCACATATAATATGGGGAAAAACATCGTATACCAAACTTTCTATGCTGCTATGTTTTTCCAAAGCTGCTATTCTTGTGTGTGTTTCTACTGAATACCAGTTCTCAATGTCACATTACTAAAACAGTTTTCTTCAAAACACTTAGAGAAACTGCAGGAAATCCAATCTTCCCTGCATGTGACCAAGCATGAAGTGAGATTACTGCTTTATATCCACATTGCAGATCATATGTGAAAGACTGTATGAAGTCCCACTACATCTCTGATGGATTTATCACTATTTATCTGTCTCATCTTCTCCTATATATTCCAACAGAGACTCAGCAAGCACAACCAAGCAATTTTCCAGAATGATGGAGAAAGTTGCTTGTCAAAACAGTTACATCAACATTGAATGTCTAATTTGCATCACGGCAAACTCTACTACAGAACTTTCCTCAGTGGAAGATGGACAATATAAGATTTCCAGAGCTCCCCAATTCTGACTTGAGGGCCCTTTCACTTCTGCAAGGATACAAACAAAACCACAGCAGAGATGTGTGACAATAAATGCAAGAACAGGGCAGGAATGAGCCAATATCACAGATATTAAAAAAAAAAAGCAGACTGATGGAGAAAGTAAAACTAAACTGAAGACTCTGTGACATCCCAGAAAGGGTGTGATGCACATTGCCAGCTTGTGTCCAGCCTGTCATCCACCAGTATCCCCAAGGCATTCTTGGCAGGGCTGCTCTCAGTCTGTTCATCCCCAGCTTGTAATAGTTCATACATCTGAAGTGACAAAAGTCTGACTTTTACTCCCAGCTGGGATCATATACTTCTCCAAATTTATACCAGTAATATCAGCAACTATGATGAAAAGCAATAAAAACATTGGAAGCATAAACAAGAATTATAGTAGAGTTAAAAACTAAAGCTAGAGAGAGGATAATACATTCAACTCTAGCACAGAGAAAAAGCACAAACACAGTTAACTCAGATATATACTGTCTTGATACTTGTACCATTTGCCACATTCCTGGACTCTGGCTTTTGGGAAATTCCTTTCCAGTTTTATTATGTGAAAAACAACGTTCACTGTCCTGGTAAAATTTAAAAGGTTTAATAACAAGACAATAGGAGACAAACATAAAGCAAAGGGTTAAACGGCTGGGTGCTTGGCATGCTGCCCAGAGCACACTTGCTACAGGAAAGCCCCTTTAAATACATTTTCTGACACATCCACCCGTTGCATATTCATAGTCCTTCATGCATAGCCAACTTTTTCTGGGAACTGTTTTGCATGGCCACTCCTTGGGTCCGCCTTTTTAGAGCATGGTGTTTCTTGGCTTGTGGTTTTAATATCGTCCTTATCACCTTTTAATCTGGGTGGTGGTCTCAGTCTTTTGCAGGCGGTGAATGTTGATAATTGTCGTGTCAGCTGCAGGGCTCCCATCGCACGTTCACGGGCTGTTATCTCAACTAGGCGGGTAGTTTAAGCATACTGTCTCTAAAAAACTTATGTTTAACTTTTTGCTATTAGCAGAGAGAAGAGAAAAGAAAAAAAAAAAACATATCATACAGAAAAGCTATTTTAACATTATGCTTACAGCATTTATCCCAAGATTTGCGAAAAGCCAATACTATAACATGCACTTATAACTATTAGCTATCCACACCGCCTGTATGCAGTTAGCTTTAACCTAAAGGAAGCTAAATTTCATGGCAGATGTGTTGAATTTCAACCTTCAAGGCTGTAAAAATAAATAAAATATACCCAATTACATAAGGTCTCCATAAAGTAGTCAGCCAACTCCTGCTGCACCTATTCTGAAAAAGACCACAAGTAAATATGTCATTTCCATGATGTAAAGGAATAGGAAAGAAGTGGGCAAAAACTGCTACTCCAGTGAATCTATACTAGGAGCATCATAATCTGATCACACTGCACATGGAAATTGTGATTACCTCTCTTCAAACAGCAAGAGCTCTTTGGTGCAGTGTGTAAGTGCAGAGTTATCATGGATACCTGCCCTGTGCTGACAAGGTGCTGATATCAAGTGCTAACAAATTCATGTGCTTTAGCAAATCCTGAAGATTCTTCTGTCACCAAAACAGTATGAGAAGTTTCTTATGTGAAATATATTAGTACATCACTGGTAAATGCCTTAAGTTCAATTCTGTTACTGTTTTGCTACAATCCTTTCAAGATAATCCTGTTTACCAAAAAGATGGATATTTTTTACCTTTTAATCCCCTCTGTATTTCTTTGCAAAGGACACATCTGAGTATCCAGTCATCTGTAAGATTCTCAAGAATAAGGTAAGAAAATACTACATTTTCCAATATATTGGCAACATGTACAAACTACATTGTGTTATTGAAATTAATATATGCATTTTTTCCAGCTGTTTACTCAACAGCAGTTATCCCAATCAGCATATTTGTCAGGTTAGGACTTGTTCCAATGTTTGTTACAGAGAAACAACTCTGGGAAAATCAGGAGTTCATAGATCTTGGCTGTCATATCAAAATCCCAACGCTGTTTCTGCCATAAAGCAATTCTATAATAAAAACATTGGGCGACAGATCTACAGGTTCCAGACAAAATTCACATAATTTAAATCTTAAATAGAGTTATCCACAACCTCCAGGTCTGCTGTAGCTCTCACACAAAACACATACCCCATGCACAGTGGGCAGGAGGTGTTGAAATCCCATATCTAAGGTGGGCTGGAGAAATTCAATTACAAGAAAGAGAGTTTGCCCTTCTGACAATACTTCTCTGTAGAAGTGAGACTGGAAGGCAACAAAAGGACTAACGGAAAGGCTTTGTGTCCATTAGCAACACTCTTAGTGGAGAAATATGCAATTACTGTAGGTTCCCCAGAAAGATTTATCAACAAATTCAGTCCTGCAAATGCATGCACTCTGTGGAGAGACACTTTCAAAACGTTTCTTTCACAGCAACTTATTCACATTAGCTGCAAAACCTCCTCAGAGCTTCTGGCACAAATGCTGTGTCTGAGTTCATATATTCACTCTCTTTCCACTGATAACTGAAGAGCAAAGGAGAGGCAGACTGCAGTGCCCTAGGGATCAAGGAATCCCAAGTAAAAGCCTGTCAGGAACCATCAAGCACATTATCCCAGCTGAGATTTTCAGCCCAAAGGGCTGCTGCACAGCTAGGTCATTGACAGCAGCAGCTTGATGCCCATCACATGGCTCAGTGCAGTGCTACGTTGAGTGGGATAATATTATCTTTTTCTCTCCAGAGCAGAAGACATGTAGGAATCAGGTCAGCATTTGAAGAATACATGAATTGTTCAGACGGTTATATCAGAATATCAATATTTTAGGTAATANTATTTGAAGAATACATGAAATGTTGTGGGGGTTTTTGCAATTGCTCAGACGGTTATATCAGAGAGAATATCAATATTTTAGGTAATATCCTAAAAGTATTAACACTTCACAAATACTACTGGTTTGCCCAAAACACAAAGAACTAACACTAAAAAACCCCAACAACCAATGCCCCTCCCCCAAACAGTTGTACTGAGAAATTCTAATGAATGGCTTCATCTCCCAGAAAGGGAATCTGGCACAACTTGTCAAAGCCCTAAGGACCTTCTCACTACTGTTTTTGCCGTTTGTACTGTAATTGTACAAAGCACAGAGTCGACATTCTACAATGCTAGGTGCTGTAAAGTACATGCAGTACAATATCATTTCTGTCTTGAAGAGCTTACACTATCCTTGCAAACAAGACAAAACAAGTTACTCTGAAAAGGAGAAAGATGCAGAGCAGATGACAGCAAGATGGTGACGGTGATAAGGCCTACATACACAGATGCAAAGAAAAAAGAAAATTGATGGCTCTAAGCTAGCTCTAAGAATCTCTCCTTTTCATAATCAGATAATTCAGCTTATTTCCAGTTGCCAATTAAGGTTGCCTTCAGTGAGTGGCTTAGTTCTCATGGGCATCCCATCTGTCTTGTTCCTGGCCCTTCCCCCTGCCCTCCTCCCTCAAGGGTATTGAGACTTTTTTAAAGAGGAGGACATTGTTTACTCTACAGATTTATTTCTGTAATGTTGTACAGCAATAAAAGACTGAACAAGCCAAAAGTTTGTCCGATACCAAAGCCTGTGTCTACTGGCAGATAAACCCAAGGGAAGGGTATCATATTTGTCCCTAAGGAAAAAGTTGAACAAATTGTTCCAGCCAATCCAGACAGCAAGAGAAAACGAGGTACTTTCATTGCTAGAAGTTGATACTTCTCCCCATGATAACATCTTCCTTCCCAAGGATCCCAAACTACATAGCACTGGCACTCTTGTTACTAGGAACAAAGCAAATGTTCCTTCCTGTAAAACAGGGCTCTCCACAGTGCAGAGATGGGATTTTGAATTGCCAGGCACACAACCGATCTAAAAGCAGTATCTGACCCTCAACCCTGTCACACACATCACAGATGCCTTCTCAGATAAATACTGTTAAACTGTCACACAAGATCCAGCTGGGGCGCTCAAGTTAAAGCCAGCAGAAATGTCCTTTACAGAAAAAGGGGATCTCAGACATCAGTTTGCAGAGTCCAGTGGAAGCAGTGCTACATCTGCAAACTAAAAGCAAGATGTTTTTCTCAGTCATGCTCCAGCTGGCAGGTGGTCAGGAGACATTTCACCAGAAACAAAAGAAAAGGACAAGTGTTTTGCGACAAGAATATAGACTCAAAAAAAAAGTCAATTTCTGTGTCTCCAGTTCACTTGTGTTTGATTTATCAAACAAACAATTAAAGTTACAGAAAAAACAGTTTCCTAACCAAGGTAAGTTACAACTGGTTATTATTTCTGAGCTTTCCAAACAGTCTTGAACAGAGCAGCACATCTACCTGTATGCTGGAAGAGAAAGTTTCAGGCAAAGGGTTAGCCTACAAGAAAAGTAAAACATACTGCTAAGAAGTCTCTTCATCAAATTTTGTTTTGCTGGTTCTTTAAGCTGAAATGAAAAAAAAAGACACACAGACTCTTTTTAAGAGCCCAGAAAATATAAAGTGGGATGCTATGCACATTCTCTCTGCGTGATCAAATGCATCAGCGTGGGGGCCCTGTTTTTCTTCAGTATAGGAAAGATCAAGAAAACAGGATGATAAATAATGTATAGGGGAAACATGTTCCTTTAAGATATGTTGGCACAGACATTAGGCTGGAAGAAGCAAAGCAGCATTAGTGTGTAATTACACAGAGGGTTTTCAAGAGTCTGCATTTCATGGAGATTCAAGAGCAGAGCTGAGATTTCTCAGGCTTGTAATGAACAAATACCAGTAGCATATCAGCATATCTATAAAATCAAGATTAGTCCTAAGAGAGGCATAATTTTACTTGTTTAACTAAAATATGTGAGTTAATTGGCAGAGGAGTGATTAATCCCTATTCCTGTAAGGGTCAGGAGTGAGTCAGATGAGGGAAGCCTCAAGGTACTCCCAGGATTGAAAGCAGATGTCCACATGATTGGGACAAATGAACACTGGAAGAAAGTGGGAGAAAAAACTATCCTGGAAGACTAAAACTACCCTGGAAGGAAAACTATAGAGACTAAGGTCAGCCCTCTGCAATCAGCAATCAAAGTGCAAGATGGTGGATAACAGTGAAATACATACCCAGTTCCATTTCTTAGAAATACTCATTGGCAGCAAAACACTCACTGCTTGATCCATACAGAACTAAATGACTGCATGATTTTCAATTCTGAAATTTCACTAAGGTATGCTAAGTCCCAACAAAATTTTCCTAATTACAAAAAAAGAAAAAAAAAAAGTGTTCTAACTGGCTCAAAGACTTGAATTGACTTATGGCAAAGTGGGGCATTGCAATGCATGATGGAAATGCCATCAGGTTGCTGTTCAGCAGTGAATCCAGCAGAAAGGTCCATGGAACACCACTGTATTGAAAAGTATGCCCTCTGAGAGGAGTTTGAAAATTATCTAACACCTGTCCTTGACAGACTAATTCCAATTTCTGAAAAGTTACAGAAGTCATTATTTTACCCCATAAACACTTTAAAAAAAAGTTACTTGTTTAGGCCTGCCTGCTAGCTTTCTAAACCCTGGGCTTGGTCTCCAATTTTAAGTCAGCATAAGTAGAGAAAGGACAATTTTAAAAACTGGACATCCTTATACCAAGTCCCTTCATTTCAAATCACTGCAGCATACTTCAAAATATGCACATTCCAATCCTCTCCCTCAGAAAAATATGGAATAAGGTAAACACTGGGACTACAAACCTTCTGGAATCTCACAAGCTATCTTTGAGTTTGAAGATGCTGAGACTACAGATCAAGTTTATTTGCTTGGGAGAGCAGTGTAGCTTTCAAAGCACAGCCAGAAAAAATGCTGACCATTGAGTGGATGAACAGAAATCTTTTGGGCAGTGAGGGCTCACCACTAAGCCCTGGGAACCAGAAAATAGGACATTTTAATATTAAGAAACTGCATTCTACATCCATATTGGGTACCATTTATTCTCTACTTTAAATGAAGAATCCCACATTTCAAACCTTCACAGCTCTCAAAATTACTAATCTTGTTTGTGCTTTGGTAGTTTTATCTGCTTTAGCAGTTTTATCTGCTAAACTCCCTGTATTTTATAAAAGCAAAAAGAGAACTTCTAGTTCTACATTACAGAATGAATGAACATGCAGCCTTTTTCAGTCTTTCATGAAATCTGAAACTCCACAAAACACTCACTCTGAACAAAAAAACATCATAAATATCTCTGAAAATAAATGGGGAAAACAAGATCTCCAGCAACTAAGTCAATCTGAGGGTTTTGCTCTACAGTGACTGTTTTGTTTGTTATAATGGTCTTGAATTACTACTTATTCTTTTAAAGGTAGAAGAGGAAGTGGAAGTGAAAAGAAAATGATTATCATGTCATGATGTAGAAATACTACAGAGAAGGATTTTGAACAGTTTCAGTACGTGAACAACCACTTGCTCATCATTTAATTTTTGAAGTATATATGATCAGAAGTTTTGAAAAGGCACAGAAGTGTCAGTTTGAAATTAGATGCAAACTAAATCTAATCTGCAGAGATGCCTGAATGACAATTTCAGCTGGGTATTTCAAAGCCACCTTGCCTTCAGCTCTGGTAAAGAAATCTTGTGCTGGGTGGAGGTTGTAATCCCGCTCTTTATCTTTCTTAAGCTCTTGTTTACTGACTATTTGCCCAGCAGACTAATGTCAGTACTACTTTCTGTGGACAGAAAGTAAACAGCTTTTCCCTCAAGAATTGTTTTGCAAATTAGTAAGAAGAGATAGTGCTCATGTCCAGTAGTTAAGGACTTCCACAGCTTTTAAGAGAAGAGGCATCCTATTAAAGCATTTAACAGGAGGACAGTCACACAAGGAGACAAACAGTTCAAATTCACACTCAGAAAAAGGAAGAATGAGTGCTGCTGAAACCAGAAGAGTCTGTGAAACAGTTTGCTTTGGTACTTCCCAAGCAGTTTGATACTAACAGTCCTGATCAAGACAAGCAGCACTTGGTTTTCCATGTTTTTAAAATCACTGTTCCCGCAGAGCGACTGCTTCCCAGGAATGTTTGTAATAGAAGAGGCCCTGAACTGTACAAAACCCACGTACATTTCCAAAACACGCTCAGTAAAATCCAGCATTCACAACATAACCTGCCCATGTCCAGCTCCATTCTCCACGTTCTCTGTTTCCAAAAGCCCCACTCAGGCTGGCCCTGTTGGCAGCATCCTGATGTACTTACTATTCAGTGAAGAACCTGGCAATGCCATACTGACTAATATCTTCTCTGTTCTCCAGCAGCTGGCTCACTGCATCCTCCATGTATGTGAGGACATGTCGCTGAGCTGCAAATAAAAGAGAGTAAGAGACAGAAGTTAGAATCCAAGGGGCCTGCAAAGCCCAGAGCCAGACAAGCCCAGCTGCGTGCCTTTGCTTCCTCAGTTAGAGAGTGAAGGTTTGTTTCTCACAGAAAAGGATGGCAAAATTCATCAGCTAAATCCTGCTTTCCTTCCTGGCTACGGAGTTAGTCATTAACAGTGCTGATTATTGTTTAGAATCCCCTGAGATTTTGGTACTGAAGGAAGATAAGGAGTTGTGAGGCAGTTTCACTGGAAAATGGTTGCTCAAAAGGAGCTCCTGATCTCTGTTTTGAGCCATCTTTGCTACACAGATTGTCAGTGCTGTTTGGGGCTGTACCAGAGCTTTAGGTGTTCCTTGCCCTTCCCTCTATACCAAAGCCAAATGGCTTTAAGGTTGTTCTGTAAAGGTTTCTTCCTGAAGGTGCAAATAAAATACATCTGTTTCCAAACAACCATCAGTGAATGTGGCAGGTGGGGAACCGGTCTGAATGCCAAGAGAGATTTATATTGCTCAACAGCCAGTCTCAAATAACGGCCTAGGCCAAACGGGAGAATTTCAGAAATGGTGGATCTGCCAGTACCCCACCACAGAATGACACTCACTTATAAGACTCCTGAGTAAAGACAGTTTGGTGCAACACAAACTGTTTTGCTGCTTCTACAGGGGGCAGACTGTGCAAAACAAGCATGTGCCAGGGAGGAAGCAGCACAGATTTACCACTGAGCCCCTTTGATGTTTTTGGCTAGAAACCAAGTTGGAGCAACAAAGAGCCGAGTCTGAGGTGATGTGCCAGCTAGCAGGCAGCAGACTTTCCAAATTTACAAGTTCAACAGTCAGAAGACAAGTTACAACGAACCCAGGAAAATCATTCCTAACCTGGAAAGCACACAAGCCCTGTTCCCAAACCACACACCTCCATCCTAAACACGTATCCTACTGCACCTTTGCAAGTAGTGTCGTGTCCTAAAAAGAGCAGGAGAAAACCCTTAGGGAATATAGGAAAGGCAAGGGCTGTTCTTGCTCCTTGCCAATCTGCTCCAGCCTTGGCAGAATCAACCCCTCACCAGCAACTGGCCAGCCTCAGACCCACATCAGTATTCTCCAAACCATTTTAATTTGTGTTTAATATCCTGGTAAGCATCAAGACTGTGCCACTTGATACTCAGCACGGAAGGTCCTTTCATCTCAGTGTGGGGCAGGTGGACTTCAGGAGAGGCCCGGAAATGATTATTCCCAGTGGATACAGTGATTAAAAGTATGCATGAATATTGATTGCTATCAGGGGATTTCTCTGCCTAGAACACTTTTCAGGACAATGGTAAAATTGGTTAAGCACACCCTGGAAAATACCTTGCAGCTGATAGCAAAATGGTGAGCCAAAGGTTTAAAGATATTATCTGGCACTAAAAGATATAGGGCGTAGCTTTATTTAATTATTTTCATGCAAAGGAATAAATTTAATTTATGTGAGTGATTAAAGAAAAATAGCTCTGCGCACCTGTGTCCCCTGAGGGAAGAATGAGTCCGTGCAGCTCAGTCACAGGCTCAAGATAGCAACAACTGGGTAACTTTACTTCAGCCCATGCTTCCTCCCTCCTCCTCAAGCAGTCCATCTTACACTCAGCAATCGTCTCCTCAGGCCCCTCTTGAGGTGTCAGCAGCACCAGATTATGCCAGGAAATGGTACTAGCAGACAGACTTCCACTCATCTCAGCCTGCAATAAACTTGTGCTCAACTGCAAAAACGTTCTCGACATTTTGTGGGGAAGTATACACTCCTTTCATAGAACAGTCCCTATCAATGAACCATATTTCTGTTATTTTGCTTCTTTAGAGTCATAAACCTCCCCAGAAAGTCTTTGGGAATAGACAGGCATGGTCCCACAGAGCTACACAGCACCATGTGGCTGACCTCTATAATAAATACCTTTGAATCTGCTGCTGGAGAATAAATTAACTTTCAACATAGAATTTTAGACGTTTCAAAATGTACACAAAAATATATAGGTCACTACTGAATACTATTGCTTGTAAAAAGGTATTTCTCTTAAGCTTTTTGTTGCATAGCCTAAGGATCTTGGCAAAGAGCTTCTATACCTATTTCCCAGAAGAGTGGGTAGAGCTGTGGGGAAGGGAAGAAAACTGTGAGCAGAGAAATCAAAAGAAAATAGCACTTGAAATCTCCTTGAGAAGTCTCCCTCTTTGTCCCTTTGGCTGCTGCACTCTTTTCCAGGTAGCACAGTTCACACTGCCAAACCAAATTCCAGCTCTGGCTTCCTGTTCACTGACTGCCCAGTTCCATGGAACGATGCAAGTAATATGTTTTATAACCCAACTAATGCTACACTATACAGGAAAGTCATAGAACAAAATGTAATTTGCAGACAGGTTTTAGCAGGCCAGAGAGGCAAAATAAAGTGCCAGGAGTCTGGTTATAGCAAAAGAGTAGTTCCTTAATTTATACAAATGGTACTTTCCATAACAAACACTGGAACCATACCGGAACATTAACTGTTTATGCAAGCGTAGTCAAAAATCTGTGGAGTTCTAGGCAAAATAAATGAGATGATTCATACATTTTAATAGTTTTTGAAAATTCAGGGATAATGATGTACTGCTTGCTCATATTTTTGAGGCCCCCTTTGCCATAACAAGGCAGCAAGTCCAAATCAGAATGTAAAGCCCAAATACTCAGGCTACTGTGCTATTACAGCTTTCTGTCCCTACTAATTTTCTTCCTGACAGAACTCCAGTATACTGCAGTTTCCATACAGGAGGTGTTACATCAGGACATCCTGCTCAGCATTTGTACCTTTTGGGCTCATTGTAACAGAAGTTCCCTGCTCATACAGAACTTTCCAATGCAACCCACATTCTGTAAATGTAACAAAAACTCTCAGCTCTGAAATCCCAGGCAACTACTCCAAACAGGAAGCCAGTGTGCCTGCCACACTCATTTGGTAGGAGCTACACTCATTTGGTAGGTGCCCCACTCAAGTTGGGGGTATAAGTGACCTAACAGTCAGCTTTCACAAAGGAATCTGACAGAGTAAGCTCACAGAAGATTTTTCAGGCAGCCTATAACCTGATGTTAAGTAAATACCTCTGCACAGAATATCTTAATTCTTATCAGTAAACCACTAGCAGTGATGTTATACTTGCAGCCTCAGTCCAATCAGTAGCAGCATGTACAGCTCCTCCAAAGCAGCACTTAAGAGAATGGCCTCTGATACTCACGTGCTCACACCCCACCATCACTCACATGCCCAATCTTTGAAATCAATTTTGGAATAAATGCACTTTTGGCTCAGAATCAAATTCAGGGCTGAGCAGTGGCTGTTCAATTCAAGCATGGCCAGACCAAGTCAGAAATCTTCAGCTTACAAGTACAAGGCATAATGAGGATTATATCCACAGTCAATCCACAATCTCTGTGGATTTCTCTACAACAGATTAGACAATCACAACTAATTCCATTTAGCCATAACCACACCAAATCATTTTGCATATGTATTTAAAATAGTAAAAATGGTCTTTTTATAAGTCATCAAACTACTTGTTTCAATTTTCTAATGAGAACAAACAATCCACCACTTTCTAAGTTTGATTACACATGTTGTAAGAACAAGCATTGATACTTGAAAAGTATTGAAGGAGAATTTAATGCAAATAATATCACTGCACAAAACTGAATATATGCACTGAAATTCTCAGAGCCAGAAATTCAGGAGGAAGGAAGGAAATAGATGTCACCTTTAAGTCATGATACTGGGTATATGTAATGGTTTTATTATCCAAGTGGTTATATTATTGTTTAACTCTTCAGGAGACATGACTTCTTATGGTTTCTTCTGAAACAGGAGCTGTCTATCAAAGCAATTTGCTATGTATGCACACAAAAAAGGCTTTTTTTTTTTTAAGTTGGGGGTCATTCCTGGCATGACTGAATAGGCTGAAAGGAAATGGAGTGGGAATCCTGGATAACAAGACCAGCTTTTCTTACTTATTTTCCTCCTCCTCAGCTGAAGTGCTGAAAATACACACTACTTGATGCACTTAACGTTATGATTCATTTCATTTATCAGAAGCTCAAGAGCATAATAAGCTTTAATGTATCTGGAGCATTTCTGGCATTTTTTAATCTCTGAGAACATGTACTCTGAGAGCATAAGGTAATAGCTAAATACCCGTTCAGTATTAGTTCTAAACTGGAGCTAAGGACACTACCTTATTACACAAGTTGAAAAGATAATCTATAGTAACATAAAATCAATTTCATCCAAACATTACCAAAACAGTAATGATCCAAGAGAGAAATAGTAAGGACATAAACTGCAACAACTAAACCACATCAACTACAGATATTTTTCCAGCATTAATGATTTTTCACGATGCTCATTATAATCTTTACAGATATCATTAAGGACTTAATCTCTTCAGACGTTGCTAAGAAATGGCTTGGGAAAGAAAAATAAGTGAACAAAACAATTAACCTAAATGCTACATCTCTGCACTGTCATAGTTCCTTCCAGCTTTGCACAGCTTCACAGTGTAATTTCCTATTAACCCGCAAAAGCAAAATGTTTTTTGAAGGACAGAACATATAAGTACAAGTAGACCTTGTCATGCCTGAGGTATCCCACAACCTGAGTCGTGCTGTTACTCAGGAGCCCATGCCAAGGGGTCACACGGTGTAACTGTAGCATATTTCATATCTTCAAAGTCTCAAAACCCCTTTCAACAAAAAAATTTAAAAATACTTCCATTTATAATTTAATCTTGACCATAGCTGAGAATTTGTTTCAAACAATGAGCATAATACTGCACACAGACTGACTTAATTGTGCAAGTCCTTCCAGCAAACTGCTGCCTGCAAGGTGTCACACAGCTGCTAGAAACCACCCCCTCACCAAAGCAAATAATTGAGCTATCTTTTCTTTTTTTGTTTGGTTGGGGGTTTTGGAGGTTTTGTTTAAATTTAAAATTATTAATTGTGAAAGCCCTGGTCATTCCAGTTTGTTATAAGGCATTAAGCAGCCTAATGGTACCCTACTTATTCATGCTCAGAGGGACATATGCAACGGACTGCACTCTCCACTTCTGGAACTCTACCTAATTCAGGATCAGATTTCACCTGCACCTTTGAAGTTAAGGTGGAAATCCCGTGGTGCAACAGCAGTATGGTGGTGGAACCTCCATCTTTTGGACAAAGTACTAGACTGTGCCTAAGAAGATTCAAATTTAACTAACATTTGTATAAGCAAACTCTTACACATTATAGTCAACTTCTACATCACAGCTCTCCTATCTGTACAACAGAGCAAGAAATACAGTCTTTAAAAAGGCATTCTCCTCTTTTTCTAGACCATGAGAACTGTCAGCCACAGCACTTCACAGAAGTTCACCAAATATCTATTCTAAGAGGAGAATCAGTGTCAGCTGAGATGTCTGGATAACAATGTAGCCTGTGTTGATTATGCTGTTAAAAGAAATTATTGTACTTGCACTTTCCAGATCAATATTTCTTAAGACTGCTCAGAAGAAAAGTAAGCTTTAGGCTGCAGCAAAATCTCTACACAACTGAAGTTCTCTGTTGAGAGCTACTCAGTTTTGTAAAAGAATGTATGCTTTTCTAATCATCAAACCTGAGACCTTTTATGAGCGAGATGAGGAAACACAACAGTGCCGTGTTTCTGGCACTGGACAGGCCCATGCTTTACTGATAAGGCACTTCCCTAGCAGAGTGTGTTCTTACATGTTTTTTACCAGCAAAGATGGACAAGAAACAACATCCTGGAGCTGCGAAGTATAAGGCAGGAGAATACATAGAAAATAGAAGTTTGGAAATTTGCAGGATTGAACTGCTTTTTCTCCATAACAGGAAAGGGGAGCAGGGAAGTAACACAATATGAAGCTTCAGAGACAGCTGCATGAGCAGAACAATACGCTAAGTGCTCCACTGCCTGCTATAAATAACTGAGCAATCACCAGTTATTAAACCATAATGAGGAAGGCATGAAAAAGTGTCTCAAATATGCCTCATTTTGCCTACTGTAGTTCCAGTCTCACCCATCAAATGAGAAACACATTATCATCACTATACCCAAACAATAAATGTTGTTTATTCAGTGAAAACACTGTTTATAATGTCCTGCTTGTAACAACATCGTCTTCACCGCAGCCTTTCTGCCAATTCTGCAGAGCTCATCTCCACTCCTATTCACTAAGTAATGGTCATCTCTTTTCTTCTACTTACTGTCTCATTGTGGCATGAGACGTGTTGCCCTGATTTTTACATTCCAGGAATTTTGGCATGACAAAGCTTTGCAATTGTTTTGCATCTTAAGTGAATACTTAATTCTCTCCCTGTTCATTTCTATTTTAACTCACAACTGCTTTTATTTCCCTCTTAGCATTCTAACTGGTTGTAGAAGAATTATCTCCAATGCGGGGTAGCACATGATGTTATTCTGGCTGCTCAATTGATGTGTTGGCCTCGTTTTGATAATGAGAAAGGGAAGAGGGGAGGAAGGGTTTGGGTGAGTTACCCATTCCAGCTCAGAAATGGCAGAGCCACCTGGTCTGTGAAAGTCAGAGAATACCTTAAGTGGCAAACTGAGGCAACACAACTTCAGAATAAAATTATAGAAAGTGAAATTTATCAGAGTTCCTTACAACCCCACTTCAGACAATTGTATTAACAAGACTTTGAGGTGCACAATAGAACAATCCAAATAATGGTGATTTCATAATGCCAATGTAGAAAACAGAAAAGCAACTTAGAAAAACATGTGGAGAGGTGTGTTTATTTGGGGTGGGAGGAGGGGAAATTGGAAGTTGTGTTGCTTTGGTTTTTAATCATTTTCCTACAGCTAATACACACTAAATACCTTAGGATCTGTGAGCAGTTTGGCAAGTTACAAAGTCTCAGGAAGACAGAAACACTGGTTTTGGTAACATTTATAGCTAATAGGAACCTGCTTCCCCCCTCTAATAGACAACAGAAACTGCAATCTAAACCCAAGGTATAGTAAGTAATGAACAGAACACTCTTATACAAGTTATTCCTCAACCTAATATTGTCACACGTGTCTTTTACTGACCCCAAAGTCAGAATAATTTAAAAAGTTGTACAAAATGAAAAGGGAATTCCAAACTGGCATGTGGAACAGAGATTAAAGGAGGTTCACTTAAGCAGCTAGTAAAGCTGCTTGCATCTAACAGTCTTGTACATCTAAGAAATCTCATGTCTTACATTCAGATGTGCAACAGAAAACTGGTTTATTTTCACACTTCAAGTATTTCTAGTCTGCTTCCTAGATTGTTTTAGTGGTTCAATCCTTACTGACAAGTTTCACACAATTAAAAGTGCCTATTTCATTAAAAACAATTACAAGAACCTAAAACCAAGTTGGCTCATTAAGAAAAATAAATTTTGCAGGTTTCAACCTAGAGCCACTCTGGAAAAGTGGAAAAGTTATGAACTCCTCTATTAGCATTAGTAGGTTGAAAATGCCAAGGTAGTGTGACAGAATAGCACAAATCCAAAGGGTGTGTCCAGTGTGTCCACATGGCACTGTGATGCTGTTCTCAAATACCCAAAATTCCCCAGCTGAAATCGGCGATAAGAACTTCAGCAAGGTGAGTCCCATGAGAGTCACCCTGAACAGAGCAGTAAACAAACCTATTTCTGCCTTCAGTTTCCTTGACACAGAGCAGCATTGCAGTGATGTAGGTATGCACAAAGCACAATGAGATTCTACTCTAAGACCACTTAGATCACTCCTTTGCTTAAATGGTTAAACAAAACTCTTTTACTCTAGTGCTCCCTGCAAGACAGGTTTTCCACTTCCAGCAGTGTTTCTCTACTCTTGTTCCATTTTGACTTACAGAAATGGCAAAATCATGACAGAACAAGTAGCACAAAACAATCAATTCCATTTCTGACCTTCCCTTGTACAAGAAAACCACAGAAAATTATGTATAGCTTTATAAGAGTTATTACCGAACAGTCTCTTGGGTCTAGGAAGTAATGGCTGAAGAGTTTCACTTCACAAACACTCTCTTGAACACAATCCAAATGCTTACTATTCATAATTCATCTCCTCTTCGGCAATTAAATGAAGTCATATTGACTTTATTCCATCCTAATTATTTTTATTTGACACATTAACATCAAATCACTTAGCCCCTTAGTTTCCTGGAACATCAAGTCGTTACAGCCAGCTTAAAAAGGAGGCAGTCTTCAAAAGAGTAGCTGCTTCACAGGTTAAAAGATCCTCATTTTATGTAGAAAACATTATCGATGCCACCTGATTTCAGAACAAAAGCCAACATTTGAGCTATCTCGCAACGCAAGAGCAGCACTCGTCCCATTGTTTGGTAACGAGCATAAGGTAAGGATGCTCACATAGATCCGTGAGCAAAACAGGTTGGTAATGGGTGAAGTCCATCACAGAAAGGCTGGACATCGGTGGCTGCTACTCACATGGCCAAAGCGGACAGCGGAGGAGACGGCAGCTCAGCTCCCGCCGGCTGCTGGCCGAGCCCACAGCTCTGGGCACCGGAGGGATGCTCCCCGTGCCCGGCAGGGCTCTGCAGCCCTCCCGCCTCAGCGTCCGACAGCCCCGGTGTGTTACGGCCCGGTGCTGCCCGCTCCCCAGCCGAGGCGACACGGAGCCCCGAGAGCCCGGCCCAGCCCGGGGCCGCCCGCCGCAGTCCCCGGCAAGGAAGGGCCGGGCCGCAGCCACGCCGGCCCCGCGGAGCCCTCCCCATGCCGGGCCGCGGCACAGCCCGGGCGGAGAATCCTCAGCAAGCCTCCCCGCCCCGCCGCGCCGCTCCTCACCCAGGTACTCGGGCCCGGGCAGCGAGAGCCGCTCGGGGCTCAGCATCCTCCTGCTGCCGCTCCTTCCCGGCTTCCGCCGTTTCCAAGGCGCCCGACGCTCCCGGCGCTGCCCGGCCGCTCGCCCCGGCTGGGAACACGCCCCTCGCCGCCACAGTTCCGCGCCCACAGCCGGGCCCGGCGCCGGCAGCCCCGCCACCCGAGCCCTCAGGGGCTATGGCGAGGCTGGGAGAGAGCCCGGGGAAAGGCCCCGTGCCTGGAGCCCGCTGGCAGCGCCGGGAGCAGGGGCTGAGCCGAGGCCGCGGCGAGCGATGCCCCGGCAGCTCTCCAGGACCGAGGGACACCTCAGAGAGGGGAGAGAGAGGCTCTCCCGAAGAGCCAAAGTAGGGGGAGGAGAGGCACGCGTAAGGTCATTCTGGTTAGATTCGAGTCGTCTAATTTCAGGTGACTACTGCTAGGGGTTACTGAGCTGTGACGGAAAGACCTTGGTTTGAAGGTGATTGTAACAAAGGTAAAATCATGGAATATGGTGACTTGGAAGAGACCCGACAGAATCACCGAGTCCAGCTCTTGACCCTGCACAGGACACCCCAAAAATCACACCATGAGCCTGAGAGCATTGTTCAGATGCTTCTGGAACTCTGCCAGGCTTGGTGCTCTCACCACTTCCCTGGGTTAAGGAAGTTAATGCGTAGCAGCTTTGTCCCAGAGAGCAAGGACTGAAAGTGGGACCAAGGAGACCCTTTAAAGTTGTGTCCTTCTGTCCATACTGTCCCAGAGCTGGAATTTTTGCATCCCCTGTGCTCTGGAGAGGTAGATATGGGGTGCCTCAGGAATTGTCCCTTCTGTAGATTCAAGTAGAAATGAGAAAAAAAGTCCTGAACCTCAGGGCTCTTTCTGTTCTTGGCTGGGAATGCATCTGGGAATGGCGATTTTACCCGGGATGTAGGAGAGGCAGAGCTCTTCATGTGGCTGGAAGCAAGCCTGATGGGCTCCTCTTTCCCAGAAGCTGATGTGGCTAAAATTCCCAAATTACCTTGCAGTTGCTTTCATCACCATGAGAAAAAAATACCAGGCCAGGATGTAATCCTGGGAGGAAAAAAAAATAAAATAAAGAAAACAAAAAAAAGAAAAGGGACTGCAGGTGTCTTTCTTTTTTTAATGACAAATGCAAAAGAACAGAAATTAAATGAACCATTTGTACATGCATATAATCTGCCTTTATTCCACTAAAGGAAAATGCTGAGGCACTGTCAACTCAACTTTAATATCTATTTAAGGGACAGCCACATTTAAAAAGGGCAAACAAGAAGTTATAACTTAACTGCTAACATCCCACACAAGATTGCTTGGACCACTCCTCTGTCTTTTGTTATGTCTTTAAAAGCATATGGCTTAGATACAAATATTTCAAAGACGAGCAGAGAGAATAGTTTAGGGAGCAGACCATGAGACACTCCAGCATGAAGAATGATTGAAAAAATATAAGATTGCCTTAAAGAGGCTAAGCATAACATATGAAATAATGTTATCTAAAATTATTTGTGCTAAAATGGAACTCATTCAAAACTCCAGTTTGATCAGTTTTGTACTTTGTGCATTTTATTATAGGCTATAAATTTAAATACGGGATATTTTTTAGTAACAGATACAATTAGAATACATTGATGAGAGATATTTTTGAGAACAGAAATTCAACAGAATTTAGATTGGAAGTGGATTCAAGCAGAATGAGAAAACACAGGATTATGTTGTCGCACACTTAAGCAGTGTCACTGGTGTTTAAAAACCTTTTCTGTAATGCTGGTCACTTTGCCTGGCAGGAGCCTTCCACAGGTTGTGCACTGTTCCCTTTTTGTTGTTTAATCCACTTTTGTAAACCAGAGTTTAGCCTTGATCTGTACCTGGAGCACTGATTTACTAGAGGCCTTAAAAGTCTAGTTTTGAATACTACATATTCTGACATCTCCCTGGTTTTACCTTTGTGGCTTTTTGGTTGGTTGTGGTTTTTTGGTTTGGTTTGGGTCGTTTTTCTTATTTCTTTTTTCAGTTGTTATTTTTTGGTCTCTATGGGTTAGACTTTGTTATTTCCTTCAGACTGGCTAAGGGAAACCTGTTGGACACTGCTCCCATTTGCAGTTTTAATAACAGTAAGTTTCAGTAGTAATGGTGCCTGACAGTTAACCACTTAAAGAAAATTATATAAAAACAAGATGTCATTTCTGGAGCCATTTATAGACTTCCCTGATTCCAATTATTTCTCTCTTGGCTTGCCAGAGCCCGGATTAGATGATATAACAGATCAGCAGCACTCACCTGTTCTCTCACTCTCATGACCTGAAAAGGGAGAAATGCTTCCAGCCTGGTCATTGGTGTTAAGGTTTTTTAACCTTGATTTTAGAACCCTAGACTAGTACATTTTAATAAATTGAGAAGGCTTTTCTGGGCCATTGGAAACCATCTGGAGGTTTAATAGCTGCCCCCAGAGGTGCACATCTAACAAGGGCTTAATGTTCTTTTGGACACAGCTGGAAGAATGATGGTGAAAAAATTCTTTTTCCCAGTCACAGTCCCTTGGTAGATTATCAGAGGTACAGATCTCATTTTAGGGCAAGCCTATGGAGTACACTTTTGCCATCTACCCTGGGAATCATGGTGGGGCTTACGTCTCTTAACTAAAATTGCTGCATTTTGTTTGCCAGGGACATTTCGGTATCCAAGTCAGTCTTTCAAGGAGGATCAGTTGGTTTGCACTGGTACATTTTGTGTACACCCTCTTTCAGAGTTATTGTGTTCTTGATTTTATTTAGCTTAATTCACTTTGAAGTGTGGTTTAAGTAGAATTTCAGAAATCATTTGTTTAGTAAACTGTGCTAACTTAGTGATGTAAGGGTCCATGTGACCACAAGTTTGGAAACAGTTAGTGGTGTAATTTAAATTATGTCATCAAAATAAAATGTCTTTATTATGTTAAGATGCAAGGACTGAAAACCTCTTTCCTGTGTAAGTTTTGTAAGTGTTTCTCAGGAACTTAGGCAAAATCAGATTTCCATTTTTCTCCAGAAACACATACTTTGCGCCCACTATGTTAATTGCTTAGCTTGCTCTCTGCTGATTTTATGTTCATCTTCCTGAATTATACTATCAATGTTGAACTGAAATATTTTCCTTTTATTAGACAAAGTTCTCCTGAGAAACGGCTCCTCTTTCGGAGAGAGTATTATACAGAATAATAAACAGGACTAGATATCAAGAAAAAAAATCCAGAGGAAATGCCTTGTTTTAGACTGAGTGACTTTGCCTGGTTTCTTTTCCGGGAATAAAATGTTTAATTTGCTTAGAATTTTAACAATTACTACTAAGGTAGTTACAATACAGACTGTTAGGTGTATTAGAGGAAACAAACTATTTTTTTCTTTCAAGCGACTGATGGAAATGCTGTTGCTACAATATACAAAGAACTAAGCTGGGGGCAGCCTTCAGTGCTGTTCCATCTGACTGTGAGATCCATGTAAGACAGTTTCTCAGAAACGCTAAGAAAACGTCTCCAGCCTTTCTTGTTTGTCCTTTGAGCACCCAAAGTTTTATCCTGTTTTTGAACACAGTTTCCTAAGAGCTTGTCTCGGGCAGATCTCAGCTTTTTTGAGTTTGATAGTGCTTTGTGTTCTTCGAGGCTTCCCACGTATTTTCCGGATGAGTTTTTCCTTGTACATAATAATTAATAAAATTACAGGTGTGATAACAGAAAGATGCATGAAAACCAAATTATACTGTGAGGAGGAAAACATTGACTTTAAGAACTGTCAGTCTTTATTGATAATCTGTAATTTTGGGCAGAGTAGCAGAGATAAATTTTGAGGAGAGATCTGAAGAAATGGAGAATAAGAGTTTCACATGCTATTATTTATGTAAATTACTGGAAATCCTGTAAGTGAAATTAGAATTCTATTTTCTAAGTAATTTTAAAAATCAATAGCACTGAAGCTGGCTGATTCATTTATGAGTCAGTAGCAAACCCATAAAAACCTCTCATTAAACTTTTGATTTAATAATTATTCATATAAATTATGGCCAAACTCTCTAAACACATGCATGAAAAAAAAAAGATATTATCTTAACTAAAACGGTCAGCCAAAACCACATTGAACTTCTGTGATGAAATCCATATTTTTATATTTTTGGTTACTCAGGAGTTATGTACAGAAATAGATTCAGTACTTCTAGTGCTTCTCCTCATCTTAGCCTTCTCAAACTGAATGAACTGTTTATCTGGTTCACCTATAGCACAGTGGTTTTGCACAAGTAAATGAATTATTTTTCCCAAATAATGCAGTATTAATACTGGTTTACCTCTTCAGATGAAACCTCGACAAGCAGACAGGACTTACACAGTTCTTTAAGATCTTTAGAGAAAAAAGATTCACCAAGTTTCTCTCTCCTGACATCTGCCACAAGATGAATTCTGGAAACAACTGTGTGTTTTTCAGCTAGTGATAGATAACATGTTAACAGCAGCAGCTCTCTTAAGTAAGCCAGCATTTGTACCATTACAGAAATTAATTGTGACCTGATTAATTGTGAGTAATTGTACCTGCAAGTCTAAAGTCAGGAATATACTTCACTAGTAAGGTGTCATAAGCACACAGGAAACTGTGTTGTGAGCATGATGCCATCGTAATTTCTATTTTATTCACTAATTTAACTGCATTTTAATTTGGATTGCTAAGATTTCATTTTTCCTCTTGAAGTGGTGGATAGAAAGAAAGCAAAGAGGGATCTGATATGATTTTGAGATCTATCTGTACTGTTGATGATTTAGGTCTAAACAAGTTCCAAGATCCCTGTATTTTAAATACAAGTTGGGGAAAAAAAAAGCCCTTGAAATATTCTCCTACTCCTCAGCCATAAGAGTACTTCTGAATTCTGCATGATGTGCTTATGAGAACAGGGAACAGTGGTATGACAGATCTGTGACTCATGGAGGCCACACATGCATTTTCAAATCAATGGTAGCTGTAAGCTGTATAATAGATTCCTGGCAAGTATTAAATGCACTGTCCAAATTCTTATTTTGAATTTAGTGTTTAGTAAGCAAAGTTGGCTTTTTTGTAAGAGCAACATGTTGAAAGAGTCTCCTCCAGTTTTTGTTCCTATTATCTCATCAGGAAGGAAAGGACAACATCTTTAAAAGTACTTAAGTACCAAGTGAGTGACCCTTCTGTGTTGGAATGCCGCCCCACTAATGATGCAGAGAAGAAAAACAGCCATTTCTGGCAGAGTTTGCAGGATCTCTCATGCCAAACAAAAAAAAAGTCTAAAATGCTTGGTAAAAATAAATATCACTATGAAATTCTGGCATGGGAAGCATTTCTGACAGCCAAGGCTTAGCTCATCCTGGGGGGTAACCCAAAAAGGCCAGTAATTTTCATTCTTTGTTTTTACTTATCAAATGTTCCTTTCAAACATAAGCTGCCAGATTCTGTTATCCGTTAGACAAGGTGTCTGTGTGAGAAAATCATAATAAGTAAATAGCTGTGTGTGTGTGAAGAGAGCAGTCAGATCTAAGTGGGAGTGAGCTGTTGTGTCTGGGGATGAAGTGAAGCCATAACTCTGGTGGCTGCAGTGGCCAGCTCTTATGGGAAAGGTCCATAACTTTCTGTCTGCAGAACAGAGATTAATCACATGCAAAGTACTCTGAAAATATTTTGTCTTTTAACATCTGCTTGGAAAAGCAAATTATCGAATCAAGGGAAAAAATCAACAAAACGAAAGACAGAGGAGATCACAGATTCATTAAAATAGTGGAATTCTTGCAAAACAATTCTTAATTCTGTCTGTTAGCTACACAAAAGGGCATTTGGGAGACAGCACTGCAGAACCCTGCCACTGTATAGGAGTTGTAGTGAAAATATTTTTCCAGCAAAAGCACACATCCGTAGCCTGGTGATTCACTCCATAATGTACGAGGACATGGTGATGAATGGTTTTTCCTTTTTTGCTACATAATGCATAAGGTGTTTTCAAGAGTTACACCTCTATGGAGTCACTAGAGGAGAAGATAGAGTTTGGATGATGATATAATGGTTGGAGTACCTAGGAAGAGAAGCAAATCACTTACTGATAGAGAATAGAAACCAACTGAGACTGAAACAGTAAATGAAGATTATGGCAATTCTAAACAGACTAGAGGAAGTATGGAACATTTTTCAGAATATAGTAGAAAATGAAGACCTAATTAAGTTCTATCTGAGGAATGTTTTTTTTCTTTTGATTTGTTAACTTTATCATTCTAGTTTCTATACCACAACAAAACAAATTGACCATTCTGAATTTTAATCTGATAATAGCATTCAATATTAAGAAAAGATCTTAAGATTCCAGCTTTAACTGTTGAATTTTACACTGTGTTAGTAAAGGAAAAGGTGTTCCTTGAATATGTAAAATTTAGATGTGGATCAGAGTTTCTCTCAAATTTTGTGGCTAGAGTCCATTTCTAATACTTACCAAACATACTCAGTGTGCTCAAGTTGTGTGAAACAGAAACAATGGAAACCTGTAATCTCTTATGACATGATCTTCCCTACGCATTAAAAGTGTTGGGTTTTGCCCACTCAAGTCTCTGACAGAGCTTCCAACAACTTTGCTGACCTGGAATGAAGCAAAAATGGAAATGCAATGCAATACACAAACCCAGATTACCTTCAATCCTTAGAATGCTAATATCATGTTAGTGTGTTACATTTCTAAAACCTTAACCTTGCAACAATATGGACACAAGTTCATGTGGCTGGGAGGGAGGTTGGATGTGCGTGCAAACGTGTGGGTGACTCATGTGAAGGGGGTGTGCAAGTCTGGATCGTGCTCCCACCTGTGCCTTTATTCAGGTCTCACCCAGTGCTTGTAAGGAGCAATTAAATTGTTCCCTCACTCACATTTATCAAGAGCTAGTATGACAGAAGGAGAGGTGTTAAGAGGCATCTCTGATTCAGCCACCCGATAGGAAAGCAGATGGTTGACATCTTATCAGAAACACTCAAGGGTTATATCTTGTTTGTGTTGGCAGTACTTGCCAGACCTATCATGCCAATAAAGTATTAGAAGTGAATCATCTTCAAAAAAGAAATTTCTCTTTATCATTCTGTCTACATTTTTACATCTCCATAGTGGCTTCTGCAAACAAGAAAGGTGTGTGAGCTGAGAGATAGATGTTTATGTCTTTTACATCTATTCCCATGACTACTTGTTTCTTTATGTGCCCAATTTATGTATTCTAGGCTCTTTTAAGAAAGGAAAAGTCAGCCCATCGAAGATATTCCACACACTGAGATATAAGGTCACCTTTCTTTCTGATTGTGTGATTGATCTTTACCACAAACTTCTTGTCTGAGTAGAGAGACTATTGATAGCAAACTACATTAATAGCTGGAAGTCAAAGACAGACACAGGTCCTCAGTTCTTTAGAAAATGCTTCTCTGTGGAGTCAAAAAGTAATTTGGCAGACACAACTTGCTACTTATCCATTTGAATTTGTTTGGGGAATAAAGGTGGCTAGGCTTCTGTCTTCTGAATTCCTCTTTTCCTGACTTTTAAGAGAACATTTCCCTTTTAAGCTCTTCCTCTTTTCCTTCTTTTTTTTTCTGTGCCAGAGTCAAGGTATTAACCTGTGCAGTTCCTAAGGGTAGGCCATAGGCTACCTTTGCAATGCAGACATTGTGCAAGGCCTGGATAGTTGCCATTTCACTGCAGGGAGGAGTCTCATCAGGAATAGATGAGGGTGTTTTATTTGCATTATTTTTACATAGAGGATGCTGGGGAACCAGCAAAAGAAGGAGCAGAACCGGCTTTCAAAAACACCGGAAGAGCTACCGTCTCAAAGAAAACATGAAGAAAGTTTTAGTGTGGTTTGGTTTGTTGTTTTCTGTTCTTTGGTTTTGGGTTTTTTTTCCTATTTTGAGAGTCAATTTACTTATGGTTTTGTTTCCTTTTTTTTTTTTTTTCTCTTGGGTGGAAGATTAAAGGGCCTCGGAGGCTGGTTTCTGTCCCACCTTCTAGACACAGACACACAGACACACAGACACACACACACACACACACACACACACAAAGGGGTGGGGTTAGATGAATCTGTACTTTGGACATTACATTACAAAGGAGCTTTTGCAAGATTCTTTATATCTCAGCTTCTGAATTCTTTCTTTTAATGTAATCTTTGGTTTTGCTGGTCTGCACTGCAAAGTAGAATTAACAGTGGTCCATGAGAGGATCATAAAGTTTCCCAAAAGAAACATGCAACTGGATTGCTTAGAAAGCAGCAGTTAAATGAAAGGGGAAGAAAATTAAGTAACACATAAACTCTGACCTGCTAAGCTGAATTTTATATTTTTGTAAATGAAATCAACTGCGTTAACACTGCAGAAGGTGGCATAGGGTTTTATTAAGAATAAGTGAGCAGAAACTTGAGAATCACTGTAGGGGACACGGTGACAGTATTTGAATATTTGTGACGCCTACAAGCATCTCTGGGTACTCAGTAGTACTTCCAGTACTTAGAAAAGTTAAGGGAAGGCGACAAAGGAAAACACAATAACATAAAATATAAATCAATGTTAAAAATTCATTGAATGTCTTTAACACAGAGACCATAATTTACAAACTAGGTAACCAGATGCAAAAGCTCTCAGTCCCTCAGCTCTTTGGAAAATTAAACTATTTCTTTACATCGTTGAACACCCAACAGTCCTATGGATGGGTAAAATCTGACTTTTAATCTTACCTGGTAATCCAAGCTATGACCTCTTTATTTCACTGGTGGTATGGAAGAGCGTAATGTATCAGTGAAATAACTAAAGAAATTAAAAGGGTCACTGGAAAATCTCATGGTCTAATACCTATGATTTTTCTTTAACTTAGAGCCCCATTGGGAATGTCTTTGGTGTTTTCCTGGCTTTTCTGTTTATTTAGTGAAGCTACCTAGTAAAACAGAATTTGATCAATCAGAGTGCAGAGTTTGTAATTATCTTTCCAGTCAGAATTTCCTGAACTATATCCATGTAGAAGTTAAGTTTGGTAGGGGTTCCAAAAGATCACCTAGTCCAGTCTGTACTGCATCAAGACCAAACATATCAAGGCTAGTATACCAGCATGCTTATCAAATTGTGTTCTTTTTAAATACCAGTGGAAGAGATTCCACAATCCCCCTAGACAGTCTGCTCCATTGTTGAAAAATCCTCAGCTGGAATGCTGATCAGAAAAATCTTTTAAGCATTTCTTGTTGCAAATGAAGTTGACTCTTTCATGTCTCTCTGCTGGAGCCATAGAGGATGGTTGATCAACATCTCTGTAATTAGCTCTTATAAATATCAGAAAGCTGCATCTGGCTTGAAGCTTTTATTTCTTGACTAGGCATACCTTATTCTTTCAGCTTTTTCTCAAAGGGTTTGATTTATACAGTTCTTGTTTTTATTATTTCCTCGTTTCTCTTCAGCTGTTTTTGTGCTTCTAGGGTGTTCAGGCAGGACCAGACACAGTATTCAACTGGGGCTTCAGTATTATGCGAATTGAAGAAATCAAATTGTCTCATATATGACAGACCTGTGAAGGTGTTCCAGAATTGAACACATTACTGGCAGTGCTGCTGCACTGTTGGTTTATACTGTTTGTTATCCCAAGATGCTGTATTTCTATCTAGTCCAAAATTTTGTGCAGATCATTCCTTTTTCATTCTGTTTCCCAAGAATAATATGTTTCTAACTACTACATTTTTCCTTGTTGGTTTTTGGACCACCGGACCAATTTGTCAATAGGATTTGGGATGTCTGGTCTTATCCTTCCTAGTGTTTTCAGCCCTTTGCCTTTGTTTTGAGGTTATCAGTTGTTGTAGCACAGATTTTACAAGCATAAATATTGCATTGTTTAAGTTGTCAGTGAACACAGTAGACAAAACAGAACTCAGGATGTATCTTGAAACAGATCTGAAATGCCTTTGCCTTTTGATGAATAATGACTAATGACCACTGTGGTTTCCTTCTACCAGATGCTTGCAAATCTTCCCGTATCTGTATTTAAAATGTCATTCTATGAAAGTGCCCCGTGAGGTGATGCCAAAAGCCATACAAGGTGGATCGTGTCTGTTGCCTTCTTGTTCACACAGCGAGCTTTGCATTACTTTAAAAAGGGAATTTGGTTCAGCACAAATGCATTTTACTCATTTTTCATGTGTGTTTTTCATTCTAATAAATTAATTCATTCTATCTCAAGTATTTGAAATACGATTGCTCTAAACCTTTTTGAACTCAACAATTAAACTACCCAATGTGTCATTCCCTACTAGGAAACTTGAGGTGTGGAAAAGCATCTTCACAAGGAAAAGCTCATTTTAATCCTTTAAAAATACTTTGGTAGGTAAGACTTAGACCATTTTTTTCTTTTTTTTTTCCCTTTCTTTCTTTAAACCTTTCATTAAGATCTTTCCAGTTTCAAAATAGATAGTGTATTTTCCCTAAAAATCCTACTTCGTTCTGGTCCCTTTCTTTCTTCTTTTTCCAGTGATATCATGTTCTTGGTTGTCCTTTTCCTGACACAGGTTTGTAATTTAAAATCACCCTGAAAATGGTGCAAACAATTAGTATTATTTCATAGCACTTATTTTCTGTCATTGGGTTGGCTTATTTCCATAATGTTTCTTTTTGGAGGGGGGGTATCCGAATCATTTCCCAAAATGGTTATTAGGATAATAATCTTCCTGGGTGACTGGTGGAGTTTTTTTGCTTGGCCATGTTGTCATATAAATTAATTATTAATTATATTTTAATTACTTCTTTCTCATCTGTCTCACAATACTTGCCTTGTATATGACTTATCAGTGATCTATAAATTATTGCAGGTTACTTCAGGATGTTCCTCCCTCATAGGTGGGGGTAGAAGCAAGTACCTACATTGTGCATGAGTTGAAGTGTATTCCGATATTTACACAATCTTAAAGTTGTTTGGTCTGAAAGAGGCAGGACCAAAGCATATGGTTAAATATTACCAACATTATTTAGCAACTCTTCTGCCTTTATCATAAATATCCATTTTACACTGCACAAATCTACTTTACAATTATTCCCCAAAGATCCCACATGTAATCAGGGCTATATTCAATCAAAGTATTTATCAACAGGTAGGTAATTGAAAAGTTTATAATATAAATGTTCATCTGTTCAACTGCAACATATTTAGGAGATTTTTGTGAAAGATAATACTATGTGCTTCTCTAACCAGGGGATTTCAAAATTACTAATTACTAATAAGACAGAGATATAGTTCAAGGAAGTTGAGCTTAGAGAGAAAAGTGATTTGCCAGAATACACTGCAGGATGCAGGGGACTGGTAAACACACTTTAACAGAGTGGGTTAAAGCATTTGTTCCCCGGGGAAACAAGAACTGAAAAGCTAACAAGTGAATTTATTTGCATTTAGGACAATATTTTTCAAGCAGCTTTTGTTTCTAACACATGAAAATACTCATCTCAAGAGCTGACTGTTCCATGACCTAAGTATATAATTATCAGGAAGTTCTGGGCCCTATGTCTGTGCTTTATCACACTCAGTATTCCAGCACCTAAACTTCTAAAAGCTTCTGTGAGCCTGGAGTCGGAAGGATCCTCTCAGTTACACTACCTGATGATCTAGCCTTAGTAGAGAATATAAACTTAAATGAGTTTTGGTTATGTTGCTCTGTATTTTAGGGAGATACAGTGAAGGTATTACTTCCTACTCAGTCAGCCAGTCAGTGTGAGGTTGTTGTTTTGTCTCTCTTAACTTTAAGCCATTATTCAGAATTCTTCCTCTTCAACCATCTTAAACTCTGATATCTTGGAGTTTGCTACTTTACAGTAATTGTGTACACTTTCTGTGCCTCAATCTGTCAATGATTCCAAGCCAATATTAGAGAAGATTTTTAATCTCTTCACCTCAACCAGTCCCTCTTGACTACCTGTATTTGTTGTTACTCTTCTGCAACTTTGCACACTTTGCCTATCTTGCACTAACCTGGATCTATTCCTATCTTGAAGCAGTGATTCTACATATAAAGAAAAAAGTCTGCTTTTTAAAAATTTTGGTGGCCATGTACAGTAGATTTAAATAGAGTTTGCCGCTTATTGTTTCTTGTGGTGTTCCTGCTCTTGGGAGTTCTCAGTGAAGCTGTGTTGGATTATTTTCTCTTTTCACTGAGCACAATTTGTCAAGACTCAGTCCCTGTTTTAATTTTACGTTGACATTTTTAATAATACCCCTTGTCTTCACCATTTTACACTTAATTAATAGGAATGGCATAATTCTCTCAATCACATGCTGTGCCGTTTTCTTACTCTTGTGATTGTTTAAAGGATGGGATTAATTGCAGCTTCCTCTGGATTCATCTATTGAAGGCTTTAAATAAGACCATTTCTATTACTGGCCCTTTGGTGTCAATTTGACAAAATTCTCATCTTCCCCTGTGGTCCAGAGTTTGGACTACCCGAGTCAGCTTTCCGCTCAAGTTAATACTTTGAAATCAACTGAGATTAATTATTTAACAACAGCTCCTTGTGCTGTCTACCCTATGTATTAAAACGTCAAATCATGCCAAAAGGATCATAAAACTGGCTCAAAGGGTGATCTCCAGTCAGAGCCCGTCTGCTTTTTAAAGCAGCACAGAACAGAAGGAGCATAAGCCAATTGTCCAAGTGTTGATTTCTACTCCTGCAGGAAACGACCCTAAATCTTTCTTTAGGTTACCTGAGACTCATACGTAGTTCGCTATCTTTGGACACTGCGGCTATAAGGAAAAAGCCAAATAGCAGAATACTGTCACGAACGGAGGGAAAAGTCGGACATTTCTCATAGGTAGCGACAGGCATGCTGGGCAAAGGGCTGGTGAATGTTTCCCTTTCGAAGGCAGTTTGGCAAACGGGGACGGGACGGGGAGAAGGGCTCTGCGCTTTGTGCTGGGTACAGCTAGCCGGCACAAGTCGGCAAGCGGTGGCAACGCGCTGGGACCGGAGGATGCCGTGCAGCCCTGCGGCGGGCATCCGAGAGCCCGGAGCAATGTTCCTTGGAGATGCTGCAGGAGTTGGGACAGGGAGAGACGACGCCGACGGCCCCGAGCACCGGAGTGGCTTTAGGAAGCGCTTCCCCGCCCGCAGTGAGGGAGCCGTCCCCGGGGCAAGGGTCGAGGGAGTCCGGGGGCTCTGGGCGAGCCCGGGGGTCTCGCCGCGGTGACGGGCGACGGCCCCACGGGGTGGGGAAGGGAGGTGCGCGTCTCTCCGCGGAGCTCGGTCGCGGGACCGCCTCTGCCGCGCCGAAAGTTTGCGAAGCGCCTCGGCGCTGGGGGGAGCGGGGCGGGGGCTGCCCCGGTGGGGCTCCTCCTTCGGGGCCGGGCCTGGGCGGGCGGAGCGGGGAGGGAGCCCCCGGCCCGGGAGTCGCCGCGGCTGCGGACGGAGCGAGCGCCGGTCGTGCCGGGGTGCTCCGCGCAGGAGGAGCCCGCGACGTCGCTGCGGGCGGCCCGGGCGCGGGGCC
>VXBU01011521.1:318682-402619 GCA_013400315.1 Bombycilla garrulus
GGTGCAGCGGCGGGCCGGGCCGGGGCGGGCGCGCAGGTTGCCTCGCAGGCTGCCGTGCCCGGCGTGTCGGGACAGCCGCCGCTCCGGAGCAGGAATGCAGCCGCGCACTCGCCGCGACGGGCCCCTTAAAGGTACAGCCCGGCTCCGCGGTGGCGCCCCGGGCTACCTGCCTCGCCTCGGCGGGGACTGGGAGTCCTCCTGCAGCGCCCTGGCACAGCGGGGCAGAGCAGGAGTACCAAAAATAGTGACGAGGGGAGGGTTTCGCTGCGTTCGTAGCGAGCCGGGAGGTAGTCCCGTGAAGTCTCGCCGTGAAAACTTTAGCTTTGTGGTTGCTCTATCAACTGGCATCTGCTGTTTCTTCGTCTTGTGCGGTGCTTCTTGATTTTACAAGTGCGCCGGGTGGACAAGAAAACTTCTAAACGGTTCGCAGAATTGTTTATAAGAGTTAGAAGGATTTTGGGGGAGGGGTGTGGGGAGAAGACACGCACCTCATTTCTTTCCCTTCTCTGCTTTGGCAGCTGCTGTATAATTTCACCCATCCGTTTTCTCCTGTGCTCCTTTGAAATTACAGGAAGCATTTGCAGTAGTGCTGCTGACCTCCATCATTCTACAAGTATTGCCCCTGGGGCACAATCATAGGGAGTTTGGGTTTCAAGTAATATTATTTCTCTTCTAACAAGAAACCTAATTGCAGGCAGCTTTGAAGACAGTGCTAAACCAGCTTGGATAGACTGACTAGGGAGGGCTGTAGTTCCGTGTATCAGAAAGCCTGCTTTTTAGGAGCCAGAATTACTCTTGAGTACTCAAATGCCACACAGATACTTAGCTGCCCCCTAGGAGTGAGAAGGATCTAAAAGATAGAGCTCAGTGTAGGTACAGATCTGGATGTGTTTTATTTTGGCTGTTACCCAGGTGCTCCTAGTTAATGTGTCTGGGCTGTTAACAGCCATGTGGGGGATGTCTGATTGTAAAATGCAAGTTTGCTAGTAGGTGGTTGTTCCTTGATGTCTCTAGGATGCTTTTTTTTTATGGCAGCTTGTTTCTCTTTCAAGTAGTTTTCCCATCAGTGCACTCTTGTGTGTACTTGTCAGATGACAGTAAGTTTATGATTGGATGTGCCAGCTGCTTCCAGAAGTTAATATCCTCTTTCCTTCATTGAAATATAAGGAAATTATAATATTGCAATTTTGCAATAAGGACACGATTCCTGAATAATCTTTTTCCTATTTGTAGCAAGGAAAAATATGAGGGGATATCAGGATGGAGGTGGCAGAGAAGATACCAAAATTTGTGCTGAGTCAGTGTTCCTCCACTTAGCTAGAAAATTTTCAAAGTTGTCCCTTAGAAGTACCTGCAGGGTTGGTGTGCAGCTGAACTGTCATAAAGCATCCACAGAAGTTGCGATGCCAAACAGGTAAATTGTTAGGAACACTTGGTCATTTACTGCTCTGTCTCAGTACAGGAGAGCGTAAAGCAAACAAATCTGCAAGACTGACCTTTGACTCTTTTGTAGTGGATAGTGGCAGATCAAACTGGAGAAGTCTATGCCAAACAAACTCCATACCAAACCAACAAAAAAGGTCTGCAAGTATCTTGAGCTCTTGGAAAAGTGCATTGCAGGTAAAAACAGATATAGAGAGGGAATTTAATGCTAATATCATGCACCGCTGGTGGCTGGAGTGAAGAAGGACCTGGTGTTAAGATGGTCTGTGTAGTATAGATACAGAATGCCACAGAACCTGTCTGGCTGTTGTGTTTGCTGTTCTGACTCCTGGAGCTCTGCCAGAAAAATATATGGCTAATATCAGAGCTTCACTTCTGAAACATCTTGACTACTGATTTTATAGTTGGAAACATGAATGTGTTAGTTCTGTTGAAGCATATTTTGCAATGGGAATTACAATTTCCACTGGCTGTGCTTGGCAATGCTGTTGGTTCTACAGCTATAAACCAAGTGCAAAGCACCCATTTTCTTACTGTCATCTTGGAGCTGGTAATGTTCTTCTTCCTGGGTGTGCTGAGAGTGCCACGGTTTGCTGATCATCAGTTTGGACAATATTCACAGATCTCTTGATCACCCTGAATTGCCTTGACTTTCTTTTTTCCAAAGTGGTGATGGCACTGGGTAACATTCCCTGTATTTCTGAAATGAAGAGCAGTGACTAGTAGTGGTTTCTTTTGTTTTGCTTTTGACAATTGTCTCCTAAAACCTAGAGGAAAAGCATATAGCATAAATACTCCAGTATGAAGTTAGCATTATTGTTCCGTTTAATGTATATAAGCAACTTTCTTTTATATTCTCTTTCTAGAAGCTTTCAGTTATGTGCTATAGCGTTGTTTTCTGCAATAGAGAAACTCTTCTTGTGTCTTGGGAGTGTGGGTGTATGTAGCAAGAAAATTAATAGGTGCATAGTTACATTAAGTGCTTTGCATTTCCAGAGTGTCTTGTGAACCTTGAAGAGCGATATTCTCTTCCTGTGGGCCGCAAAATGTGATTTCAGAAAACTGGTAGCTGTTTTTCTACATTGTATTCCTTGAAGTTATAGGAGAACAAGTGGTTAGATATAAACATTATCCGCTTGTTTGTAGTTCAAACCAGAAAGCAGTACTTGCTGTATGTTAACTAGGAAAAGAAATTAAAGTGATTTGTATTTTGTTTTTACTTGTAAATGCTCTCCAGACTAGTGAAATTAACATTAAAAAATAGTTAAAACATTAATTCTATGAGAATGATCTGTAGTGTGATAGTGCTCTTGAATCTTCATGCGCTCTTGTGAAATAGGGAAATATTATCCTTGTTTTGTAAATGTGGGAAGTGGAGTAGAAATTGTCTTGCCCAAGGCCAACTCCATTTGCCCTAGAATGCAACTTACCGTTGAATACAATAGAATGTATGCTTCATAACACTTATAAAAGCTGATAAAGAGATACGATCTTAAAAACCAGTCAAGGTTTTAAAAATAGGTTTATATAGTAAGTGCATGTTCTGCACCTTCACTGAATTCCTTTGCTGCTTGTGACTATTTCTCTTTTTAATAATACTTACATTTCTCTTGCTAATGGTCAAAAGATCATAAAACCACAGAAATTTTACCAACTCTCTGTTGGAAAGGGTGACTCGGTAAATAAAGAAATTAAAAGAGATCTAAAAGGAAGGTGGATACTTAATTTCTCTAGTCCTCTGTTATTTCTAGCTTAGCTATTTGTGATGTTTTCTTGTATGGGTTTACATAGTCAGTTTATGTGTAGACTTAAACTGACTGTCTTTAAGGATGTCTGGCTTTACCTGATAAAACATCCAGAGCTGGAGCTCTGGCGTACAACAAACCCTCTCCCTTAAATAGCATACTGTATTTAGTGGCTGTCTGTTTCACACAGATCATGGCAGAAAACACTAAATGTAATTGTCATCCACGAATCTCATGTCCTTGATGGTTAGGCTCTTACTTCTGTGTCTGTGGTGCCAATGGTTCTTTGCCATTGCTGTTAGGTTGGGTATTACTCTTTTATGGGCTTTTGTTGTCTCTACTGAGTGAAAACAGGGCACTGTAATACTCCTTGAATCTCTTCTTTCTTCTGTCTGTAGATTTCCATTTCCCTGTACTAAAGATAGTAAGGGTATGGATCTAGGGGCTTGTTATTCTGTAGACTTGTGATTTATTCATGCTGTGTATCTGGTTGCTCTGGGACTGTTACCTGGGATTGCCCTCCTGTTGTGAGTTGAAGTCATGCTCAAGTTTTTCAGCTTTCCAGGCATGTTTTTTTTGCCTCTCTTATGCAGAAGAGTCTGTTAGATGCTGCAGCATTCCAACCTGTGCATTTAGTCTGGGGGACTCTTGAGCTGCAGTCTTTCTGTGAGCAGCAGATCTCCTTGGCTGTTGTGAGCCTAGATGAAAGGAGACTCACTGTGTACGGGCAGGAAAATGAGTTCTCATAAAGACTTTATTAACATCAAATGGAGCTGATGTTTGTTGGTTTTGTAGTGCTGAATTGTGAATGACTGAAATTCTTCATATCAGGGAATTATGTCATTTAATATAGAAGACAAAGAAAAAAAGGGAATCTAAGTGTCACGAGCCGGATTCTGATGGTATGAGATATATTAAGCATCCTGGTATAAGCATGTTAGCACACCTGGGGGTTGAAAAGTAGTAACAGAAGCTTTGTCTGTCATGAGGTTCTTAGGTGATTAGGTTCTTCTGGTATTAGCCACCAGTCAGCAAGTCACAAGCCATTAAGATTAACACACAGTAATACAGATGCATATTCAATGTTCGTACTGTTTTTTGACAAAGCTGCAGTTTTGTCAAAAAGTGTTTGACCAAAGACAGCTCAGATCTTATTTCTCAAGCTGTTGTATGCCGATAGCAACTTTCTGTTGTTGCAATACTCAGAAGTAAAAAGCACCAGATTTTTTTCCCTGAATGAGTTAGTTAGAATAGAATGCACCTTTTGGTACTGTAGCGATGAGTTTGTGTAAAGAACTGTTGTCCAGCAAAGCTTCCAGTAGATAACATATTTGCTTGAAAACAAACCCCATGTTCTGTAGTGTCAAGGTGGAATTTTACTCCTGGAGTTAAATCTACCAGCAGTGAGACGTTATCATGACTCCAGGCAGGGGAGACCCCTCTTCTGGCTACCAGCATGGTGACTTCCTCCGTATGCCCTAGCAGGGCATAGTCTTCTGTGTCTCTTTGTTACCGCCTGACAGCCCCTCCCAGCTGCTGGAGCTTTCTGCTTCTATTGCATAGCAGCAGTTCTTTAATCAGAAATCTTGTTAGTATTCAAGGATAATTGATCCGACTCTCTGGTAGGGGGTGGGGACCCAGCCTTGCATCCTTCTCCTACTTGCCACCCCCAGTTTGACCCCTGTTGTCTCTTTGTTTTCTCCTGTTAAGTTTGTGCCAGTGATATGTGTGTGTGCTGTTTTTCCAAGCAGCCTGAAGTTGGCTGTAACCAAGAGCAGCAGTTAAATAGAGCCCGATTTCCCCGCTTCCTGGCGTTCAGTTGTTCGGCTCCATTTTCTGGTCTTCTGTGTTTTTGATTTGCAGAGAAGGAACTTACTTGGTGCCCCCGGGCATCTCTTAAACCCATTAGAACAAACTCCATTATTTCACTGTACTTAGAAATCCTCCTCCTTTAGTCCCAGCATCCATCAAAATAATGTATCCTCTGTAAGGCCCTCTGGAAAATGTTTAATAGGATCTTTTCAAACTCAAGGAGAGTTCCAGTTGGGAAGGGGGAGGGGAGAAGGCTAATGGAAGATCTGACTGTGACTTGAAGTAAGCCTGAACTTGGCCTGTGTCAGCTCTCCCTTCACCTCCATGCTGAGGGAAAGCTGAACAGAGCGGATCCAACACTGGGATCAAAGCTGGAAACAAAAGGCTTTGGGAGAAAAATTTCCCGTCTGGCCAAGAGGCAGCCACACAAAAGTGGTGCATAATTTATCACTCGAGGTTTATTTCTGCTGTGCTCCTTCTGGAGAGAGGAGGAAAAAAGAAGTGACTCTCCTGCTGTTTCGAAGTGGATAAGTGATGGCTTTGGAGATTTCAGGCAGGAAGGAGCTAGAGATACCATGGAAAAACCTTTTCAGTGCATTCTGTACCCAGCTCATCTCTTCTCAGACATGGTCAGACATTATTTCTGTTGAAGGGAAACCTATTCTTGCATTTTGAAGTTTCAAAGAGTGAAACTGGTAATTTCCAAATCACAGTGGAGTGGTGTTGCCCTTGGCAAAATCAAATTTGACTTTCCGAGGTGTTTTTCTTAACTTAAGGATTGGTCTAGGTGCTGTGGCTCTAACACGAAGGAAGAGGCTACGTTTGCCCCAAAGGCTTTATAGTCTTAATTGGACATCTGATAAGGATCATAGGTGTGATAATTCTACTGGGATAGATAAGGTCAATATTAAAATGGTATCACTTTCTAATTAAATTTCCTTTAGCTTTGGTTTAGTGGGAAAAGCTTCCAAAGCTTTTCATTCCAATCACCTCTTAGAACAAGGATAGAGAGATGTTTTGGGTAGGAGTTGGCATCAAAGACTGCTGAAAGCTGGTAACTGTAAATAAGGATGAGGAAGCAGATGCAAGAGTAGTGTAAACCATGAGAAGAAGGTAAAGGGCTATAGGAGTATAGATATTAACAGAAGCAAAGATAGGCATTTTGGAAATGAGAGCCAAGGACTTGAGCTGGCAAAGGAACAGAAGAGTCGTGTAAGGAAATCCAAGTGGAGTAATTAAGTGGGATCTGATGGCAGAAAGAGTTGTTAATTAGGTAGGATAAAAGATGGAAATTTTGAAAGTGAAGATGAGCACTGAGCATAATTTAACTGCTGAGACAGGGAAAGACTTATTTTACTAATGCTTTAAAGGAGGATATGAAAAATTGTTAGGAATCCATGACGGCAGAGTCCCTGACCTAGTGGAGTGACTGTATGAAATATTAGGAGCCTAGCAGTGGGGTCAGAGGTGGAAAGGGAGACTATTAGCAAGCACTGAGATGATGAGCCCATGAGAGAGCTCCATCACCACCTCTATCTGCACTGGTGGAATGTGGAATCTCTCAGCCTTGGGAGCACCTAAGCCAAAGGATTTTTGAGTGAAATGTCCAGGAGGGTATTTTGGAGGACAGTATTGTCTGGAAAAGTCTATGAAATGGGAAAGCAGAACTGAAGTGAGAAGCTAAAATAAAGTGAGACTAGGAGATTACTATGGGTTTGGTAAGAAGTCTGGATATAGAAACAAGTGTACGTCTGGTGGGAGAAAATTGCTCCTTTCCTGGAAAAGCAGCCTACTTCTCTTCCCCTTGCCCATTAAGAACTGCTGTGTGAAAGAGTGAGTCATTATTGTGAACAGTTAAAACATAGATGCTGATGTTCTCAGCCTTCTTCTCTGAAAAGCTCATGAGAAGCATTCTGGGACTATGCAAGGTTAGAGGGAAATGCACTCTGCTCCTTTAGCCTGAATCTCCGGCTCTGTCAGTTCATTTGACTTGGTGACAGCTGGTAGAGGTTCTTGCTTAAGGTGCAGCCATTCAGGGTATCAGAGCTGTCTCGTGGGATCTAGGATTAGAATAAAATAAAGACACACCTTCTTTCTTTTTTTTTTTTTTTTGTTCTCCCACCCAATTTTAGTTTTGAATTTCCATAACTGTTGAATAGTCAAATCCTTTCTTTGCAACTCTGAGGGCAGAGAGAAAAAAAAAATGGAGAGAAGTCTCGGGGTTGTAATTTCCTGCTTCTGTTCCAAGCTTCTGAGGATGAACCAGGAGGTGGGATAATTCTCTGAATTAAAACTGCATTTGTTAAGAAGTTTGCATTTGTTAAGAAGAAGCCAGCTTTACTGCTGTCCTTTCTTTGTTATTCAGCCTTCTTCTTCAGGCTTGACAAATTTAAGAAATTAGGGTTTTCAGGGCTCAGAGACTGTATTCTCCTCACTGTGATTTTTTGAAGCCTGCTATTCCTGAAAAGCCTGTGTTGAGTTTCTTGTGGCTGGAGGACATGCCACTAATTTGTGCTGCTTTCATAAAAGGGCCTTGATCAACATAGTATCTATTAGCATGAGGAAAAACATAATGAGTCTGTCTGTGAGAGAAAACTAGAGAGTTTGTGGGATGGGAAAGGGGAGATAGGCTGGAGGCTGCCATTCTGGAGGCTTTAATAGCCATGAAACAGGAGAGAATAGTCACTGGTAAATAGGAATGCTAGAGGACTTACCTGCGTTTTTGTCATGGATCTCAAATAGAAGCATTCAGTGTCTAAACCTTAGAAAGCATGATGCAGGAGTTAGGTGAGAGACTGGGTCAGGAGTCCTTCAAGAGCAATAGTCATTGCCCTGCCAACAGACCTAAGTTAAATACAAGGAAGGAGCAGGTTGAGCTCAGAGCTGTATGCATGCAGTGATGAAGTGGTGAAGGGAATTTTCTTGGGCATTGTCTTGGAAATGGGGAAGGACTGATTTGTCTGCTTGGTGTGGTTATGGCCCTTTGCTATCTTAGGGAAGGCTGCCTCTGCATCTGACTTCTTCCCTGATCCAGTGAACAGCAGCTGCAAGAGGGTGTTGACTCATGAAGAGCTGATTGCCGAGCAGTTGTCTCCACCACAAGGGTGGTAACCTCGTGTGTTCCAGTTTGAACTGTCACCACTCATGAATCAGTACTGTCTGCAGGCCTTTGTTCACTGCGTTTTTGAGTGTATGGAAGAATTCAGACCTGCACTCAGCATTACCTTAAACAACAGACTTCCTTTAGGCCTTTTGGGTGTTGGTTGTTGGGTTTAGGGGGTTTGTTTTTGTTGTTTGTTTGGTTTGAGTTTTTTTGGCTTTTTGTTTCCCCAGGCACAAGGTTCTTTTATCTGGGAAGCAGGTGGATCCCCTGCCTGTGCCTCAAGTCCTCCAGAAGGGCAGATTTGTCATCTTTGCATCTTGGACAGTTATGCTGAGTAATTTCTAAGCTACCAGTACTCAAGAAAGAACAACCTTGGTGTTCCCTCACTTCTGCAACCTTCAGCTACAAACTTTGGCTTGAAACAAGAAGAGAAGCCTGTTATTTCTTTGAGGTTTCTCTTGTTTGTGACCTGCCTTCTGTGAACTGGGAGACGAGGCACTGTAATCTTCTGTTGTTCTTAGTGCAAATTCCAGACTAGAACAAAATAAGCAAATTGCTTAGGTTTAAGTTTTCCAGTAAACTGGAAAATGTTGGACATTTTTTTGATGCCTCTGTTCTTGCCGCGTTATGGTTAGTTCTTCACCCATAAGTCTTTAGAAGTCCGGGAGCAAGCTTTTAAGCTTGAAAGGAATGTCTAAAAAAATGTTAAAAAAGACAATTCCTGTGTTACTCTGTAGTAACTTCTTCTTGGTTGGTTGTGCTGGAGAAGCAAACTTGATGATGGTATTATCTATGCTGGAAGAATAAGAGAAACTCAGATGATTATTTTTTGAGAAAGCACCCGTGAGCAATTTTTGTGATGAGATGCTTTAGAACAGACTGGTAAGAAAGAGGGGGTGGCAGAAACTTGACTCCTTTAAATGCTTGGCAAAACCCCGCTTAGCTGAATTGGGTACACAAGGTGAAACCTAACACAGTTACAGTATAAAAATAATGGGAGATACAGGGCAAAGTAGACCTATGTACAGTTCATCAGTTGTAGGATAAAAATAAGCAGTACTCAGACAAAAGCCTTGGAGCAAGGAAGGGAGTGAGGCAGAGATGACATGGTTGGTATGTACATCTTGACTTACCCGCTCAGGCGAAACAGCCTCTGAGCTCAGGCTTCGATTAAGTGACTGGGACAGCTGCCAAAACACCTATGTTTGCTGGCTAATGTACTGCAGTGCATTGGGAAGGTGCAGGTTCATCTGGGAAAGGCATGGAGCGTTATCTGAATTTGTCTTGGGTTTTTTCTTGAACAGCATCATAACATGCTTTGCATCCTGTGTCAAGATCTTAAACTAAACGTGGTAGCAGTGCTAAAACTGCTTGTTGAAGTGTTGAGGACAGAGGGCCATTGGAGTTCCACCCCAGAAGACCATGCAGCCCAAGGAGCCAGCTTTTCTGATTGTGCAGGCTGCATACCAAAGTCTCCAAGGTATGTGCTTTGTGGCTCCATGCCTCTTAGAGACAAGCAGAAGGGGAGTGGCTCACAGGAGCAAAATGAGGATAACTCCATAAGGAGAACATTACCTGTTGTGGGATGTGGCTGGGCTAAGGTGGGTAAACAGCACAGACCCTCTACAGCCCCACAGTAACGAGCTTCAGGAACCTTTGCATGCCAAAGGCTCTTTGTGGCTGTGCTGGCTGTGTAAAGTGGCCCCAGCAAGTAGGACGTGTTTGAACTGTTCAAACCATTAGAACTGAATACAATGCTGAGATTTTCCTCCTATACTAATCAAGAGTAAATTAAATATTTGACTCCCAGAACAAACTCCAGAGCTCTATATTTTCTTCCATTGCAACCAAAGGAAGTAATTTTTTTTATTTCCAGATGTGCAAAGACATGAAATTACTAGATCTATGAGATCTGTGTAATGATTGCTACAGAATAGGACTGGGAGGATTTCCATTGCTGATCCTAGCAGCACCAAAACCAATCTTTTTATGCAGTCTCATCCAAAGCAGCAAAAATTGTCTCCACCTAAAATCACAAGAGAACCATAGAGTGAAACCAAATGAAAATGCTATCCATGCCTATGAAAACATTGTTTCTGGGTTTTGATTCTGCTTTTGAGGCTTGGGAAGCAAATAATTTAATCCGAATTTCATATGAAAAGCTAGTCAGTATCTAAACCAGAACACAAGTTTCTATAGCAGAAAAAAGGTCCAAACCTGCTAGCCAACTAGACTGCCACCAGTCATTGTGAAAAGTTATTCTGCTGGCACCTAGTGCCAAGTGAAATGCGCAAAATCAAGTCAGACTTTTACCAAATACTGAGCTGGCATGTGCAATTTGGATTGCAAGTGGGATACAGTGGGAATACCATAAACAGTAAATGTTGGAATGAGAAGTAAAAGGAGAGGCTGAGAAGAAAAATCCATAATCTGATGAGTAAAAGATGAAATATATTAGAGCAAGGAGCACTTATCTTACTAGAAATAAAATGTTATTCTTTGGAACATTTTCATTTCTATCCTTGGACTCAATGCCATGTATCCGTTTCTCTTAAAATCTCTGTGGAGACAGGCTCTTCATATGTTGAATCCACTTCTGGAAGAAACTCAAGCGTGCTGCTTTTTACATGTGGGCAACACTTGCGGAGCTTGTTTTGCCAATAACAGCATCTTTGAATTGATTGTGGTGGGATGTGGTGCAAGTTCTGATGTAACATGAGGCTATTTGCAAGTGCACATTTTGATGAGAACTCATCTCTTAACATCTCTAGTAATTTTGTTTTCTTGTTGCTGTTGTGAATTCGCTCCTTTCTTTCTGCAGTCCATTGTTGTATGGATGATGTTTGGAAATGAAATGTCTTCCATTTGGTTAAGAAATTTGATTTATCCTTGGAGGCCTAAACTGCTGTCTTTGCTAGCAGGAAATAAACAGTGTTCCAACTGTCCCCAATTATCACCCACTTGCCTTTCTGCAGATCCATGTCTTTTGCAAGGATCCTAGAACAGATGACTTAGGGATCATGAATTGCATTTTGCCAGTCTTCTGGTCCTTCATATTTATTAATTTAATCCTCTCCTTCTGTTTAAACTTGGTAAATTAAACACACTGCTTAAAACAGTTAAATCAGTGGGCTGGACCGTGGAGGTCTGGTTTGTCTGGACACAGCTGGTGGCTTGTTTCAGGTGGCAATAGGAATGCAGCTCCAAATTACTTACAAGGGCGTGATACTGATTCAGAGTTGGGTTTAGTATAATCTTTTTTAATGGGAAAAACTGTCATCAACATACAGTTTTATGGTAATGTAAAGCCCATGTTTTGGAATAGCAGAATTGGAGGAGTTTTTCCTCCTGCTGCCTTTTCATTTAGTAAACTTGATATCTCTCTGAGAGACATTTTTTTGGTGGGGATGCTAAGATGTTGTCACTGCTGAGGATTGTTCTTCTCTGCCCGCAATGTATGTGGCTTGGCCTCCAGCTGCCAGGCTTCCTTGGCCCAGGGGTGTGGTTTCTTGTTGCGCCTAGTCTGGTGTAACTGTGGGTTGCCCCAGAGAGCAATCTCACTCCCTTGTCCCTTTGATAGGTCTGTGTAGATGTCTGCTGCATGAATCGGTCCAGCTTGTTGGTTTGTCACAGAACTGGCCTGCAGAATGGTGAAACCACAGGCTGTGTGGTATTGGCAAACTGAAGTGAATTGCTCTTCAGTGAGCTCATCAGTATGGACCTGATGGAGGGACAGAGGGAGGCAAGACCAGCCGCTTTTTTGAGGCTGACTTGCTGCTTCTTTGCTTTGCCTTGATAGTAATTTGGAAAGGCTTTCCCTAGAAACAAGGAGAGGTGATACTTCAAGCCCTAGCTTTAATTTCTGTGTTTCATGTAAGCATAGGCCTCTTATTGTGTTGTTACTTGTATGGGAGTCTTAGTGCTGTATTAGCATCCAAGTGTGGTGAAAGATCAACCCACAGGAGTTGCAACTGGTGCAGTACATTAATTGGTGATGCCCTTTGTGGTGGAAACTTCTATTCATTAGGGTTGGAAGAAAAGACCTACTATCTTTTTTTAGCTGGGCTACCACAGACTAATGTTGTGAGTTGTTGCCAGAGAAATGGTCAATCTGAATATGAAAAGCTTTATTGGTGCTTAAGGTGCTAGTGCCTTGATTCTTCTTCCTTAATCTTTCCTTTTAAATGACTAATGTCTAGCAGAGAGTTGGTTTTTTACCCTTATTCACAGACTCTGGATCAGAGTTTTGCTTGCTCTCCCCACCACTCTCCACTGATGTAGTGTGGTGTTGTGGTATGACAAGCCCGGCCTGGGCATGCACACAAAAGAAGGCACAATCCACTCTTCTCCCAAGCTGACGTGGAAGTGGCAGTGCTGATGTGAAGTGTCTGGTTAGTCACAGGAAGACAGAGCTAACTGTGGGAAAACATAAGCTGTCTAGATTGCCATTCCTGTTCTCCCTGAATGAATATGTAGCAGGCTGAAGGGGAAGATGTACATAGGATGAATCTTACACATGAATTGTCAATTGGTTCACGTAAAGATTCACTCTAATGGAAATCTGAGCTTCACACTGCTACATGCAGCATGTGCATGCAATAAGGACAATCCCTACTCTGAAGAATTAATAATTTTTACATGTAGTAAATTGACAGATGTATGAAATAATGAGGAAAAAAACCCCACAATGAAATACTGATTAATGTAGTAATAAAGGCTCCATTTAAACTTTGCCTTTTAGTCTGTACGGTGATGCCTCTTCCTGTCTTTGTGTTGAAGCTGCCTTTCTCTAATTGTTCCTTTTCCCCCTCTGATAATACTGCATGCAAGATTATCACAATTAGACATGTTTGTTGTGTCTGGGGTCTGATACTGGGAGAGTGAGAATTATTCTCAGATGTAATGTCCTTCTAAGAGGATTTAGTTGCTCTTTTTGCCCTGCATAGTGCATGTTCCTGTTACATGCCAGCGTATTCAATAAAGAGTTGGCACTAGCCTAATGAGGAGCATCATATCTAAACCCAGCTCACAAATATCTGTTCTGTGTCTGTGACTCTTCCACCCTTTCTCCTATCCTGACTGTAGCATCTCTTAGGGTGGATCACCACATGTTATTTAACCATGTAATCACAAAGAACAGAAGCTTAACTTGGACTTGGTTAGAAATCCAAGTTTTAACTCTAGATTCCTGACTTGGGATAGTCCAGCTGTGGCCAACTTTACTCAATAATTATTAAATGTTCCTTTTTGCTGCTTTGTAGCAGCAAGCTAAATTGCTGGGTAGAATTCTGTAAACACATAATTGCCTCCAGTGGTTGTATTTACCCAATAGCTCAAATGTTTTTCCCTGCACACTCTGGAGATCAGCTGTACAGAACTTGGTTTCAGAGTGCCGTCTTTGCAAGCTGTAGCATAAAGGTTCCCTATGGTTGTTGGGCCAGGTGTGCTAACAGCTAGGCCTGGGATTTTATTTTTTTACTTTTCTCTCAGTATAGTTGACAACTTTATTTTGAAGTCTTTTTTCTTTGGATGTTAAAGAAGTTAACCATGGTGACTGGTTGCTTAATAGCTGTTTTTTTTCTGCACACTTAAGTCAGTGTTTTTTTCCCAGATTAGAATGTTACATTTTTAAACATTTACTTACTCAGGTGTCGAATGATCTAATTCAATGTGTATATTCCCTTTCATAAGAATTTTCAGCACAGTAGCATGCCTATCCTACTTCGAAATGTACAAACACTTGGTAAGCAGACTGTAAGAAGAAAAGCACTCATGACCCACTGTAGTAAATACATATGTAAAACCTTAAACAGGAAATGACCCCAGCTACTTTTGTCAGTTTGCCTCTGAGGCCATGGTTCTGCAGGCAGTGAAGCAACAGAAAGAATCCGACTGGGCTGAGTGAGGAGAATTTGGAAGATCCTTCAATTTGCATCTATTTCAAGCTGATTGCTTATTGCGCTGCTTTTGCTCTCCGTTTTTTTTATCAGGCTGCATGGAGCTATGGCAATTTATGGGGTTGTAGGGCTGGCAGTAGGAGAAGGAAGGCTAAGAGCTCTTCAGGGTAGCACAACTGATGAATATAAAGTCACCATCCTGCAGCTTCTTTCTCATTTTGAGCAATCATGGTGTTTGTGAGAGTTGTGTTAATAAATATAGTTAAATCAAGATTGGTTTCTGTGCTTTGCTCATTGTGGACAGAAGAAGGTTTGTTTCAGAGGGATACCTGGAAAGAAATCAAGACACTAGATTATAGCATGAAGGGCAGAAAATTTCATCTTCCCCAAGGAAAACAGACATATTCCTCTGAGGCCTTGATACCTAAATCATCATCTATGTATTCAGTTTATGCAGTTTTAAGGAGGGGTATGGGAATGATTTCCCAAATGCTGTTGGTATTTGTAATTCCACATTGTTTGAGGGCAATGAAACTCTAAGCAAGCTTCTCAGAATCAGGACTTAGTGGACCAACATTCAGCCTCAGAATAAAGGACTGGGAAATAGGGCAAGCTAACTGAGCTTGGCCTCTGAAGCTGAGATGGATGCTGTTGTGGCTGAAATGCTGTGTAGCTTAGCTGGGTACTGGGACTTAAGCTGTTCTGACCTTGACTCATCAAGGCTTGTTGTCTGAAGGTCCGAATGTGCCAGATGTCCTTACTTAGAGAATGAGCCATAGGAATAAATGTTATGTTTTTGCTGTGTCTGGGAATGGTAGCATAAGGTACCAGAGAACTTCAGCAAATTTAATCAAGATACAAACTGCACACTAAGGTATTTCCCCTCGCCCCCCTCAGAAATAATTTTTTTTCTTCCTGACTGAAAAAATGGCAATTGTACTGTGCACAACTATTGAAAAGAATAACTCCTCCACTTAGGAGTGGAAAGAGAGGAAAAAAATTCTATATTCAACTGAAAAACCTCTCAGTAACTTCTCAAGGTAGACTGTAATTACAGGAGATTAAAATTCTGCTACAAGTAGACAAGTAGCCCTGTGTTCTGTCACTTCTCTACTGTTATCCAGTCATTTTAGGTAGCATTTATAGCGCTGATGGGCTTGGGTTGCTCTTTGATCAGAGGAAGTACTCTATATTTGGCTGAATAATATTACGTCTTGCAATGCCCACAAATTGGCTCAAAAGCCTGATTCCACTTAATTTGCCTGTTGTACCCTACTCCCCAAAGTATGGTGGAATAACAAGGAAAATTGCTCTTGAGTCATTGTGGTAACTGCATCTGTAAGACAGGAGACATCACACTGTCTATTCATGGGTTTTGGTGCTGAGATCATGGTCCTAGTAAAAGGAAGTATGCTTGCACGGGGGACACAGAAGAGTTTAAAAGCTTTTCAAGTATGAAAAATTCTTCTTCCAGGGTTTGATGATATGTTTGCCTTAATGGTTAGTGAACTTTATGAGGAATCTTCTATTTAGATAGGCACTTCAAATCCTGGAACTTAGTCCAGGAAGTTGTATCAGAAGCACTTCTTAATAGTATTGTTAATACAGATTATTCTCATGAGAAAAATCCGCAGGCATGTTTAGTCTGCTCTTGTATGGAAGCAGTGGTTATTTCAATATGTGTGCATATCTTCTCACCCAAAAAAACTGGTCCCAGAGAATAGAAGTTTCATGAAAACAGGCAGAGCAATAAAGGGAAGGGACCACAGAAGCAACTTGGCTGTGAGTGAAAATTTCTTATGAGTTTGCATTTTGTTAGACATGAAAGAATCCCCTCCCTCCGTTTGGCAACAGATGCATCCAAATTGACTGTTAAGAGATGAATCCATCTGAAACTGGCCTTGTGAATCCTGTTTCTCCTGTAGCTAATTGAGATTATTCAGGGTGTGCAAGTTGGGGTCTTGCTGAACATAGGCCTGTTTCCAGGTCCCCAAGCAGTGGCAATGGTCTGAGGGGTTAGTTCATCAAGCCCAGGAAATATTTAATCCTCTCTTATTAGGAGGCAGAGGTCTTTAATGGGCTTTAACTGGGTTGCACTTTAGGACTGCTCAAAAGCTTTGTTTGGTTTAGGATGTGGCTGCTTGGTTAGAGAGTAATATTTCTGGAAAGAAGCATGTTCAACCTGTGTTTTGAGCTAACTGGTTGCTGGCTATTTCCCAAATATCAATGAGGTTTTGGGTGGGGTTTTTTTTAATGCTTAAACCTATGACGTTTTTGGACTAGATTTTATCTGTTAAGATTCTGATATTGTGCTCATCCCCAGCTTAAGGGTCCATGGAGATTGTGGTCTCCTGTATTCCAAGAAATTTGAACTAGAATATCTGAAATAATTACTACTCCCAGTGATCCTCCCTGTGCCTCTGAGTGGCTGAATGTGAGGTAAAATATTGCTGAATGTCACAGTTTACAGCCTGGCAACTTCCATTTATTTTAGCGTGCTGGGTTATAAGCTGGAGCTTTAGGAGCTGTGCACAAGTGTCCTGAGGTAATGTATTGCCAGATAAGATCCTCTGGGTTGCTGGGTCTAGTCTGATTGAACTGGAAGGCAGCTGCAGGCGTGCCTCTCTTTGCTCTGGAGTCGTGCCTCTTGCTCTCAGGCCGTGTTACAGGGCCTGTGTGCCTCAGCCTGGCCAGGGCAGTAGATCGCTGAGGGCAGGGAAAGGAAGGAAAGGTGTCCTATTTACTCCCAAACACCCTCAGCGTCTTGAAGCACAAGAGAGACATTTTATAAGGCAAGTTGAACCAGTTCTGATGGTTTTTCCTAACTAGTTACATCAGAAAGGCCAAGGATCATTACTTCTCTTTGTTTTTCTATTTTTTTTTTTCTTTCAGCTTTCTTCCCCCTCCACCTTTTGTCTTGCTTTTCAGTTCACCCATCTGCATCTGGTCTTGCCCAGGCAGCTGCTGCTCTATTTGTATGTTCCCTGGGGGAGCTCTGGTGCTCCTTTAAGATCTCCTGTTGCTTTGGGAATTCACCTTTTAGACATGGTGCTTCATTAGCCTCTCTCATTTATTTAGTACTGTGAGAAAAGATTTCCCCTCCCAAAAAGCAGAAGAACGAGTTTCCAGCAGCATGTGCTTGAGAGAAGAGTGTCTCTATGTAACTAGAACGCATTTAAAAGCTGTTGGCAAGGGAGCAGCTGGAGAGGTTTTGAAGGAAAATTGTTTGACCGAGTTGGCACTGTGAGGCCCTTAGGAGGCTAAGGCTGAAGAAATGCCCCCTGCTCTTTCTCCCTGGGGAAGGTTTGTCCACTGATGAGTGACCGCGCTGCCCCTGTGCACTGTTGCCTCTTGTCCCCTGCCTCGGTCTCAGCACGGTTGCTCCTTTTTGTTGAAGCTCGTTAGAGGAAAAATAGCCATTTGGGATTTTTTCAACCATTGGGTTCTGCATTTCCTCATTTGCCGCCCCTCTCCCCTGCCGGGCGTTGTGGGAGTCGTCCCCTCTGCAGGCGATGGTGGGAACGACTCCCGCCTCACTTATCATCAGTGACAAATCAATGGCAGCCTTCAGAAAGCTGGCCCCCAGGATTCCCGCTCGGCCCAGCTCTGGAGCAGTGGGAGGCTTCCCTGGTGGATAAAGGACTCCTTGCAGCCCTGACTTGTTGCCTTAAATCTAACTGAGGAAACCTTTTCAGTCTCTTCATCGGCGGCCCCCTCCCCTCTCGATTTGTCTTGGGGAAGGTGGCGGCTGGTGGAAGGGGGGCACATGGGGAGGTGGGGGGGGATGAGAGTGGGAGAGCTTTGGGGTTTGTAACACTTTTTCTGTTTCCCTTTCACAATAGCCTGGCTAGTGCATGCAGAGCTGGGCTCACAAAGCCTCCCCGAAGCGCCCGGAGTCCCGCAGGGCTCCTCACAGTGAAAGTTTGCTGTGTATATTCCTACCAACAATACAGCTGGGCCCAGCAACAGGCTCCAGCTTTGGGCAAATATTTCTACAGCTTTTCCTTAATCGCTTTTGAGGGGAGGAGGGTGAGATGGGTTTGAGAGGTAGGAGGGGGAAAGAAATTTCGTTTATGCAAAGGAGACAAAAATAGATATGGGTGGATGGATTTATCTCTGGCTCCTGTGGTCCATGCTTCTAAAAGGACCTTTGTCAGCATCCATGCTAAGGCTAGAGAGGGTTTGGGGAACATTAAGGCAGACAAGGCGTAGTGGTTTCAGCTCCGCCAGTCTAGTTTTTTTGTTTTTCTTTAAGAAGGAAAGCATAGCTGACAAGCCCTTTCTGTGTAGTTTAATCCAAAGTGTTGGTTTAGACTGAAAGTACAATCTTTTTTTTTTGTGCTAAATTATGTCTAGCTTATTTCTGCTAAGCTGTTCTCTTGGGTTTATGCTTGATTTCCTATTCTCTCTATTACCTGTGAATTATCTCTCAATTTATAGTTTATTTGATCTGGGTCACAGCTCCAGAATGGAAGGAATCAGTAAAGTCATGTCCCTTTAAAGCAAATTATTTCACCTTCACTGTCTGATAGGTTTTGGCCTTGGATGTTGCTTGAACCAACTGCTGCAGCCCTGGGATAGGCTCATTAGACAGGTAGGCTCATATCAATGTCTTGGTTTTGTCTCCTGTTTCTGAAGCTGCAGTGGAGGTACCTAAACAGCATGAAACAGCTTGATTGGGTCAAGAAGAGAGAGATAATGTGAGCCTACTTCTCTGTCACATTATGAGGAATAATTGGCCAGGTCACCTGCTTTAAACATTGCTTTCCACCTCTGCAGGACTGGCAGCAAGCCTGGCGTTCCTACAGTTTGGAGTTAAATTCTTACATCGGTTAAGCTGTGTTGCATGTGCATTAAGGGTTCAAATGTCATCTTAGACCTGATGTTCGTGTTACAGTAGGAATGATACCAGAAGCATAATCCTTGTTCCAGGCGTGTTTGTCAGGATTTAAATTTGGGCAGGAGGTGCTTACCTGTGTCAGTGTTCTCTCAGAACAGGGAATATTTTCATTCTAAGGTCACAGTTCCACAGATGCTTCGCACTGAGCATAACTAGGGCTGCACATATGGGGACTGAACTTCCTGGACTCTCTATCCAAGGCCATATGCAGGATAAGTGAGACTACTGTGCAATGGTAAAGCTGAGAATAAAGTTCTTAGCATGAATATAACCAGTGCTTTTGAATAAGGGATATCCTTGCCTTTTATATGGAGATGAGAACAGAATATGAATCCTTATTTGTAGGAGGAAATTACTAATAGACCAAATACAGATCTGAGTAAAAAGAAGATAGAATAACATCTGTCCTTATGGAGATGTTCAAGCAGCCTTACCTTCTCTAGCATCTGGTGATTGTCCCTTTGTTTTCCATTTCTGATGATGTAGTATTTGTAGAAATGTTCTATCCATAGAACATCACAACTACTAGTGAGGCAAGGTTTGTAGGAGAAGAGAACTACTTTAGTTAGACCAACTAATGTGGCTGGAAAAATAAACAAGATTTTGGGAGCAGTTTGTCCTGAGAACTAAAATAGAAGCCAAAGTCTTTAAATTAAGTACAAGTTGAGAAACAGTTGTTTGAACTCTGCCTTGTGGTGTTAGTGAATTGGATATTCCAAAGAAAGTTCTTAGTACTTCTGGAGCACAAGGGAGATGCTAGGTAGGAAAGGAGTTGGTGCATTAGAGGCCAAGCCTACTCTAATCCTTGTCTGATTTTCTCTTGCAGCTGATTAAAGTGTCACCAATTTCTAACTTTCCCGGCTGAAACTTCAGGGAGAGAGAGAAGAGTTTCTGCTTAAAACTGTCTGTGTAACTTAGAAATTTTTGGTGAGGTTGGAGAATAGGGATAGAGAGTGCTTTCCCCCTCTGTGTTTAAAACCTTGCCATAGTACAGAAAACTTTGGGAATGTTAGAGAGCCACTCATACTCTAGGGAAAAAAAAGAGAGAAAAAACTGCAATCCAAAACCAGATGAAGCTTTAGGATTGTTTGGTTTCTGAAATTCACCCATGAATAGTGGAGTTGTAAATACTTTGCAAACATTCAGACATTTCTGATATTTTAAAAACTTTCAATCAGTATTTGTATGCGCTGAGTAGGAGTTAAAAACCCTGCCAGCAAAAGCCTCTTTGATGCTCACTGTTGTGGACATTGAGTATCCAGTCACAGACTTGAGTTACCCGGGAGCTCTGCTCCAGATACTGCCCCTGGCAAAGGGCTCCAGAGGAGCTCTGCTCCAGAGAATGCCTTCTGAGAGGCTGCCCTGTGGGCTGAGGGCTCCTTTGCTGGCCTACAGGCCATGAGGAGGAGAAGGAGAAGGCAGCTGCAGGAGGCTATTTCTGTGTGCCACAAAGCAGTGTTGAAGATTGTGTTGCAAGGCAAGAAATAGCATGGAGAGCTGAGTCTGTCATCCCACAAGGGGTACACTGCAAAAACAGTGCAGCTGTGCGATGTCAAATACCAGATAATGTAACCTGTCTGCCTGGACAAATTATTCCAGGTAATTTTAAAGGGCTAACTTTTTGGTAGCTAAATGATCCAGATGGAAAAGAGCTCTTCTGTTGCCATCAGCTTGCACCTGGCTTAAATGTGTATATTTGTACTCAGTGGGAATAGAGAGAAAAGTGACTGTGCTGGCATCTGATTTGGACCAGGTTTGAATTTATGGGCATTTTTCAGGGGAGGAAAGAAAGAGTAAAGTTTAGGAGGAAGGAGTAGCAGAAGAGAATTGAAGATTATAGAAGTAGGAAAGTTTAAGAGACGGAAAGAAATGAGGGAATGTGGGCAGATGGAAGGAGGGTTCTGGGTACTGGGTATGAGATGGGACACTCTGCCTTGTGCTCTCTTTTCCTCCATCTAGCTCATACCTCTCTAGCCTCTACCTTTTTTCTTCAAGTCCCACTTTCCTATAGTGCCTCACCCACAAAGCAACTTTTGTCTTTCACACTCTTTTCTGTAACCCATCCTTTTTCTCAGAAAAAGGGGACTTGCTAGTTTGTGAGGCCTGAGGCTGACCTCTTCGGCACCATGTTTTACCTCCATATCACCTACGTTACTCCCTTTTCCTTCTGGAGTGTTTTACAAGCATCCAACCCTTGTCAAACCATTCTTTGGCTTTTCAAGCTGGACACTTAGAAACAAGTTGGACACTTGGGTTTCTATCGTGGGACTCTGTCTGTCAGAGACCTAGAAAACAGAGCTGATGCTACCGTGTAAAGAGGTAAGATGTGAAGGTGAATTTGCGTTTATGGATTGCTTGACTGTTCTGGTGATGAATACTGTACAATAATTGTGCATTGAGTTCAGGAGTTTGTGTTGCAAATAATATGGAGCTTGTGTGGTGCCATAAAAGTGCAGAAGCTGTGCAGGTGAATTTAATTCTGGGATTTCATTAAGGCTTTTTCTGACTTGTTTGTAATGGATTTTAAATGTTCCGTGTAATCAATAGCAGCTGGATTTTTCTTCTGAAGCAGGCTGCCTAAGATACTGTCTTTGCCAGACTGTTGCTCAGTTCTGCGTACCAGGAAGCAACCCTTTTAATTTCACACCTGTGAAACTAAATTTACTAAGATCTTCCAGGCCTTGGCCCCTCATTTCCTTTCAGTGGAGGGAGAGCTGGTGTTGGAGGTGTGTCTCCTAGCATGGTGTTTACTGCTGCCTCTGTGGTTAACCTATTCCTCATGGACCATTCAGTTCATTCAGTTGCACTACCTATTTCCTCCTCTGTTGAGCACTGTATTTATATATAATACAATAATTTTACTTGGAGTTGTCCCATAAGCATTCTTTTCTGTTTCTGCTCCTGGGGGAAGAGAAGGTCCAGGTCTCTCATAACACTGTGCTTGCAGCCTCTTTCAGCCTCTTTTGACCCATTCCCTGTTGAATGAGAAACTTGAGTAAAGGCCACAAGTCTGCAGATGAAAAACACAGGGAACATGGGTTGAGATCCATGTTAATTTCCCTCCGGAAACTGCCTCTCTGTAATTACAGTTCCAACATCCTCCAGAAGAAAAGGGCCCTGTCCCCCCTACAGCCCCCCTGGCAAATTTGATGTTCCTTGCAGCAGGGAAACCAGGCGTGGAGCGGAGCAGGTCAGCTGGGGCTTGAGAACGCTCCCTTTTGGTGTCTTGGTTGCTGAAGGGGGGTGTGGGCTCTTGCTGTTCTCAACCCCTTCTTGCCCCTTCCCTCAAATCTCCCAAGTAAATACAATTTTATTTTATTATATTGCTGCTGATCTGCTGTTGTTTTTGATACAAAAAAGGTGGAAGGGGCAAGAAGGAACGAAAGAGTCTGGCGACAGGAAGAGATGAATTGCTGAAGAATGACACTGGCAGGGACTATTGTTCATTTTAACGCTGGAGCAGGAGCAGAGAGAAACGTTCACACGCCATTCTTGGGCATCCTGCTGGGCAGGCTAGGAAAGGGGCATTCCAGCTGGTCGTGAGATTTGGCTGGACAGATTGAATTGGGCTGAATAGAATGCTCGCCGTTTTTTATTATTATTATTATTTTTCTTATAAAGAAACCCACTGATTAATTGCAATGGAACCCGATTAAAGGGAGAGTCTGAAACCCACACAGACATTACAGACATAAAGCTGTCAGCCTACCAGCATGTGATGACTGGGCCTTAACCCTTTACAAGGCTCATGGGGGAGGGGGATCCTCACCAGAGTCAACATTGCTTGGTCTGTGTATACGTGTTTGTGAGAGAGAGGACTTCTGTCATTTGGGGAAGGAGTTGCGTGCACAGCAGGAGACCTGTAAACAGACTGTGTCTCGTGAAAGACAAGGGACTGAAGAATGAAAATAGGGCTTATGGTCATTTTGTTCGTGGGGAGGTTGTATGAGGGTTTGCTCAAATGTTACTGGCTATATTTTAATAGTTTTGCAGAATTCAGTAGCCCTTGTCCACCCATATCTGTCTCTCCTTCTGTGCAATCCTGAATGTGGCAGTAGGAAAAATTCTGTGAAGAGACCTGTAAAGTTCCACAGACTGCTTGGGGAACATTGCAAAAGAACTTGGTAGAAACATGAAGAACATAAAAACAAGGTAAGGATATAAAGGAATGCTATAATGTGTGAGAACAAAGCTGTAGTTGAGCTCAATTTGGGGACTGGTGTGGAAAGTGGATCGCAGCTTGGACATATGTTGTCTCAGCAGGGATGGGATGGAATGTCAGAATGCTTAGAAACCTCTTTCTAGACTAAAAACTCATTTTTATTATATATTGATTTAATTTTACAAGTTTTGAAAAAATTCCATGTTGTGATACTTGTGGTTTTCTTTAACCTATTTTTTTGCTCATCTGATTTAGTGTCTGGACATGGTTCAATGCTCTCTGCTCATCTTTAAGCTTGCTGTTTGTAGCTTGCTTCTGTTGAGAAGCACAGATGATTTATTCAAATAGACTCTTCAAGCTTGGAAAGGGGTCTCTGTGCTGCAGTGCGAGGAGATTGGTGGGGGGGCAGATGCTCTTGCCCCCCAGCAATGCTCGGCTTCAAGTGTGGCACAGTAAAGGATGGCACATAAGTCCTCTAATGAATGTGCTCTCCAGCCGTTTTATCTTTTTCTACAGCACCCTGTGCACATGTGTGCCCACTGGCTTGGAAATGTTTCTGTAGAGAAGTGGAAAGAGTGGAGATACGTTAGAGCAAACAAAGGTCCTTTGTGGGCTCTGGGAAAATGACGGAGGGGTTGCTTTTTGCTCTCTAAAGCTCCTCGTTCCTTCCAATTCATGGAATAGTTAAGGTTGGAAAAGGCCTTTAAGATCAATGAGTCCAACTGTTAACCAAGTACTGCCAAGTCCACCCCTAAACTATGTCATTAAATACAATGTCTACATGCCTTCGAATACCTCTGGGAATGGTGACACTTCCACTTCCCTGGGCAGCCTGTTCCAATGCTTGACAACCCTCTGAGTGAGAAATTTTTCCTAATAAATCTAAACTAAGCCTTCCCATGTATAACTTGAGACCACCACTTCTTGTCCTATTGCTTATTACTTGGGAGGAGAGAATGACCCCCGTTTCCCTACAAGCTCCCTTCAGGGAGTTGTAATGGTCTCCCTGAGCCTCCTTTTCTCCAGGATGAACATCCCCAGCTCCCTCAGGTGCTCCTCATTAGATTTGTGCTCCAGAGCCTTCCCCAGCATCCTTGCCCTTCTCTGGATGTCTCCAGCCCCTCAGTGTCCTTTCTTGTAGTGAGGGCCCCAAAACTGGACACAGCACTTGAGGTGTGACCTCAGCAGTGCCGAGTGCAGGGGTACAATCCCTTCCCTGCTCCTGCTGGCCACACTATTGCTGATGCAGGCCAGGATGCCATTGGCCTTCTTGGCCACCTGGGCACAGCTGGCTCATGTTCAGCTGCTGTCAGCCAGAACCCCCAGGTCCTTTTCTGCAGGGCAGCTTTCCAGCCCCTCTTCCCCCAGCCTGTAGTGCTGCACGGGGTTGTTGTGACCCAAGTGCAGGACCTGACACTTCGCCTTGTTGAACCTCATGCAATTGGCCTTGGCCCATGATCCAGCCTGTCCAGATCTCTCTGCAGAGCTTTCCTGCCCTCCAGCAGATAAACACTCCCACACAACTTGTCTGCAAGTTACTGAGGATGCACTTGATCCCCTCATTCAGACCATTGCTAAAGACAATAAACAGGCCCAGGCCCAGTACTGAGCCCTGGGGATCACCACTGGTGACTGACCAGCACTGGATGGAGCCCCAGGCACCACTGCTCTCTGTGCCTGGCCATCCAGCTGGTTTTTCTATCCAGTGAACTGAGCCATGAGCCAGGAGAATGCTGTGGGAAACCCTTTCAAATGCTTTACTGAAGAGGAGGTAGATAACACGCAGAGCCTTTCACTCATCCATCAAATAGGTCACATTGTCATAGGAGCTTTCTGAGGTCCTATTTTTATCTTCCTTTTTTGGTCCTGCATCTCTGGTCACTTCATTCAGAATGCAAGTTGTGCCTTCACTGGCTTGGCTTCACAGGAAGCAGCTGTCAAATTGTGGACTCGTAATGCTCAGTTCCTGTTGGGAAAAGAAAAAAAAAAGTCAAAGCATCATCTTTAAACTCTCCTTATGCAGACATTTATTTTAGATCGCGGGTTTGAGTATTCAAGGAAGAAGGGCATGACGCTGCCCTTCATCAGTAAAATGAAGAACAACATGAACAGACAGGATCTTGCATTATTTTCACTGCATCCTATCTGTGAAAAAGAGACAGCTGCAAAAGTTGTGTCCTGCAGGCAGCTGTGTTCCACTCCCTTTGAGAATGTGGGATCTCTTGAGATCCCATCAAAAGATACTGGAAATATTCTCTCACTCTCAGCTGACCAAGGATAAGAGTCAAATTTCATGGTAACTCAGCATCAGTGTATCCCAGGGAATCTGGAATGATGGTTTCCTGGGATTATTATTCTGTATTTTGAACATGAAGACAGGAAGGTAGATGTTAACCACCTGTGCAAAAAGCCTTGTAAGCAAATGGGATTTCAAAAGTCTGCTGTTCATGCAGCTAAGTGTGGAGGGGAGGGATGGGTGAGCCACTTCTGTACAAAAATCTCTTACTCTTTGGTCACTTCCCGTGTCTTCTTGTTTCTCCTTCTGCTGTTCATTTGTGGCTTTCCTTCCTCTTCCCCACCACCTACTAGTCCTGCTGTAGTCCTTTCCTGCAGCTCTGTTAACGTTTAACAAATTTCCCTCCAGTTCCTATGTTTCTTTTGGCTGTAGCTCAAGGCAAACTCCCCAGATCCAAAACTAATTTAGGGCTCTGAGCAACAGTAGCATTTAAATGTTGGCTTTGTGCCATGAGGCGGGAAGCCTCTTCACTGAGAAGAAATCTAATTCCAGTGTTTATTAGATTAACAGTGGCCTCAGGACTGGACTTCCTTTTAATGTTGTCCTTTTGAGAATTGTAAGGCTAATACAGGAACTTGGGAACCCCCAGGAGGGTCTCAGGAGCCTAGCTGTGACCTTTTTTTTGGAAGGAGGACTTGGATCTGACTTAATTTGGGTCAAATGGCATAGGGGAGCAGACTGGTGAGGTGGAGCAGGAGGCGTTGACTTCCCAAGAAGTGTGTGTAAATCCTTCCATGTTTGTGCAATCGTGTCTTTGATTTCCTGCAAGTTTGTTTCAGTAAGCTCTCTGGGGTAAGAACCTAGGTATGGAAGGGCAAATTGTGCCCTGGTTAAGAGTGGACTGGGACTGGATAGGATCTGTTTTAATTTCTCACTTTGGACACAGGCTCTTTGGGAAGTCACTTAAGGCTCAGGTTTCCAAGCATGAAGACTGCTTGTGGTGGGAGGTAAGAGTATCTTGTAATAGTCAGAGTCAGATCTAAGTCTCTTAAGGCAGAAGTGTAATGATAGTTAAATGTCTAATTTTCTACTGATTTTAATCGACTTCAGCATCCAAATACTCACAGTTCTGTGCTGTTTGGCTTCCATTTTTTGCTCCTGAAAATAATACTTCTTAGCTTTTTAAGAGGTGTTAAAATTGTTCATTAGTAGAAAAAGGCAGCTTGACACTGTAATAGTAGAGACCACACACATTTCTAAAATGGTGTGGTTCCATGATGGGGCCGTTTTGCTTTTTGTGTGTCTTCCTCTGTCTGCCTCAGTGCAGTTGCTACTATTTAGTTGAAAGTGAAGCCCAATGTGAACAGCATGAAACTGACTGTAAGGGATTCTCTGGTGCTTTTCACTATTGTGGTTAATTTTTCTGGGGTGTGAGTATAAATGAACTGTGGAACTTGCAGTTTTGTAGAGGCAGCACCTGAGACTTCCAGTTTGAGCGGAGGAAGAGTTTTATGACTACGTTCTAAGTGTTGCAGAGTCTGAAGTCCAGGTGCTGTGGGAGGTGTAGGTCGGTGCTTCACAGGCTGCCCTGAAAGCAAACAAACGTGGGTGGGCTCAATGGGGGCTGATGTACGGTATAACTGCTCTGCAGTAACCCCAGCACTGACATTCTTGTTCTTCCTGTTGGCAGTTCTGGTAGAAAGAATTTATCCCATCTGAGCCCATAAAACATATTTGCATTAAACTTGTGTTTTTGAGTGCACGTGTGTGTCTTTGTATATGTGTGCATATATATATATATTAAAAAAAATATTGCTGGTAGAGGTTTCTTCTTTACTTTTAAGTTGATCCAGTTCTCCGGTAGGCAGCACGGTTGCTGTGATGTCTCTGTGGTTGTGTGGTACCTCTCTCTTTGCCAGACCCAGCTCTGTTCTTCCAGCTCAATCTGGCCAGTTAATAATTGCCCCTTTGCCCCTCATCCTCTGAGGGCAACATAATATCATGTGTGGAGTTATTTTTTAGAAAACAACATACAGAACAGCTCTCTTTGTCCCAGAATAGCTCAATTTATCTTGCGGTTTGTGCTTTTGAAGTCCTCCTGCCCGTGGGATTGCAAAAATGAGCTCCTGCCTCCTTATTGCCGCAAAACCACATTGTGTATCCTATCCCTTCCCTGGAGGACTCCTCTGCTAAGCTGAGCTCTTGTGGTTGGCTTCCCAGTCTCTCGTGTGGCAGAGCTGGAAAGCTACAAAGCTCAGATGCTCTACTGCTAACATGAGGGCCTCTTTACAGAAGACCAGAATAAACTCCTTAAAATGATCTCTCTATAAGAAAAAAAGTCTCTATCTTGTCCAGGAACCTGGTCTTTTTTGTATCATGCCATAATGATGGGAAGAATCTGACTGCAGCCCACAAAAGCCAAAGTGGGCTTTTTTTGGATCCGGAGGTGATCTCTTTGCACTATGTGCCTGGACAGCTGCAGTCCTGCTAGAACCTAAAGTTCCTTTAAAATGAAGACTTTTCAATGCTTTCACTTTTATTTTCTGAAAAGAAGTGTATGGCTATCAGTACGTTGGTTCTGGGACTGGTCAAGACAGAAGTCTTGGAAAGGTTAAACAAACAAAAGAGTTTTCTGGGTTTTGGAGAGAAGTTTTGGAGGGTAGAATGTCCTTTTTCTTTGCTCAGTGCCTGAAGCATTTGAAAGATGAAAGAGACTGGATGATAATTTCCTGTGGGACTAAATTACTTAGAGTAGTTCAGAGAGCCAATGCTGGGTGAAACCTTGAAGACAGAATAAAAATAGTTTTGAAATTGTGTTAGCAAGGTTATGGGTAATTTGTAAATCTGGAGAGCACTGGACAAGCGCTGATGCAGTAATTAACAGATGTGATGAGTGGTGTGGCAGAAGAAGCTAAAAGCTCAAGGAGCTTCTGAGTCAAAAGGAAAAGGATTTTCCTGTAGACTTTGTGGTAAGGAAGTGACTGGATTCTGAATTTTCCAAAGCACATTTATCCTTTCAACCCAGATTGAAAAATCCCACTTCTAGTTTTTCTTGGATTTCTGAAGCCTCTGAGCAAAACTTCTCAAGCAAAGATGGCAGTGACGCTTCCTCCTCTTAGCTGCCATCTTTTGACCACTCCATTTTCATTTTGCCCCACCTCGAGACACCTTAGCTGCTCGTGACACTGCAGGTAAATCAGTGCGGTTTACAGCCAGTAGATTAAAACAAATTGGCATTCATTTCAGTTTTTGTTAGTGCTGTGACCTGTAACTGGTTCCTCAATATCATGGCTGGAAGCTGTTGTGTGCAGACAGGAAGATGTATAGCTGTCCTGTGTGAAACTGAAAACTGAGTTTTTCTTTGCTTGTTTTTAGCTCAACTCGTGTTTACTTAGTAGTGAGATGACAGCTGTGTCTTTCTCAGCTCTGAAGCAAGGAATTCAGTGAAATCTCAAGGATGCTTGCGGCTTGGAAGAAGACATAACAGGAATGGGAGCAGAAGCAGAATAAATGTTGGAAAAGCACAGATTATTTGTTTGCCTTAAAAGTTAATACTTGAGTTACTTAAGAGAAGTGAAGTAGAAGAAGGAGGAATGCATGTATTCAAATTAAATCTTTATTTTCATATTGTAGTTATGAGTGACAGATGCCAAGCTGGTTTTCATTAGGTCTTGTAGGTTGCTTGCATTCTTCTCCATTCAGTGAAGGGGAAGGATTGCAAAGCTTCAGAATTTCTGCAATAGCTCTGAGATTGTGATTCTTTCAGGTTGTTTCCCAGAAGTGACAGAGCATATCCTTGCTGTGACTATAACAAACCTTTGGTGCTCCTGTAGCTGAGATAATGGAAAGATCACTTTAGGATAATTACTTCAAGGATGAGAGAAATCTGTCTGTGAAGTAATGGAAAAGTTAAAGGAAAGCTCACAGAACCTAAAATGCCAATGTTTTCTGTCCTGTGACTGGGAAAACAAGGTTCAGTGTTTCACCTCCATGAACTTTGATATAGCAGAAAGTTTTCTGGCTGTTCAGTGACCTCCATTTGTAAGTGCTGTCATGCTGGTGAAACTCATAGGTGACTGTACTAGGTGAAATACATCAGAAGTACCTTTTTCCTCTGGATTTTCTGCTTAAAACAGCAGGTTGCTTCTCTAGCTGGCATTTAGTAATTTTTGAAAGTCGCCTGGTAATGTTTCTGTTTGTGGTATTATTTTCTAAATTTTAGTTTACTGCATGATTCATGATAAATGAACAGTAAATTGTTTGCAACCTTTATGGAACAGGAAAAAGGGTAGAGGTTGTGGGTTAAAAAAAAAACCAACCACCACCATGAAAGAAATGGAAAGTTATATGTCTCATGTTGCTGAAGTGACTAATTCTTGGAAAGCATGATGCAGGCTTAAGGTAGGTGGTATTTTAAGGTGTTTGTCTAGCCTGTGTGTGTATTCTGAAAGGGTCTGAGTCCTGTAGCTCTGCCTGTCAGGCCCTTGTGGCCCAGCTAAACATTCCCACAATGTTTTAGCTTGAATGAAGATGTCCTTGAGTGATGGTATGCAGTAACAACCTTTTATTTTTCTGTCCATTTCTGAGTAGGCAGTGAACAGTATTTCATTTCTGTTTTAACGTGCTTGAGTGGAATGATCCTGCATGACAAGTAATTCAGTTTTGGGGTAAGTCCCTTGGATTCTTTGTTGTAGTTCTCTATTGACATGCAGTTGCACAGGAGCTTGCAGCTATGTGAGAAAATGCTGCTTCATGTTAAAATCAGCAAAGCATGTTTCTCGATGACATCCTTCAGATATCACTCTGCACTTCACAATATAAAATAAATGACCTGCTCTCTGCTTAAGAGAGAAAATCTACAGGTAATGAAATGCCAAGACTGAAGGGATGCTTTTAACAGGAACATGAAAAATTCACATGGTGGGAAACAATGTTCCTGCTCCTTGGAATCCAAGTTTAGAGGCAGGAAAAATTATTTAGTCCACAGAAAAAACAGAAGTATGTGGGTTAAAGGTATGTAGGAGGCTCAGTCTCTTCTGTTAGGGCCTTGGAGGTAAGAAGCAGAATGTCAGAGGCAGCATACTGCAGTTCATGGCTTTCTGGGGTTTTTGCACCTTCATAAATGCTTGTTAAAACAAATAGATGCTCCCACTATCTAATGGTTTTGTACACACTTGTAGAGAGAGTGGGAGCCATCATACCGAATTCTGATCTTTTGAAAGGCTCAAAGACTTTTATGTTTTTTTCTGTTAACATGGGACATGATGTTTGAAGCAGGCTTATGTGGTGCTTGGTTTCTTGGCCATCAGCAGGGTTTGACAGGCATGTGGAGCTACAGAACAAAACCAGCATTTTCTACTCTCCTGCCAGTTCCAAATGTTTGAGGGAACCTTGTAGTTACAGGAAGGACATTTGCCATTTAAAGGCTATTAAATATGCAAAATGTATCACTGTATGGTCACATTTCAGCCAAAATATCTGGAAATTAGAACTGAGGTGTTCTACCGAGTCCTTACAAAGTAGTTCTGGTGCTCCCAGGAAAGTGCTGCAGAGGATTCTGAAGAGAAGGCTGTGGGGGAAAAGGTCACAGAATGAGTCAGGTTGGAAGGAACCTCAGTAGGTATTCTGGTCCAACCCCCTGCTCAAGTAAAGTTATCCTAGAGCACATGGTACTGGATTGCACCTAGATAGTTTCTGAATATTTCCTGTGAGGGAGACTCCACAACCTCTCTGGGCAACCTGTTCCAGTGCTCGGTCACCTGCACAGCAGAGAAGTTCTTATGCTTGAGTGGAACTTAGAGTGCATCAGTTTCTGTCTGTCGCCCCTTGTCCTATTGCTTGACACCACCGAGCAGAGCCTGGCTCCATCCTCTGGGCACCCTCCTTTCGGATACTGACAGACGTCCATGAGGTCCCCTCTCAGTTATCTCTTCTCAAAGCTGAACAGGCCCAACTCCCTCAGCCTTTGCTCATGAGAGAGATTCTTCATCCCCTTAATCATCTTCATAACTCTCCACTGGCCCTGCTCCAGGAGCTCCGTGTCTCTCTTGTGCTGAGGAGCTGAGAGCTGGGCACAGCACTGCAGATGTGGTCACTCAGATACAGCTTTCTCCTGTCCGGTCTCGCCTGTTAAAAATCCTTGGTCCATTTGAAATAGTTGTCATTTACCTGGTACTTCATGCACACTTTTGGACAAGAAATTGAGGCTGAGATTTTGATGTGTTTAACACGCTTTAGTGGTTGAAAGGTTCCTGTTTCTATACTGAGATTTCATGTGTTGTCCACCATGAGCTATTTCCATAGGCAACTAAGAAGTTGCTCAGGAGACAGAGGGTAATATATTTCCTATTCAGAAAAAAACTAATTGAATCAGTAGTTGTTGCCTTTTGTCTGATTTCAAGATCTAAATAGTCAGCAGGTAGTAAAAATATACCATGTTGGTTCAGGCTTCAAACAGAATCTTTTTGGAGTCTCGAGGGAACTGTGTGCCGTAACACACTGTGGTTAGAATATGTTGTTTAATTTCCCTGTACAAGCCTCAGTACCTCAATCTTGTACTTCACTTCTGCAAATGGGGAGAAAGTTTCTTCCTCCATGATGTGACATTTATGCATAATTAGCTTAAAGTATTTTTTTTGGCTGCCATATCCTGTCATAGGAAAAACCAGCAGCTAGTCTTTTATTATTGCTCCTTGATTTTTCCAGAAGTATTTTTGTTTCATCCCAGCCTTTTCCATTAATTTGTTCAATCTGCTTCAAATTAATTTCCACCAGATGCACTAGTTTAAAAAAATATTTTGTTAAAGGTTGAATCTTAATTTCCTTCCCATAATTCTAATCTTCTAAGGTCCCTTCTATATTATTTCTTTTTCCTCTGTTATGTTTGGAGCAGAAAATTTCCTATTTTGGTATCATTTGCAGGCTCCTTTAACTTGATACTTATTCTTTCTTCCAGATCATTAATGAAGTTATTTAATGGGACTGGCTCTAATGCTGATCGCTGTAATACCTGCTAGCTATCTCTACCCCCTGCAGCTTGACTTGCTGCCATTTCTCATTAGCTTTTGTTTATGGTCCTTCAGCTGACTTTTTTGATCTGTGTTTGTTGGTAACCCAGCCAATTTGAATAAGATTTTTGTGGCAATAATAATCTACCTTCTGTTCAAAGACTATATGTAGAAACAGATTAAACATTAAGCCTTAGTACATTGTGGTGGCATAATAGTAGTGTACCCACTTGTAGAAGGGAAGAAATAATTTTGTCAAGTTCTGTGATAGAGGTAGAGTTAGGACGAGTATCTAGAGACCTCAGTTACAGTCACACTGATTATTGCAAGGTGTTGATTTATGACTTTAACGTTTTGGGAGAAGGAACTGTAACAGTTGCATCTTAATCCTTGAGTCTTTTTATGTTCAAATCAATGCTTCTTCAGTATTTTTTTCAGTAGCTGTTTCTGTAAATGCTTTCCTGTTCCCTCGGTGCAGTAGAGGTTTTCAGTGGGATTGCTGGTTTTTAATTCTGTGGGATCAGAATTGGGATCTAGAGACTCAAGCTTGTTTTTAAAGGTCTCCTATTTCTCTCCCCGTACAGTGTTTCTGAAAATACAGCTGCTGTTCCAGTCTCACTCTAACTTAGTCGTACACCCATCACACCAACACGCAGTCAGTTTGCACTTTGTTGCACCCCTTATTTTCTTCAAATCCTAATTAGTGGGTGCCCTGTGGAATTTCTCTTTCTTATGCATTCTATTCTTTGTCCTCACATTAAGAGTAACATTTTTGAGGTCTAAGGTGTGTAGTTGTGCAGTTTAATACAGTAACTGAAGGTGATTGTGCTTGATAACGTGCCTCTGCCTAGCACTTTGTTCAGTCACATGTTTAATTGAGAAAAAGCTGGTTCAGGATTGAGGTATCCCTGCTTCTTCAAGTTGAAAGGGGAACTTTAGGACTAGGAAACCTTCATTCTCACTTGGAGACTGCCAAAGTAGGCACCATATTCCATTACCAAAAAGCAGTAACATCTTCAGTTTTTTCTCTGGTTCATGTGATTTTTGTTGAGGTTTATGTCTTTTTTTTCCCTTAACTTTACCACTATCAAATACTTCCTCAAACAAAACTGTAACAATTCTGTTTACAGCTTTGAAAACTTCTGGACTGCTCTTCCTGGTGATGTTAACTTTAGTCTAGGCAGGCTTCGACAACTTGAAGACCATATGGGTACCCAATCAGAGCTGCTTCAGATGCTTCTGTAATGGGAATAGAAAAAAAAAAAAAGGTGTTGGCCTTTATCAGTGCATGGTGCCCCTTCTGACATCAGGCTGTTGTGCTGTAACCTTGCCTTTTCTGTGTCTGCCAGCAGAGCTCTGAGTTTAAACAGTGGTCAGCAAATCCCTCTTCTAAAGCTGGATTAACTGTACTTTTTCCTTCAGGGGAAACTGCTATTTGGGTAAGAGGGGAATCCAAAATTTTCATTTTCCCTCAAGACAGGCAAGCAAATAAAGCTGAGTTTCTTTGCTGTAGGAATTCAGGGAAGTTCTGGATAAGGAAGAAAAGTGTATCATCTGAACTATGCTCAAGCCCATCTGACATATCCAGCATCTGCCCTCATCAAGGTGTATATGTGATGGGAGTGCAAAACTGAGCCTGGCCTGGAAGTGGAGAAAAAGGGATAATTGTTATCTGATGCAGACCTTCTAGCAGCAGGTGGGCAAGGTGTTAAGAAAGCTATTAAAGGCTGTGCTACAGAATTCTCTAATTTTAACCCCAAGTAAACAATCAGATGCTTATGAGTTCTTAAAATACAGAAGAAAGAAATGCAGTGCATCTGTTGAAGCCAGGGCAAAATATTCTGATGCTTATTCCAGATTGGTTCAAAAATGCTTCTGAGGATACCCTTCCATGCTTTCTCTGTGGAAAAAACCCTACAGCCTCAAGCCCATCGCTATTAGGACTTCAATTCTCTCCTTTCACCTTTAATTCCATTTATCAGTTTCCATTTCATTTACACAGTCCTGGATTTCTTTTTCCTTCTTTGTCACTTAAGTGAGTCAAATGTGTCCTGTATTTTCACACTCATTCAATATCCACTTATACCTTCTGTCCTCCCATCAGTTTTTTGTGGTAGAGTTAAAATTATAAAATATGGTATTGTCATATTTTTGGTTCTGTCTCTAGTAATAATGAGGCTTGCAGAAACATCTCTGCCTTCCACTGAAGGTCTTCTGTAGGCCAGAATTAGGTGCCTGTACATGGAGAGGGAGAAACCCAGATCCATATGTTACTCAGTGCTGGACCAAGAGAATGATTGTTCTTTCCAGAGGCTTCTGATTCTGAGCTGGACAGTCTGCAACTGTAAATAATGCCAAATCTGTTTGTAGTTCTGGCTTTCCTAAAGCTATTGGTGCTGTTTTCCTTGCAGCACAGAAGCACTTAAGGGATACTTATCCGTGGTTTTAGCTGTGCTATCCCATGTTACAGGTACGTGAAGAATTGGAGGGTGGTACAGACAAACTGACGGCTCTGAACTTCCTACTGCTGATTTTCAAAATAACAGTAAGAGCTTCTGTGTTAGGATCAAAGGGAAAAGATACAATCAACAGGGTGACGTGGAGTGAGAGTCTCTTTTATGTAGCTGCTTCTTGATACCTGGATAAAAAAAAATTTGGAAAGGCAGCATGGCATTGACCATTGAAGCTAGGATCTTTTGCAGTTGTTCATTCAGGAAACTTTGTCCATATGTGAATATGATAAAATTATAGTAGTGCTAGAATGCTACCAGAGACTGACAGGAATGTGTACATCTCAACAAAAGATGATTCTTAAAGAGAGGAAAATCATGCTACCTCCCCAGAGACATAACAGAGTCCCCATCACTTGAAATTCTCAAGCTGCAACTGTACAGGGTGCTGGATAGTCTCATCCTGGCTCTGTTTTCCACAAGAAGTTGGACCAGGTGATCTTTTGAGATCCCTTCCAAACGGGGCTGTTGCATGAATCCATGTTGAATCAACAGCCTGTCAAAGGTTGAATTGCTGCAAATTGGTGTGAACAGCTGCCATGTGCCATTATTTTTACTGAAGAGGAAGTGGGTTAGAATCTTTCTTTTTGGGATAAAGCATCAGGACTTAAAGAAAGCAGTGTTTTCACTCTCCACCAGAAATCTACCGCTTCTATCAAAGCAATAGCTACAGATCCCAGTTTGGTAATTATCCTGTTTACTTAAGTTTTCTTTGTAATGTCAATATTTTTATGAATCTGTGGCAAACACAGGGCTGCGCTGTAATAGCTCTGAGGGTTGCAAGTGACCTTATCAGCAAAATAAAGCTTTGTATGTTAGGTTTTGCTTTATGGGTCTGTATTGTTCGGCCTGATGAAGACTTGCTGGGAGGTGAGGGAAGCAGAGTAGTGACCTGCTGTTTGAGCAGCTCTGCCCTCACCACCCCACCCCCAGAAAAAAAAAGAAAAAAAAAAAAAAAAAAAAAAGAAGGGGGGCAGAAATAACAGGACAATAATTGACTTCTTCTTTTCTGCCAGAAATGACATAACTGCTTTGGCAACTTTAGACATAAAACTACATAGATCCTAACTATCATTTTGAGAGGGGTGGGGCCAACTCACCCTTCCTCAGGAGACATTTCATTTATCAGATAAATATGAAAATGTGGAGGATATTTGGAAGGAATCTGAAGAAACTGAGCATACCATGCTAAATTTAAGGTGATGGCAGATGTTAAGTCAGTCTGTGTTCAGACTGATTTCCTGTTTTTAAAACCTTGAGGTTGTTTGTATACTTTGCTAGAAAACTGTTTGGTTACTGGATCCTGCTGCTATGCATCTGGAGGGAACCAAACTGCAGGCAGTGAAGATGATTTTTTGGTTGTTTATACCCGTGGGCAAGTGAGAGCAGGAAATTTTTGTTGTGGTCACATGAGGGATCAGGAGAGGCCGTGAAAATTGAGTGATATCCGCTCAGCATGTGTGGCAATATCTGTTTAGGTTTTTTGTATCGTTTTGTATATATTGCATTGCTAAAATATGTCAGAGTTTTGCCTCCTGCATAAGTGAAAAGATTTTTGAATACAGAGTTAGTAAAATGGCCAAGCCGGCAATGTGATGTAAAGTTTTAGGAAAAACGTTTGTCATTCCTGAGACCAGAGATGCCTCTCATTGTTCCTGCTCCAGAATAATGTGTATAATTGCAATTAGATGTGTCCCCTTTGATTGCTGGTCCAGTTACCTGAACAGCAAGCGCTGATTTCCGTCCTGTTCCTGTCCAGACTAACTGGGACTGAAATGAGACACTGGAGTGTGTTTGGTCAGCCTTCTGTCTCATGGTCCCAGTGTTTAATGACAGTTTGAGGCAAGAGAGTAGATCTGCTGAGGCTTCTCACACCAAGTGCACAACTTCCGCTGGAGCTGGAAAAAACATGCTTCTCATCTTTATCCTTCCTGACCCTCTACTGTTACAGATACAGTTACAGGGTGGTGTCACTCTAGCTCTGAGCACTGGGAAATCATCATGAGACACCAAAGGTGAAACACTATCCACACTGAAATCATTGAGCAAATTCCTGCTGCCTTCAGGTGTGCCAGCTTTCATTCACCTTGTTCTTTTTGCTGGGAAAGTATAGCAATCCAGGATTTGCTTCTGGAACTGGTCATCGGTTGAAATCGGTGTGCTTTCCCAACAGTCGTGTGCATTACTTGACAAGTGCAAAACCAGGGTAGATAATGACTTATAATGACTGGAAGGTTAGTTCCCTAAAGGTCACAAATCACAAACCATTAGATCTGCAAGGGTTGTAATTGAAAATATTTAAGCAAAGTATGCTTACATAATAGCACTAGTGAATATGAGAGTGTTGGTATCTGGGTCATAATATGTCCTTCAGCTTCCAACAGCTTCAGTAGCATGGTAAAATCACAAAGCAGAGATGATGGAACATAGCAACTTTAATGAGGTGAGAAGAACAGATTTAGTATGTGTGTGCTTATATATAACCTAACGTTAGTAGCAACTTTGAAGAGAAATGTGTGTTTGACAATGCAGCAGATTAGGTTACAGTTTGCAGGCTGGGACAGCTGCACTAATTCTTCCTTTACTGTTGCAGAGCTGTATTGCCATGCTGCTCATGGGGAAGGCCAGAAAAGCTGGTGAAAGGATTACAGAACAAATCTTCAGAGAAGGGGCTGAAGGAGCTAGGGTTGTTTAGCCTGGAGAAAAGGAGGCTCAGGGAAACCCTGTCACTCTCCAGAAGTACCTGAAAGGAGGTTGTAGGGAGGTAGGTGTCTTTTCCACCAGGTATAAAGTGACGGGATGAGCAGAAATGGCCTCAAGTTGTGTCAGAGAAGGTGAAGATTGGATATTAGGGAAAATTTCTTCACCAAAAGGGTTGTCAACATTGGAGGATGTGCTACCCATGGTAGAATCTCCATTCCTGGAGGTATTTAAAAGACATGTGGATGGGGCACTTAGAGATACAGTTTAATGGTGGACCTGGCAGTGTTGGGTTAATGGTTGGACGTGGTGACCTTGGAGATCTTTTCCAACCTAAATGATAGTGGTGTTGTGTACTCCAACAGAAAGGGGTATTGGAGCTTCAAGTAGCTGGGATGAGTGTTTTGGGGCGCTTTTGAGGACAAGGGTAGAAAATTGCTTTGGAAAAGGCAGTTTAAACAGCAGCTACTTTGGCTGCAATATAGAGCTAGTTCTGCCTTTTTAAAAGGTTATAGGTGACAGCAGAAGATGGTCTGTCCTGAATTTTCTGTGTTGTCAGTTTGAGGAAACCTGTTTGATTTTTGTGGGTGGTTGTGGTTTTTCTGAATTTCCCTTGGCTTATTTCTACTAGTCTGAAATGTTGCATAGATGATGAATTGCTTTTCTTTAGCAATATCTGTTGCTTTTTTTTTTGCCTTCTGGCTACTGCACCCACTTGCTATCCTTTTGAGCCAGCCATTGCCCTGGCCATACCTGGTAAGTCCTCTAAGATCTGACTGCTCTGCCCTCTTTCATTCCTTATTCACCTCGTGTTCTTTTAGCCTGTATCCCTTGTTACACCGGATGATGGCTGCTTTTCTGTTGTATGCAGTAATACCTTGAGATGTATGTTTTGTGCTAAACCTTTCAATGGTAACTTGTAGTGGACATGAGCGAAAGGATAAAAGGTTTTTATGCCCATGACAGACTGAATAGAAATCCCATGACCAATTTGTTGGGTGCACTTTGGAAAACACTTTGTAGTTAAGGCCTTGCAACCTGCAGTGTAGCATTTGTGAGCACACACCTGAGGCTGGCAGAAACCTCTTCAGCCAGTTTTGTGCAGAAGAAACATAATGTAATCCTTTTTCAAGGAAGTGCATCCCTTCTGAACTTAAATCTTTACTTTATTTGCACAAGTGGATGTCTTCACTGGAGGGAATTCTGCTGTTGAAAGAGTTGCAGAAGTTACTACATCAATTTGGCAGATATTGCTTTTCTCAATTAGAATGGAAAATAAGGAAATTATGAGGCTTGTTTTTTCTTTTTGCTTAGATTGATACAGTTTATGGTTAATCATGGGTACGCTAGATGTATGAGTGAGATCAGTGAAATCAAAAAGCCTGAAAATAGTTCAGTGTGTATGTGATTACCACCTGGGGCAGATATTTCTCTGTAACTCTTTCCTTATGATCTATTGTTTAATCTGAGCTTTAGCTTTGTTTGAATTGCAGAAAGAAGGAACCATGCAAAAAAAATCCAACTAGACTAGCCTGAGGGAGTTGATGATTGATAGTAATCATTTGTTTAACAGTGATATTGATTATATAGATCACCTAGATAATGTCAGACAGAAGTTCAGGCATGACCTTTTCCTTTTGGTGGAGGGAGTATTATAGCCTGTTCTTTCTCAAGGCAGAGATTTTTTTTTAAGAGGAAGCATGGGATGATATAAATAGTTGCATTTGCGCATGGGTCAGAGTCAAGAGTTGTGTTAGAGTATTGTTCTGAAGGTGGGAAAGGAGGACTGGGAGGCCCTTAGGGTGACTTTAGGGCTGGAAAAATATTCTTATCAGTTTATACATTATCCTTTGGACTGCATTTTCTTTAGATCGGCTTGTAAAGCTGAAAATCCTCTTGCTCTTATAAATGTCAGTTATGCACAGTCTAATGTAACAGTTTAAAGTAAATAATAAAAGATTTTTTTCCACTTTCATTTTTAGTCTGAAATGTCTAAAATAGTGACATGCAAAAGGTTTGCATCTAAAAAGTTTAGGGTTTGGAGAAGACCCTTCAAATAGCAAGGATTTTACTTCAGAGAGTTTTCCCGTGTAGTGTGGTGTCAGAACTAAGTGAAGAGCAGCAGCAATGCTGTGGTCTAGGAGAAGACCAAGTTTGTAAAATAAAAGGGTTGTTCTGATACCTGGCATTCCTTGAATGTTTGTGGTAAGTGCTCTTATTTTTCAGCTGGTTCCCAAGTCTCTTTTTGGCAGGTTGCACTTTGCTGTTGCCGTCAAAGAGCCCCTTTCCAAGGAACTGTGCATAGTAATTGATCTCCAATTTCAGCATGAGGAGGATGAATATTTTTCTTTGCACTCAAGGATGTGTTCATACACAGTAGTGCGTACACAGAGAAAAATTGTTGTCACTTTGTATTTAGTGTTTATTCTAAAACAGATGGGATCTCTTCAAAACATCTTTTTTTTTTCTTGCTTTGCAGGTGTCACAAGTAGCACTGAGTGCTCCTGTGGACGTAATCATTTTACTTGTGCTGTCAGTGCTTTTGGTGAATGCACGTGCATCCCTGCTCAGTGGCAATGTGATGGAGACAATGACTGTGGGGACCACAGTGATGAAGATGGCTGCAGTAAGAAAACCCTTCTTGACTTGTATTTGGGAAAATTGAATATCTTTTTCTTTGCAGGTGCTTCCCTGCTTTACAATCACATCCTGCCATTTGTATGACAAAAGTTTTTGGTTGTCGATGTCGTACCTTTGGCTGACTCAAAGTCTAACAAAGCAGCTGTCCAGTGATCTAAAACACAGTGAAAGCCCAACTTTGGCTTTTTTTGCAGCTGGTTTTTGATGGTGGTTGGACATGAATATGTTAGAGGGAGAGGAGGAACAGAGAAAAGTACCTCTCATTTTTCCACCCTTGCAAAAGCACTGTCTCTGAATTAAATGATATGATTTCGCTGTAAATGTTAATGGAGAATAAAAAGTGTGAAGAGGCATACTGAGGGTGTCTGCCCTCTTAAGTAACATTCTAGTTTCTGTCCTGGCTGCCCTGTGAAGGGAGGGAAAGGTGAACACTGAAGTTACATTCATTGATCTCAGGATCTACTGAGAGACGTTACCTTGCAGGTACTGGGTATCTGCATAGTGTTGGCATCTGTGTAGCTGAGCCCAGCTGGGTGAGAACTGATGTGAAATGTCACTCTGAGTGGGTGTAGCATGATAGAGATTAATAGAGAAAGCCTCTTTCCGAGGAGACACAAGTAAGTTCCTTTTTTACCTCATCTCTTTGGATTCCACAGGGCATGGTAGAATTTAAGAGCAGAAATAAAGGCCTGGTCTCATGAAACTCCTTTCCTAAAGTTGCCCTAGAGCTGAAAATTTAAGGCTCCTGTCAGTGGAGATGAGAGAGAAATTTATCTTCCTCTGCTGGATCTTTCTCTAACCTTCCTTGGTTGCTGCTGTTGATTACTGTATGGAAAGGAGCTTTCCTAACCTTTTAAATATTGTCTTAAAGAATCTCTTCATCCTTAAATGTGGGAGATGTCAACCCAGCTTCGTGAAAATTTCCTTCCTCTTCCTTCTCAATTCTTGTTTCTTAAAATTTTGCAAGTGTTGAGCAACGTGGAAGACCTTGAGTCTTGGGGAGGTAAGGCATATCCAGTAGCTAAGCCGGTTTTACTGGCTTTTTACTAGTACAGAAGAAAATTCCCTTTTTTTTTTCTTTTTTTTCTTTTTATTTTTTTAGGTAGGTGAGGAGTTTGGGGGAATTGGAAGCTAAGCAGGCATGGTAGGACTTGGGAGTGGGAAAGATAAAGTCTTCCACAGGAACTAGCAGGAGGTGCTAACAAGAGTTGCTTCATAGAACATAGAACGTATGCTCAAACTGTGAATCTCCTTGCCACAAAACATGGATTCTGAGACTTCATACATTCTCAAACAGCAATCTGACAAGTTTATGGATGCATAATCCACTAAGGACTGTTAAAAATGAATATGCCACTTCTTGTTTGGGAAGTCTTTCTATTACAGGAGAGGCAGATTTTGTGTTTTGAGGAAGAAACTTTATTTTCATGTTACTTTCTTCTGCTTTTCTGTTGGTGTCTACTGATGCATCATGTGGCCTGACAGAGAGGAACCTTTTGGTCTTGCACAGTAAGATATAATGTGAGAGATATGATATATTGAGGAAATCTGGCCTGTATCTATTTGAATGGAAGCTGTGCAAACTAGAAAGCAGTACTGAAGTGTGAGCTATCTGCTGATATTCTCAGGCACTGGAGGTTGGGAAGAATGTAAAATAGAAGTAGACATTTAAGAGACAGAATATAAAGTGATGCAGGGAATGTGGGAACTGGGTTTGACTTCTGCCTTTTTTAATTTACGATTTCTGAGGTTGGCCACTGCAGTTAAGCAACAACAACAAAAAAAAATCTATATAAAGACATTTGCAGCAAAAGGAGGGCTGAGGAGAGTCTTCACCCTTAGCTGAATGTAGAGGGTAGCATAGTGTCAGGGAAATGAGAAAAAGGCTGAGTTACTTGATGCCTGCTGTGCCTTAGTCTTTAATGCCAATACCCAGTTCCTCCAGCTGGAATTTGGTAACAGAGCTGAGTGAAGCCCCCATAATCCAGCTACAAGAAGAGTTGGAAGGATCATCAAGGGAACTAAAGGCATGTCAGCCTGATCTCAGTACCAGGAAAGGTCATGGAGAAGATCATCCTAGTGCTATCATACAACGTGCAGAGCAAGCAGGGATCAGGCCCAGACAATATGGTTTTACAAAAGGCAGGTCCTGCTTAACCAACCTGATCTCCTCCTATGACAACATGACCCACTTAGTGGATGAGGAAAAGGCTGGGTCGATGGGCTGAGACAAGTTGTGCAAGGTTCAACGAGGTGAAGTGTCAGGTCCTGCCCGTGGGTCACGACAACCCCAGGCAGTATTACAGGCTGGAAAGCTGCACAGCAGAAAAGGACCTGGGGGTGCTGGTCAGCAGCGGCTGAATGTGAGCCAGTGTGTGTCCAGGTGGCCAAGAAGGCCAATGGCATCCTGGCCTGGATCAGCGATAGTGTGGCCAGCAGGAGCAGGACAGTGACTGTCCCCCTGTTCTTGGCACTGGTGAGGCCACACCTTCAATGCTATGTCTGGTTTTGGGCCCCTCACTACAAGAAGGACGCTGAGGTGCTGAAGCATGTCCAGGAAAGCACAATGGAGCTGGTGAAGGGTCTAGAAAACATGCCTTTGGAGAAGAAGCTGAGGGAACTGCGGTTGAGCCTGGAGAAAAGGAGGCTAGGGAGACCTCATTGCCCTCTGCAACGATCTGAAAGGAGGTTGTAGTGAGGTGGGGGTCGGTCTCTTCCACCATGTCTCAAGTGAAAGGATGAGAGCAAATGGCCGTAAGTTGCACCAGGCAAGGTACAGATTGGACATTAGAAGAGAACATTTTGCTGGAAGAGTGGTGAGGCATTGGCATAGGTTGCCCAGGGAGATGGAGTCTCTGGAAGTGTCTAAAAGGTGTCTGGATGTAGCACTTGACAATATGGCTTGGGGGGGGTATAGGCTGACTGTTGGCCTAGTTGGTCTTGGGGATCTTTTCCAACCTTGGTGATTCTGTGATCTTATTCAGGATATAACTTGTGCTGTAGGTCTCTGCAATTTAGTGCTAGAGGAAAGCTAGCATGTACAGAAAAGGACAATATGCTTGACAAGATGGAAGGGGAGATAAGGAGCTCTGTTTATACAGAGTAGTAAAGTGATTCAAGGAGAAGTACTAAAACAGGAACTGCCTTTTAAAATATTGCATCCTGGTAGAATAGATACAAAGAGAACTTTTTCAGCTGGCACTTGAAGTGCAATTTAGTGGAAAGAAGAAAGCAGAAATAAAAGTTTTCTATAGCATCCTTTGCACCACTGCTTAAGTGCATGATTTCAGCACACACATGCAAGGTTGCAGTGGAGGAGCCCAAGGAACATTTACTCCTTTAAGCCTGTTCTAGCTTGCTCTGAATGGCTGCTCATTATGAATCAAGAATGATACTACTCTTAGCTTGTAAGAACTAGATCAGCTCTAAAATGTAGGTTTGTGGTAGTTGTCTGTGCTGTCTCCTGTCTTGCTTAGTTAGTGTAGCACTGAACCTTTTTGCCGGAGCAGTTGTTTGCTAAATCCCTCCTTCTGCTCGGCGTACAGGAGCCTTTTGAAGATGTACTCGTCTGTGGGGTTAACCTTCCATTTTCTCTACTTGCTGACTGTGCCAAGCAAAAACAGGGCAGCAGGAGTGCAAGAGCAGGGGTGGGGCTTGAGCCCCTTGGAACAGCAACTTGAACTTTAAATCATTTTAAACTTCTCACGAATCAGCAGTGATGCACACAGTATGTGAGAACAGTTGGTTCACTAATTTTTCTTTCCTTCCCTGGCTGTTTGTCTGTGAATGCATAAAGTTTCCTGGTTGGAGTGTGATTTTTGAGCTTCTCTGTTTTGACCTTGATCTGTGGGGTTTTTTTATTGACTGAAATGATTAAATTTCTTTTAATACAAATACTGAGCTAAAGATTTGGATTGTTCTGATGAAGTCATCCAGCAAGCCCCAGATATACTAAAGGCCTACTTAAAAAATTTGTCAAAAAACATGGGGCTGGTTTTCATGCTGGAGTGGGTCCAGTTGTTTTTTCTGACTTATGAACCTCAATGTGCAACCACTTTATATGGAGTCTTCTGAGATGCTAAAGCTATTGAGATTCTTTTCCAGCAATTGTTTGGATGTGCAGCTCTGAGTTTCACAGGCAGGAATTACAGTATCAAGTAGATGTCCCTGACTGGAAGAGTGAGCAGATGTGTTTGCAAGGAATCCCACCTTTCCGCTGGTCTGCTGCAAGCTAGTTTTAGAGTAACAGGATTTTCTTTTTTCTCAAGCTTTCCAGAGAAATAAAGCTGCAACCATACCTTTTAAAATTGTGCTTTTCTTCAACGTGTTATATGCTCATATTGCAAATCAATACAACGAGAAGAATGAGTTCTGTCTACTTCCTTGGGAAGAGGAGAGGAAAATGGGAAGACATTGGACTACTGGACTCTTAATAAAGCAAGAGAGTGAAACAGGCTGGGGGTTAAGGTGAAAATTACTTTAGCAAGTCAAGATTCAGTCTTGCACCTGTGTCTATACAGTATTGCATGTATGCTCAACTGAAGGTGGGAAATTGAAGTTTGCTAAATTCTGTATTAATGCAATTTTCTAGCCTTGAATTGGGAATCTGTCATTTTAGTTAAAGAATGTGGTGTGTGGCATAAAAAAAGACAAAAAAAAAGGCAGATACTTGGTAGTGAGTGGAGTTAAAGCTATGAAAAACAGAAGCAGACATGGGTAAAACTCCTTTTGAGAAATATTTTCAGTTCTGAGATAAGTTCTTAAAATATGGTGTGTTTTACTTTGTTTGGATTTTTAATATTGTGTTGCACACTATAAAATAAATTACCACTTTGAGTTGGTTGCACTACATTTTTCCTCAACTGTCACTGTTTCTGCACACCCCAGACACTTTGCATTTTGTGTTGGTGCCCTTGGAACATCTCCCTCTCTCTAGGTATTTTCCATTGTTTTTGGGAGAACCCTGCCTCTGCTTACCTGTGAGAGAAATTGTTCTCCTTGCAAATTTGAAGCCCTGCTGTGATGGACGCCAATTATTCCGTGACAAGTTTGCTTCCTGCTCTGGATCGCGTTTACAAGCCAGAGTCCTGTAGTAATAATAGCAATCAGCGACCTGCCAGCTGTCATGCCAGTCCCATAGACTCTGTCTGGTGTCAGCTCTCTGGCTTGCTGACAGTGTCTGGCTGGGAAGCCCTGGCTGCACATGCACAGAGTAGTTCAGCTGCCTTCCTGCTGCCTTCCTGCCTTGTGCCAGCAGAGACTGCCTTGGCCTGTCCCTAAGGAAAGCCGCGTGCAAGCGGAGGAATGGTTTTCATTCTGCCCTCCTGCGCGCCCTTTGAGCCCTTTGAAGTCCTGCGTGGTGTCAATGAGTCTTACTTCCTGTGGCAAGGGTGAAAGGACAACTGAATAAACTTGGCCTGAGGACTGATAAATAGTTCTGTTTCTCATAAGATGCACTAAATCTCCCCATAACCACCCCCCCAGAAGAGACTTCTTGCTCTGAGTTTTAGATCTATGTCATACATAATTAACTTGTAAATGTGTTGCTTTTCAGACACAGACTTGCTTGTTTACCTCTGTGCACTGTTGAACAATACTTCTTCATTTGAAGAGACTGAAGAAAAATTTAATTATTTTACCTTAAAGATTACTGAAGGTTATTTGTTGTTCTCATCTCATGGAGAAATCTACACAGTTTCTGTTGAGCTACGGCTCATTCAAGCCCAGTCGAGGGTCTCTTCCTTGCCAGGCAGGACTATCACTATAACCTGCTCATTAGCCTCACAATCAAAATTTTTAAGGTTGAGGTTAGGATAAAAATCTACAGGTCTTTTATGAAAATTAAGGGAAACTTTGAAAGAATAATTTTCCTCCTTCCATTCAGTTATCATGAGTCTTGAGTTCAGATGCAATGGCTCAGGTGAAGCTTTACTTCTAAACTTCAAGTTCTAAAAACTTGGAACTCTTGTCAAGAGTTCAGTATTCTGTTGAAAACACACAAGTTCCGTATCTGTAAATTTTCATGTTACTGGGCCTGGAGTACGTGTGTTTCCTTTAAAAAGCACCAGAATTAATGCAATGCCCCCTCAGGCAGAGTGCTTGTGATCAAAGGACTGTGAAAGATTGGATGCTGATAGTCTTTTAATTTTTTTTTATTTTGACCTTACATACAGTTCAGCAGTGCAGTAACATTTTATGTTATTCTGGAACTAGATTTTCCAAAATGTTAGTAAAATGCAATGTCTCCTTTTTGTTCCTGAGGGTGGACTAACCTCCTTTATTTTTGTCCCTGGATTTTTTGCCTGCTGTGCTGCAGATCTCAGCAAACAGATCTGTTTGCGTGTATCTATGTGTTTATACACATGCGTGAGTATGAATATAGCTGGGAGACAGTCTGCACTTTTCCAATGTAGGTAGCACGATTTTTGTTGTTGTCGTATTTATTTTTAAAATTAACTTCTCATTCTTCACGTGAATGAGAGTTTGTCTAATTAAGCAGCTGGTATTGTTCAAGCCTCTCTGCGTTCCAGAGCTCTGAACACCAGTTGCTTGCTCTCCTTGGGTACAAAGCAACCTGCTCACCACAGGCAACAGGGATAAAGTGTTCAAAGGACAGTGGGACGTGATTCAGTCAGTGTTTCACCTTATAAACTGCCCTTTCCCCCCACCCTCCCCCTTCTCCTTCTGCTTGGCAATAAAAGAGTGTCCTGTGTAATAGGAGTTGGGAGAGGGGGAGGAACAGCAGGCTTATGATAGACCTAGCTTTGCTGAAACATTGGATGATGTCCAGTGTGACCATGCAGAGGGATGAGCTCAGGGAAATGGTTGGAAGTTCAAAGGCCTTTTTGTATTGCTCAGTGTCAGTTGACAGATGTGCTCTCTTTAGCTGTTGCTGCCCAGTCTGGTTCTTCCCACTGGCTCCCCCTTCCTTGGGTTTGATCCCCATCCTGCCTTTGGCTCTGTCTGGGGAGGCAAGTTAGTCCCTGTCTGTCTGGGCATTTGCCTGCCTTCAACTCCATCCTGGGACTTGCCTTTGCTCATCTCTTAGGAAAATATTGTTTCTCTGCATTGATACAGAGAGATCAAGCTGGAATTGAGCAGAGTAGAGGGACTGAGGCTTAACTGTGCTGTTAGCATAGCCTAATCCTGCTGCGAGTACTGGTGAAAGCATGTTACAACAATCTGCGATTGCTTTCTTATCAGTGGAAGCGATGCCCATGAAGGACTTGCAGCTGTTTCAGAAAGTAATAAATATCCTTCATTTTACAGGCTGGAGAAGGGGGCTAAAGAGGCAGAACTGTCCCAGGGTCATGCATCAATATCAAGCTGGAATGAGAATATGGGGATTCAGTTTCTAGTCTTCTTGATTGCTAATCCAGCTTGTCCTCCAGCAAGATGAAGAGATCTTGTTCCACCTCTCAATGAAAAGAGTTCTTGGTGCTTCATTTGTGTTGCTGTCTTCTAACTCTAGATTTTAAAAGTAGTAAGGGCTTTTAAAATTAATAAAAGCAATACGCTTACCAGACTGTATAGCTGCTCCACTACATCAGAACAAGACATAGTGGTGGTTGTTTGTGTGTCCCAAGTGTGACCTCCCAATTTTTGAATTTCCTCTTAACTTCAAATTTCCAGACACTTTGGATATATTTACAACAGTACTAAACATCCACTGTGGGCTAGTGCTATGGCCTCGGCTTTATAGAAATAAAACTCATCAAAATATGAAGTAATAAATGGACAGCTGAAGAGCTGATTAGTAACAACCCTAGAGCAAAGGGCTGTGCAGTGCAACTGGAGCCTGATGTGCTTACAACAAATAGAAGGAAACAGGAATGTTTCTGTGTAAGCACTGTGCTTTTTAAGAAGGGATTGGGAGGGCAGAGCTAGGAAGAGGGAGATTAGGAAGAGATTGCCCCCATGTGAAAGCTGCTCCCAGAATTTCTTGCATTTTCTTTTGAAGCTGTGTCTGACCATTATTAGGTTCAGGTTACAAGTTTATGTGGATCCCTGTCCTGATGCCACTGGCAGTTCCTCTGCTCTATGAGGCATCAGCCCTCATTCATTAGTTTGGGTTTTTTGGTCTTAAGTGGGTTTGTGGTTTTTCTTCCTCCTTTAAAGGAGAGCTCCTGTAGAAGGAGATTGCATCCCACCTTGCCCCCACCCCAGTGTTGTCTGGGCTAGCACATGCTTGCTCTCTGCTAGGTTGGGGAATTTGTGTGTGGCAGTTTGTGTTTTCTTCCCCTGTGCTTGAAGCTTGACTTTTGTATCTAGGGGGAGTATGAAATTGGCTGAACTGCTCCCTGTAGGGGTGGAATTTCATTTTATGTCGTTACCTCGTGAAGGGATGCAGCAGTTCAGTGGGATAATGGTATCCACTCTGAACCAGCGCTAATGGCTTAACCCTCTGGGAGCCTGAAGAATTCTCCCCTGGAGTGTGAGCATGCAAATTCCCTTCCAGGTGGCTCCTGTGCAGTCCTTTGGTGATTAGTCATGCTAAAGCTTATGCCGGGAGGATGGTCTTGGTCCTGAAATTGCAGCTGAGGCCAGGGAAAGTTTTCTCAGTGTGCGGTGTTTGTAAGTTGTGCTTGGGGGAGAGAAGTCTGATCTGTGCGACTGATTGTCTTGAGTCCAAAAATGTCTTGGTTCTATTTGCAAGTAGTTTGGAAAAAGAAGAGTTTTCTACTTCTACCTCCCCTGAGGAAGAAGAGGAAAGTCCTTCATTTTGCTGCAGCAGCCCAGAGAAAGTGCCATGTAAGGACCATTCCTTACATAACATTTCCTTAGCTGAAGGGGTCAGCTATTGGAAGATCAGGATGCTGTCAAACCTGTAGAGAGAGAATACAGATTTTTCTGCTTCACTCTCCTTCATACCCCTCTGGGGCCTAGAAGCAGCTGGATATGAGATGGATAGATATGTGCGTGGGGTAGCTTGAACATGATGAGAAGGACCTTTTCCCAAGGGTCAGTGCCAAATTCATTGAATGTTGAGAGCAATTGCATCTCCAGTCGTGTCCTCAGATACAGAAATGCCTCCTACACTACAGGAACAGCTGAGGAGATGATCGAATTTGTGGTTAGAAAAATGGATGCTAGAGAAAGTCTGAATTTATCTACCCTGATATATTCTTACAGAGGGGGGCTTTTAGGACAGGCCCTTGGTGAGAAATGTTGGAGGACTTGCTATATATGTTGGAGAGGAGGGAATGATTTAGTATGTATAATCTATGCTTTTTTAACAGCACACTGGCAGCAGTCTTGGGCCAAGGGGAAACAGAGGTTTGAGAAAGCTGGAAAAACTGAAAATGTGACTATTTGTTCTCCTTATTAAATCATCCTCCTTTTGTGTGTGGCTGCTGTCTTCACCTTCCTTTTTTACACACATCCCTCAGCTCTCACTCCCACCTCCAGGACAGTGTTGGCAGGAAAGGGAGTAGCAGCATAGCAGAAAAGGGCTGGCCTGCGTGGTGACAGATGGGAGTTGCTGTCGGCAAGCTGGGCTGGGATGAAAGGGTTTCAGGCAGTAGCCTTCCTAGCCATCGCCCCGTCACATCGCCGAGCAAATGCTGTTCTTTGGAGAGCACACCTGTCAGGAACAGTCTTGTGCAGCCCCTTGCCTACCACAGCTGGCAGCACTTAAAAGCATGAGCCTCTCGGGGTTGAGTGTTCCTCTCATCTGTGGGGAAACAACGGGGCTGATGCTCCCCCTTAAATTCCAGCTTTGTGGCTCCAGGCCTCTTCAGACTCTGTGGATGTGTGGTTCCACTCCATTGCAAACAGACTCCTGTGTGGGCAAGTGTCATCCCATGTCTGTCCCCTTCTTCCATCCTTTCTGGATGGAAACCTTGAACAAGGTTTGCAATCTGTTGTCCAAGCCTGAGGTACAGCAAATTATCCCCATCACTGGATTCCTGCCTCTCAGCTTCTCTTTGCAGATTTCTAAGACAGAAAGCCTGACAAGAGTCCCCATGCTGAAATGCACTGTAGCATGTTACTTTGTAAAGTCAAAACGTTGCTTCTGATAGTTCTCGCTCTTAGGAACTTGCTGTGTAATAGGAACGAGATGGACTGCCCTGGGAAGCATGCAGGAAAGATGTTGATAGTTTAATTTTGCTTGTTATAAAACAAGTGCAGTTATGGGAGGACAGAAGGCTCAAGGATGAAAGAGGAAAAATGAACTCAGTGGGGGAATTGCGACAGCTACTTCATTGTGGAAAGGTCAGTGTTTCTCTGGGGAAGAGAGACTGCCAAGCTACAGACCTACCCTGACCACCCTCTAAATAAAAGCTCTTCCTCATGACTTGAAATTTTTTTGTTTCTAAGAGGTTTAGCTCTGCTCCCTCAGGAGGGAAGGAACTTTGTTTTCAGACAGGAAGCTGGCTACAGCTCCATGAGGTGTTTCTTTGCTCTTTCAGTGCTGCCCACTTGCTCCCCCTTGGACTTCCACTGTGACAATGGAAAATGCATCCGCCGGTCGTGGGTCTGTGATGGAGACAATGACTGTGAGGATGACTCTGATGAGCAGGACTGCCGTAAGTCACCTCTCTGAGGGAAGAGGATGGGTGCAGTGCCTGCCTGCTGTGACTGGGGAAAGCTTGCCCTTTTTATTACAGGAATGTAAGAGTCTTTCCACTGAATTGGACCTCTGGCTTGTAATAAGCTAGATTCTGCCTGGGACAGAGGTGTGTACCTGTAAGCCCGGCTGCCTTGGCACCTGGCTTGCTGTTCAGCTGCCTGTCTTGGGGGAGGGGATGCTTCTCCATCCAGCTGTAGAACCGTTTATGCCCTGCAGCCTTGCTAGTTAATGTCCCATGAAGCACTTCCCTGAGCCGGGCTCTTCATGCCCTCCCCTGTTAGTGGAAACACCCAACCCCTGCCAAATCCTACTGAACTGCCTGTCTGGCTGACTTCCTGTGGCCTCAGGTTCCACTGTCTGACTTTTCTGCAGTGCTGGCCTGTCACCAGCATCATGTCCCTTCAAAGAGGGCTCCTTGAGGAGAGGGAGGTGTTGTCCAGGGATACTGCCTACACAGAGTTGTGTGCATGGTGCTCCAGAGTGACTCTGATGCAGGAGCCCCATCTGAAGAAATGCGGAAATAAAGCTCTTGACTGTAAAGTATTCCATGTCCACTGCATGCATGGAAATGAGTTCACTTTCTGATCAGTATATCCCTGATATTTGCCTGCCTTTTTGGGCAAAGAACTGGGGAGCAAAGTTCAGGGGTTGAATGTAAATCCTGTGTGTCTCAGACCAATACAGATCCTGCTCTGGAATGCAGGACTAAGCTCAGTTTTCCAGTCTATTCAAATATATTCATGAAGGAAAAGATATGTTAGTCTGTGTCTCTTTGGTTTTCTGTTTTTCATAAAAGGTTGAAATTCCCTCATATTAAAGACAACAGTGGAGAAGGGTGTGATCAAAAGATTTGGAGACTAATGAAAGGAGAAAGACAACATTCTCTGTATGAGAGATCCCGGGGGGGTTATTCAGACCAGCAGTAACCATAGGAGGATTTCTATTGGACTGAAGTCCTTGGGTGCTAAATTTGCAGTCCCTTTCCTTATTGGTCTGCAGATAAGCTTCCTTAGGAGAGTGGCAAGGAGAGTGGAAAGAGGCTGCAAATACTGAGGTGTTCAGAAGAGGAAGTTCAAATTTTCTCTCTCCCTCTTCAGTAAACAGGTCCTTTGCTTTGAAGAGAGCTTTGACATGGTTGTGAAAGGAAGGTGGAAGTACAACACTGCTAGCAGTTATTTGTTGGGTAATGATAGGGACTGTTAATTTAAAAAGAGGTGTGGATAACCTTTTTTTCTGTGCAGAGTTATCTTGAGGCTGGCTTGTGACTGTGCTAGAATCTCTCTGTTCCAGCTACCTCCTTCAGCCTATGTTCTCAAGTTTTATAGACTGCTGTACTGTTGGCGTGTGAACAGAGTGGAAAGAGACACTCAAGAAATCTCCTAGTGGCTCTCCTGGTATTTGTTAGGAGAATCAGCTCTCCAGCAAGACCGTGTCTTTGGAGGATGATTTTGCTTGACTTGTACCGTGTCACACATTAGGTGTTCTGCAAGCTAAACCTTCTTGCCTTGCCTTCACCTTACTCCTGTTGTGTCCCTGCAGCTCCAAGGGAGTGTGAGGAAGATGAGTTCTCATGTCAGAATGGATACTGCATTCGCAGCCTGTGGCACTGTGATGGTGACAATGACTGTGGGGACAACAGTGATGAGCAGTGCGGTGAGTAATGTAAATACTGTAATGTAAATAATGTAGATGTCCTCACAGTACGTTAAAAGGAGTTGTGCAGAGTCCAGCCTGTGCAGTTCTAGCATTCTCAATCTGGCTCAGGCTCCCAGCTGGCTTTTTTGGGCTGAACGTGTGGGATATTCCATTCCAAGGGCTGGCTGCTTAGGATATTGGGCTATGTGGCTTACCTGCCAGGGAAAAAAATTCCCTTGAGACCTTTCATTCCTTGATATGTCATTGTGAAGTCTCCTTGAATTCCTGTTGAATCCAGCGCTCTCTGTCAGTTCGGTGAACAATGATGTTTTTGCTCAAGCCCTGCCTGACATGAGTATGGTTTAATGAGCAGTCTTGTTCATGGGTGCCCTAGGAGCTTCAGGAGGATGGTGTGGTCTTCTCCTGGGTACTCTGAGAAAAGCCAAGGCTTTGTTTGTGTTGCTGTCTCTGCAGATATGAGAAAGTGTTCAGAGAAGGAGTTCCGTTGCAGCGACGGCAGCTGCATAGCTGAGCACTGGTTCTGTGATGGGGACACAGACTGCAAGGATGGCTCAGATGAAGAGAATTGCCGTAAGTGCTTTCCTTTGTAATCACAGGAAATAGCCCTTTGGACCTGCTCTTGCCTTGGGTTTTGGCATGCTTTCTGCAGCAGAGATCAAAAACAAGTCAGTTCTGCCTGTACTGGCAGCTACGCTACCTTCTGCTGCCTACCCCAGAGGGCACAAAAGAATGGTGTCTCTCTTATGTTACCTCACAGGCATTCTTCATCTGTATCTTGCTGCTTTTCTTCCTTCCCATAACTGACCTTGAGTCAGAGCAGGAGGTTTATGCTTTACTGAGTATAGCTCTCTATAAAACTGGAGGCGTTAAATGGCAGCTGGAAGGCGAGAATACTACTCCCTTCTTTTTCCTTTTGTCTGATTCTGGACTGAAATTTTGGAAGCGGAGGGGTACTCTGCTTCTTGAAGGCACCCTACGGTACTGCACTCTGAAGACACCTCCTACCTGCCCAGTGTCTTTTCACTTAAATGCTTTTTGCAGGATGTTGCCCAGCAAGTGACTGATGCTGAAGGAGGGGGGGGTGGTGTTGGGGCATGAGAACCCACTACAGTTGTTTCCTTCTTCACCTTCACAGGCTTGTAGCAAATGGGACAGGAATTTGTGTCCCTTTCTAACCGCCTCTCTCCTGAGTCTGTGAGCACTGTCCATGCCTCTGGAACTTGCAGTGGTCCCTTCCCCCTCCCTCCTCTCAAAGGCAGAATTTGTTCTAGATAGCAGGAAACTTCAAAAGGCTCTGGGAGGGGGATGAGGGCCGCCAGCTCCTGAAGGGCAGGGGGAGTGGATGCATGGGGGAGTTGTCTTTTATCTTTCCAGATAATGAGAGTTGGCAGAAAGCCAGGGGCTGCAAACATTTCTAAGCCAGAAAAGGACTCTAAGAGGAAGCCAGCCTCTCTCCCTCTCCTTTCGCTCTCTGCCTTTCTCGTTCCCTTGCCTGTCACTTCACCGAAGGCCATGAATAGACCCTCGGGAAGGGAAGAGAGATGTTCCAACGTTGCCTCCTGTGGGAGTGCTGGGGCACCCAGAAGTGGTGTCCCTGTTTCTCTGAGGTGTATTTCAGTCCTGGCTGGCAGTTGTCTCTATATGACATTTTAAGGAACTTACTTAGAAGTTCAGTTTGGCTGCCTCCTGTTCTTTTATCTTCATCCATGTGGTTGTCATCTTTTCCTTATCTACAATCATGTTTGTCATTCCTCTGGGACAAGGTGGGATTACACTCTTCTTTTCAGTCTGGGTTTTTTTTATTTTTTTCTTTTTGTTTCTTTTGGGGATATGTGTGTTATAATTGAATCACACAACATGATAATATAAGTCACTGACTTCCATTTGCTCAAGTAAACTGAAACACTCAGGCTCCTTTGGTGAGGGACACATTAACACACATTTTCATATCCAGTGACTCTCACTGAATGAAAGCTCTCAGTTCATGCCTTTAGGCTGTGCCCATTTCTTCAGGTTGGAGAGGCAGGTATAGTTCACTTCCTAGACTACTCTTTTCAGTGTTTATTTTCCTTTTTGTTCAATATATTTATATTCAGAACTCCTCCATTGGAAGACTTGTACATCTGAAACGTAGTTCTCCAAATGGTATTAGAAGAGTTGTCATGTCCTGTTGTGTGGGACTCAAAATATTTTTTCATGCCTTCCCACTTAGTGTACTGTTGAACAGAGAGCAGTAGGCAAATCCTTGACCATTAGTTTGTTTGGCTCTGACCAGGGTCATCTCTCTGGCAGTGCTCCTTATTGAATAGGCGTGGTTGTTTTGGCCAGAGCTTGAAAGGAAAGGGAGAGGGAAATCCTCAAAGGTCAGGTGCTGGCCTGGACACTCTGCTGCTTGCTTGCTTCCTTTGGTCTTCAAATGATTATTTTTGTTAAAATTTTAAAGGAATCATTCCCTAGTTTAACCTTGCATTCTGACATGCCTCAGTCCTTAATATGGAGCTATGCCTGAGGTTTTCATATTTTTTTGTTTTGCTGTGTACCTTTTTTCAGATTTATTAAACAATTCTAACACTTTCTTGGTGCTAGGACATAGTGTTGCAAGCATAAGGTGGAAGGTGACCCTCTTGGATCTTTTTTGAGGCTTTACTATCAAGTCTTCCTTTATATCTTTTTGCTTCTCTAGAATTTAACGGCTCTTGAAAAGTTCCATCTTTATAGCCTAATATCCTATGTAACTTTTTTTTTTAATTGTATTTACTGGATTTACTTCATGAGTGTCTTATGTAAAAGTTTAATCTGCTTTAAAGTGAAGCAAAACCAGCATTCCTCTCTGTAATACAAATCGTGCAGAGATAATCAACAATGAATACTTGCCAATCCATTATGGGACTGAGAAGGTTGCCTTTACACAGGACTGTGCCTTGTCACCTCACATATTTTTTCTTTGATTCCCTCATTAGCATCAGACGTTCCAGCTGCCACCTGCAGCTTGGAGGAGTTCCAGTGTGCATATGGACGCTGCATCTTGGACATCTACCACTGTGATGGTGATGATGACTGTGGCGACTGGTCTGACGAATCTGACTGCTGTAAGTTAGCACAGGGTGATGTCCTTGTCCAAGAATCAGAGTTTCAAACCTATTTTGCGTTTGGAGGAGGAGGGGTTACAGTGTAGATGGCAGTCTAATTAATTATTAGGGGTTTTGTTAACTCTTGAAAGTGAGAATAGTGATGAGAACTGTGTAGTCAGTGCACTTCTGTTTACAAGAATTACTACAGTTCCCAGAAGAAATTTACTCAGGACCAAGTTCTGTAATAATGGAGGGTAATAATGGTACTGAGGAGCTTTGGGGATTGTTACATTGTTCTGAGTTTGCTCTTTTTGTGTTTTATCATCTCTGCAGCATCTCACCAGCCTTGTCGCTCTGGAGAGTTCATGTGCAACAGTGGTTTGTGTATTAATGCTGGCTGGAGGTGTGATGGTGACTTCGACTGTGATGACCAGTCAGATGAGAGGAACTGCAGTGAGTGCTGGGAACTGGTGGAAACGTTGTTTCTGTGGATGCAAAAGAGTTTTTGGGACCGTTAGCTTTGGAATTGGGTCTTTTCTGATCCTTCTTGTTCATCTAACATTCCTTTTTTGGACTCCTAGCTACGGCTATGTGCACAGCTGACCAGTTCCGCTGCAAGTCGGGACGCTGTGTCCGTCTGTCCTGGCGTTGTGACGGGGAAGATGACTGCTCTGACAACAGTGATGAGGAGAACTGTGAGAACACAGGTTTGACCTGCTACCTTGCTGCTTAACAGCTAATGAAGTTTCCATCCTGACAGTAGTAGGCAGTAAAGTCTCTTTTGTATTGCTTCAGGAAGTTCAGCCTAGAGTTTCTGTTCTTCCCAGAGGATGGGATCTGTAGGCTGTCTTGCATGCTTGCCAACTTGTGCGGGTCTGTGTGCTTAAACTAACTTAGGTGAAGGTGTTTACTGCTCGAGTGTCCTCTGTCTTGTCCCTGTGAATTACCACAGAACTCTGAGACAATTCCATTCAGACTTGGAAACACTGATAATGTGCCAAGTTTCTACTTTTGTCACATGGACTATACTAACTTACACCTTTTAGGTAGTTCTGGATAGCTTTCCCATTGCATTGTGAAGTTGCTGAACAATTCTAGCAGGCAGTGGAATCAAAAAAGACATTCAGTGGAAGAGAAGAATAAAGCCCTTGTTTTAGAGGATTAAGGGTGTCAGCTTCCCCCTTAGATATTTGCTCAGGAGTTACTCTTTCTAGTATTCATTTAACTTACTGTAATTCCTTTTCATTATAGTGGTTATGGGGAGGAGGAGGGCTTCAACACACCCTAGTGTTATGGTAGGATTCAAGGAATGTCTAAAATCTCTTTTCCTTAAAGCCTTCAGGATGCCTATAGGCTTTGTTGAGGAATAGAGTGTACTGGTCCATAAATTCATCCTAGTGAGTGGAGCCCAGCTATGTGTACTGATCCTTCTGGATCAGTGTATTCTGAACAGTGGTTTTAAGGGTTACAGAATGGGTTTGTGAAACTGTACCTCTTGTTTTGGAGCTGTTGAGGAGTGGAGGGTGGCTGTTCTACGAGGACAGCTGAGCTCAGCACCTGGAGAGGCACACTTTGTAGTCATTTGAGAGCAGCTGCTCTCGATTGGTCAGCTGTTGTGAGCATCAAAAAAACCCTGTGATCCTGGAAAAAACAATTGTACTTAAAGACAAGCTGGTAACTCTGTTGCCTCATCCTGATAACAAAGGTATTTAGAGGTACTGAAAGAAGCCAAGTCCAACCTCCAGAGCCACTGAAATTCACTATCTCCATAGCAAACCAAACACAAGGTAAAGTTACTGTAAGGTTATTTGTGCAGTTTTGCATTAGGTCTATGGTGACAGTGAAAGCTCTATGGTGAAAATGAAACTGTTTTTTCTGGGACATGTACTGGCTCATCTAAGCGACATAGTGTAGTGTCCCAATGTCTGTAGCAAGAGTTAAAATCCTCTTGGTTTTAGAGCAGAGTTGTATTTTTATTTGCCATAGAAAAGATTCCTAAAATACTAGGCAATGAGCTGATGTAAGGATCTTTATGTTTGATGTGACAAATAAAGTCCAAATTTCAGAATCCTTCATATACAGTATTCCTGTACTCTGAAAGGTGAATCTGCCTGTGGTCTCATTTTATGTTCCCACTTGATGTGTCTGTAGTTCTTAACTGTACTTGTTAATCTCACAGCTACCCTTTTCTACACTGTTTACAGGCAGTCTGCCAATCTGATTGTTTCTCTGCTGGTAACTGTATTGTCCTGTTATTTTCATTAAGATTATCAGAGGATGATGATTTAGGGACCACTAATCAAGCCAGCTCAAGAGGTACAAGAGGTAAGAGGCAACAGGACAGTGCAGCTACTGCTGAAGAAACAATCAGATTGGCAAAGTCCCTACAAACAGTATTACTTTGCTTACAAGAATTCTGTAGTCTCCTTGCCAACAGCAGAAGTTGAAGCATGTAGGTCATATGAAATCCTGTTGCCTGAGCTCAGATTTCAAGGATGCATGTAAATCTCATTCCAAGTCCATCAAAGTGCAGTTAGGGCTAGACAAGATGTTCCTTCCTAGGCAGGCTTAAGATCCATAGGCATGCTGGTGTGACAGATCAGATTATTAAAGTGAGGAACTGACTCCTCCTTTGCACATGCTGAGCAGGGTTGTGGATTCTGGAACCAAAGGGAGCTAAGCCAGGACCTTCCAGTCATTCTTAGAGAATCTAGTCAGATGAACTTCACAGTAAAGCAGCAGTGAACTCAGAGTGGCAGAGAGTTTGCAGACCTCCAAATCAGCATAAAAATATGCAGAGCTGTAAGGAGTGCTAGATGAGCTGAATTCAAGGCAAGAGGAAGTCACGGATTTGTGCTCATATGAAAAGCTTGTAAGGAATCTTAGAAAATGTTCTGTATTCTTTTCTTCACCATGGGCTATTGTTCTCTCGGTAAGGTGTGATGTGCTACTTTTCCCTTCTTCTATTGCAGGTACCCCTCAGTGTGCCCCAGACCAGTTCCTGTGTGGGAACGGGCGTTGTATTGGCCAGAGGAAGCTGTGCAATGGAGCAAACGATTGTGGAGATGGCAGCGATGAGAGCCCACATCAAAACTGCCGTAAGTCCTCCCAAGTTCAGTCTTAGACATAAATGGAGGCCCGTTAATGTGTGGGAGTCTATCTGGTGTTACTGAAGGATGTGTGTCGGAAACAAAGTCTGAGCTGTGATACTGGGAATGAGTTAAACATGGAGGAAAAAAACCTTGTTGTTTTTGCCAATTAAACACTGCACACAAGAAATGATGGGGAAATATTATGATCTCAGGTATCACCATTTGTCTGCAGATGCTCTGAGTCCTAAAAACGTCTTATTCTGAGCTGTTATCCTATTCAGTTGTGGCCTGCAGAGGAGAGCTCTGGCTGCAAAGAGGAAGCTTCCAGCACAGCTTGTGTCCTCCCTCTCTTGTTCAGCCTGCTTTGAAGGGTGGCTGCTGCCTAACAGCTGAAGGCAACAGCAGCTGCCTTGTGGTTTCAGCTCAGTTATCTTCACATGTTTCTTCCGCAGGTCCACGAACAGGGGAGGAGAATTGCAATGTCAACAATGGTGGCTGTGCTCAGAAGTGCCAGATGGTACGAGGGATGGTGCAGTGCACTTGCCACACAGGTTACAGGCTGCTGGAAGATGGCCGATCGTGCCAAGGTGGGTTTTTGGAGCAGTAGCCTCCTCCCTGCTGCCTCGGTATGTTTGAAGTTGGTGGCTATGATAGGGTGAAAATCAGAGTTTGAAAGCAGATGCGATCTACCAGTGAGATTGTTGGGTTTGTTGATGATCTGTCTAATGATAACTTTCTCTGTAACATGCAGATGTGAATGAATGTGCTGAGGAAGGCTACTGCAGCCAAGGCTGTACCAACAGTGAAGGAGGTTTCCAGTGCTGGTGTGAGCAAGGCTACGAGCTGCGACCTGACAAACGTAGCTGCAAAGCTCTAGGTAAAGGGGAGTTCAACCTAACAACACAACTGGTGTGTGTCTGTTGGTCCATTTCTCATAATTATGTCTCTGGTGCTTCACTGGCAGCATTGTGCTGTTCACCAAATGAATATGTGAAGGAAAGGAAGTACCTGGATTTGTGTTAGATGTGCCCACGCTCTTGAAATGCTTGTGAAAATTTTGTGTGATTTTGACCATGGAGAGAGGTACTACACTGTTTCCCTGCCAGGGAGACAGCGCTTGCCTTCTCTTCATAGTCCTTTGTCATTCCTTGTGACTCAGAACCTGGGACAAAATGAGCTTTCTGTCTCTGTTCAGGAAGTGTCTTAGCCTTTCCAGTGAGTGAATTTGCATCACACCTCCTTGTGGTTTGATGCTGGTGACCAATCCTGAACACTGTGAATGGCTGCTGTATGGAGATCTGATGGGTTTTTTTAAAGATATCTATACACTTCATTAATTTTATTCCTCCTCTAATGTGGGAGCTGAGGAATTAGAAATTCCACCTAAAGACTTTGGATTTCATTAGGAATTCCCCTCCATGAAGAATGTTGATATTTTGGGGTTGGTCTTTTGCAGTGGAAGTACCTGCTGCGTTTATATCTGGCTGAGGCAGATTTCGGCTATGTCCTATCTGTGGTAGAAGGTGTAGTAGAGCATTTGTGTTTGCATGGCTAGGAAATGCATATAGGAAAAAGAAACTCTAGTCTAGCTGCCAAGTGGCTGACTAGGGATATGGTTTCAGAGGCTGAGGTGAGGCAGGCATAGGTAGGACCTGGAATGATCACTTCTTGCTGAGTTAATGTTTGCCAGAAGGTTTAAAACTGCTCATCTTTGAGTTAGGACTGTGTATAGAGGATGTAAAAACAGCTCTCTGAAGTGTTTTGTACTTGGGGGTTCATTTCTGCTGCCAGTACTGCAAAAGTCTGTTCTGGAACTTGGTGCAGAGGGAATGGTGGGCAGGACCCAGTCAAGTACCCAGTCAAATGCTTCAAATACTCCAATGCTGTCTTCCTATATATTCTTAGGGCCAGAGCCCGTGCTGCTCTTTGCCAATCGAATTGATATCCGACAAGTGTTGCCTCATCGCTCTGAGTATACGCTGCTCCTGAACAACCTGGAAAATGCCATTGCCCTTGACTTCCACCACAGCAAGGAGCTGGTGTTCTGGTCTGATGTCACGCTTGATCGCATCATGAGGGCCAATCTGAACGGCAGCAATGTGGAAGAGGTGGTTTCCACAGGGCTGGAGAGCCCAGGTGCGTCATCGCGTAAAAGGCAATATAGGGTGGGTGAGTGGAGAAGAGTGGGGACCCAGCATTCAGAATGAAGTCCATCTCCCTGAGGAAGGGTATGGGTTGGATGGAATGGGTGTGAGGTGAGTGTCCCCCTGGAGTTAATCTTGCCTGGCAGGAGAAGAAATTTGGCCTCTTCTGAGGTGGATAGAGAAAGGGAGCTGTTTTTCTGTGCAGATCCACAGTTTGATTCCGTGCTTAATTCTGTGTTGTACATAGGTGGACTTGCTATTGATTGGATCCATGACAAGTTATACTGGACTGACTCTGGGACATCTCGAATTGAAGTAGCAAACTTGGATGGCACTCACAGGAAAGTGCTTTTGTGGCAGAACCTAGAGAAGCCCCGAGCAATTGCCCTACATCCTATGGAGGGGTGAGTGAAAACATGGGAAACCAGGGGGAAACCCAGTGAGCCCTCTATGTGCATGCTTCTTTGTTGAACACTGAAAACCCCATTCCTGGTCACAAACGTTACCTCGGGCCTCAAGACTTCAGTTGGCACTGACAGTTTGGGGAACCTGGCAATGCTGGGACCCTTCAGAGCCTTAATCCTGCTCTGGACCCTTCAGCTTTCACCAGGCTGGGTGCTACTTTTCGCTTCTCGCATGGCTGTGACCTGGTCTCACGCTCGAGGTCACAGGACTGATATTATTTTGCCCTGATAGGGAGTGATGTTGGGTGCAGTATGTGGGCCATGAGCTTTCTAGCTGTCTCTCCCTGCCTCCTCTAGTACTATCTACTGGACTGACTGGGGCAACACTCCCCGCATTGAGTATTCCAACATGGATGGCTCTAATCGGCGCATCATTGCGGATACACACCTCTTCTGGCCCAATGGACTGACCATTGACTACGCAGGACATCGAATGTACTGGGTGGATGCCAAACATCATGTCATTGAGAGGGCTGACCTTGATGGAAGCAATAGGAAGGCTGTTATTAGCCAAGGTGAGTCACAGGCTTTCTCCAGGGAGTGCTGTCTGCAGCAAAGACCGCAGTGAAGCACAGGGCTGATTTGAGTTTGAGACACTGGCTCCTGCATCTGTGCTCGTCTCCTGTTCTTTCGCAGTGGAATGAATTCTGTCACCACTGAGGGATAGAGTATGCTACCCAGTCATCAGTGGCTTCATCAAAAGCAGGTTGAGGGAGGTGATTCTGGCTCTTGTGATACTCCACCTGGAGTGCTGCATCCATCTCTGGAGCTCCCAACATAAGAAGAACATGGAACTGTTGGAGGAAGTCTAGAGAGGGCCACAAAGTTGATAAGAGGACTGGTGCACTCCCCTACAAAGGCTGAAAGGAAAGTTGGGGCTGTTCAGCCTGGAGAGGAGAAGGTTGTGAGGAGACCTCATTGCAACCTTCCAGTAACTGAAGGGAACCTACCGGGAAGCAGGAGAGAGACTATTCATCAGGAACTGTAGGAAGAAATTTGTTACTGTGAGGGTGGCAAAGTGGTGGAACAGGTTGCCCAGGGAGGTTGCGAATGCCCCAACACTGGCACTGTTCAAAGCCAGGTTGGATAAGGCCTTGAGCAACCTGGTCTAGTGGGAGGTGTCCCTGCCTATGGTGAGGGGATTGGGACTGGATTTTAAGGTTCATTCCAGTCCCCTAACGTTCTGTCTGTGATTATAGGACAGAAAAGAGGAATTGTCTATTAAATTAGTGTAAAGCGTATTTGAGCAGGTTGAGTGTGGCGAAGCCTAAGGGCCAGCGGAAAGAGTGTTCCCTTACCTCCCTGCTTGCCCGAGTCGTGTTAGATGTGATTATATTCCTGTGTTGGATGTCTATTACAGGGCTCCCACACCCGTTTGCTATCACTGTGTTTGAGGACAGTCTGTACTGGACAGACTGGCACACCAAGAGCATCAACAGTGCCAACAAATTCACAGGCAAGAACCAGGAGATCATCCGCAACAAACTCCACTTCCCTATGGACATCCACACGCTGCATCCTCAGCGCCAGCCAGCAGGTAACTGCAGAGTGGGTAGAGACTCATTTGAGCCGGTAGAAGGCCTGGAGCCACCCACTCCCAGTGAAGCCGGGAGATGACAGCCTGAACCCTGCATGTGGACACACCCCGCCCGTGCCCGGGGCTGTGGCAGAATTGGCTGCACCGCCCTGGTGTTGAGGTCGCTCGCCCGTGCCTCGGAGTTGGGTGTTACCGCAGCTCCCCCTGCTGACACCGCGGGTGGAGGCCTTTCAGTGGGAAATAGTTGGAAAATACTAGGAAATTCTTGTTTATGCAAGAGATGTTTTGGGACGAGGAGAAAAATCATAAGTGGGCATCGTACTGACTGACACTTCCCTTACTCCTCTTTAGTTTTCATTATCTGGTCTCGAAATGGATTGAGTTAAATGTTCATTTTAAAATGGAGCCCTAAAAATGGAGTTAGTGCTTTAGTTTATATGTTTCCTTATTTTCAATTAACTTCTGGGTTGAGAAGTTATATCCGTGTGGTTTTGACACCTCAACTAGTGTTTTCCCTCCTTTTTTTTTACTCTTTGCTTTATGTGCGGTTGCTTTTGTCTTTGGCTACTTGAGCAGGGAGAAACCGTTGTGGGGACAACAACGGAGGCTGCACTCACCTGTGCCTGCCCAGCAGCAAGGATTACACCTGCGCCTGCCCCACGGGCTTCCGCAAGACCAGCAGCCATGCCTGTGCCCAGAGTAAGTGAGGTGGGACCACGTGCTCAGATGTTCAGGGGGTGGCAGTGGGACAAAGCATCAGCAGCACTTGCTTCCAAGGAAATGTGGCTGGATAGACTGAGTTAGAGGTATTAAGGGTCCTGCCAGAGGATGCTTCACCTTTTTGATGCATTCCCCTGTTGTGTATTCTCACTGCCCTCACTAGGCTTCATGGGTGGGGATGCAGACAAATTCCACCCTTGGTCCTTATTTGAGGGATGCCATTAGCACCGTGCTACCGGGCACAACTGATTGTCTCCCTGAAATTCCCATATTGGCTGTGTCAGTGATGAACAAAAAATTCAGTCCTCGGTATCGCCATATTTCTCTTAGTTTGCAGCTTTGTGAAAGAATAAGACCAACTATCTCCCAGATTCTCAAAAGCTATTTTTAAATAGCTATTTGTTTTGGAGGGACGTCTGTCCATCGTTTGAGAATATGGTTGTCATTGTTCCCTCAGCATAGGTTACACGTCAGGAGAGAGCTCACAACCACTCTGACCCCCCTTGCCCATCGTCTCCCAGTGGTATTTTGCTTCCAGTAAAAAAAAAGTCCAAAACCCTGCCAGTGAGAGATGATGTAGGTGGTTAAGGTTGTGGATATAGCAGGGAATTGTCTGTCTATCACTGTATTGTTGAACTTAGAGAAATTAAAAGAAGACCTTTCGACCTTTGATCAGGTCTTGACAAGTTCCTGCTTTTTGCTCGAAGGATGGACATCCGTCGGATCAGCTTTGACACCGATGACCTGTCAGATGATGTCATCCCCCTTGCTGATGTTCGCAGTGCTGTGGCTCTAGACTGGGACTCAAAGGATGACTATGTCTACTGGACAGATGTTAGCACTGACTCAATCAGCCGAGCAAAATGGGATGGATCCAACCAGGAGGTACAGTGTTCACTGTGTGTGGGGGTCATCTGGCCAGGAGACTCCTTGACCGTCAGATTTGAAGCCACTGGGATACACTGGCTTTTTGAGGTGCTGCGGTTCATGGTGGATCTTTTGCTCATTAGTTTGCCTACTCCTGGCCAACCAGTGAGATCACTGGACACTTCATAAACTGGGTGTATGGAGAACCTTGAATGGAGACATGAAGCATGGTAATCTGTGGGCTGTGGTCAATTCCTTTGTTCTAACCCTAGAATCTGAAATGTAAAAGTATTAAATCCTCTGTTACATTCTATATTTGGAATGAGAGTCATGCTCTTTGGGAATGCTTTTTGCACATACTCTTAGGCTGATGGTACTATAAATGAGGTAAACAGAGTTCCAAGTTTGGGTTTGCAGTTTGAACAGGCACAAGAAAATAGATGTTTCTGCAAATAAAAGCCTTATTTGGCCTTCTACATTGTTAATGCTCTCTCTTATGTTGCATTGCTCTGCTCAGGGTTTGTTGTTAACATTGTTTGTGAATGGGTTGTGCTTTTGACAAATACTTTATCCCTAAGGTCTAATTTCACTAAGGAGTTTTTATTTTTGTTTTCATTTAGGTTGTGGTGGACACCAGCCTGGAAAGTCCAGCTGGACTTGCAATTGACTGGGTTACCAACAAACTGTACTGGACTGATGCAGGTACTGGGATCCTCTGCTTTACATAGGCTTCTGTCTTCCTTATTAGTCATGAAAACTGAAAATCCGCTGGGTAGTTCTGTTTCATTCCAGATTTGTCTTATTTCTGTGTAGCAAAAAGATGGAGTTTCATGTTATGTGTTTCTGAGTGTGAATTGAGGCAGAGCCCTTAGTTTAATTCTCTTTGCAGTATCCCCAGTGTTAATTCTGTAAAAATATTCATCACTGTTGTCTTGCTGCAGAGCCTGTGATTGTGTGCGTTTATGTATCTTCCAACAGCGTATCTTGGGGTGCAGCAGGTAATGCTTGGAGCATGTTCCCTGCTGGAGAATCATAGTTGAGAGAGATTTAAGGAAGATTATTCTTTCCTAGGTGTTCTCTCATGGCATAGGGGTTTAGGTATGAGGTGGATTATATACAAGACTCCACATCAGTGACGGTCACAGAGGTGACTGGAGAGGATTGAAAGTGGCTCTTTAAGCCAAATTTCTTACCTGTCTTCCAGCTAAGAACACAGATGGATATAGGGGAAGAATGCATTTTTGTATGGAGGGTTTTTTCCCTTAGCTCTTGCAATTCCAATTTGATGATCTTAGTTATTTTCTCTCTCGACTTTTGTAGGAACAGATCGCATAGAGGTCTCCAATACAGATGGCACCATGAGAACAGTTCTAATCTGGGAGAACCTAGACAGACCTAGAGATATTGTGGTGGACCCTGTTGGAGGGTAAGAGATTCTTTCTTCGGGGATGACATAACAATTCTTGCGTGTCTAAAGACTTTCTAGTTCTTTGGTTTTGTACAGTTCTACAACCTGCCAAGGGCTGAAACTAGAGACATGACTTTAGATATTAATGGAACAAGATAAGCAGAGGTAATTGCTTGCTGTGCTTTGAAGCTTGTGTTGTCTAGTGTTTAATTTGTTTATCCGGGGGTTGTAATAGCTAAAGATGTGGTACGAGAATATTGAGAATGGGGTCATCTAGATGTTTTCTATTTCTCTGTTTCACATATATGTTGAATTTGTATTCAAGCTCCCTGTTTACCAATTAGAGTTTCAGTCAGAAGGATGTCTTCAGGCCTTGTGGAGGTGGGGATAGGGTGGGTAGGAAAAAGCTTGCCAGCCATTGCTTTAAAAGCACCGAATGTCTTGAATGAAAGAGTGCTATTCTTCCCTCGAGTGGATTGCTGGAAGACAAATGCAGCAAGAGTGTAAAGGGCTAATGGTTTACATTGGTAATTAATCAGTTAATATTTAGACCTTGACCTATTTTCTTGAACGTTTTCCTACACATTGTAATTAGGCCAGCCCATGGGCAGTAGAAGGTTTATAAATTTGAGTACAATCTTAGGTACATTAGAAGAACCCAAGGCTGGACATGAGTACAGTAATATTTAATGCTTCTTCCTGCTAAGGCCTGAAGGCACCAGACTCCCTTGCTTCTCTGGTAGTGAAAAAGCGTGGCCATTCACTTCTGTCTGGGCTTCTTCTTAGGTTCATGTACTGGACTGACTGGGGAGCTAACCCAAAGATTGAACGTGCTGGGATGGATGCCTCAAACCGCTTGGTGATCATTTCCACCAACCTGACGTGGCCCAATGGCTTGGCCATTGACTACGAGTCACAGCGCTTGTACTGGGCAGACGCAGGCATGAAGACCATCGAGTATGCCAGTCTGGATGGAAGCCACAGGAAGGTAAGGAAGCCATTCTTTGGGGCAGGTCTGGGAGCCTGAAGACAAAGTGATGATGGCTCCTGCCTCCTTTTCCAATGGAAAGGGAAATTTACAAATCAAAGTACACAGCAGCTTTCACTGGGAGGAATTTGAAACTGTGTGTGAGGAAAGTTTGAGGGCTAAGGTTGCCTCATCATTCTCCTTTTGCTATATTGTATGTTATGACATTGAGAGGAAGCAAGGGAAGCCTCTTCTCTTTAGTGACTTCGTAGTCATTAATTTATATATCTGTATAAGTAAATATGTATGTAAAATATGTTTTAAAATACTTTAATATGTATAATATAATATTTTTCTTTGGGTAATGGGGGTAATCTGAGCAGGTGCTGATTGGGAACAATCTGCCTCACCCCTTTGGACTCACTCTTTATGGCGAGAGAATCTACTGGACAGACTGGCAGGCCAAAAGCATCCAGAGTGCAGACAGGAGGACTGGGCAGTCTCGAGAAACACTGCAGGACAATCTGGAGAACCTTATGGATATTCATGTTTTCCACCGGCACAGGCCACCAGGTACAGAGCTCACACCCAAGCCCCACTGAGCTGAGAGTTTGCTCAGGCTCTGCTGTGTGGCATGTCTTTTCTGCAAGGAGCTGACCTGTCAGCCCTTGTTGTCTTAAGTGTCTGTGTGGAGTATGAGAGCCTGAGAATTAACTCTCAACTTGGTATTCAGGGGCGTTCTGAATCCCCTTTTTGTGCCAGTGCTACTGGCTCATGGATTTCTCATCCTCTTTTCCGTAGTACATACAGCATGTGAAGTTAACAATGGAGGCTGCAGTCACCTGTGCCTTTTGGCACCTCGTCCAAAAGGTCACAGCTGTACTTGTCCTACAGGGATCAATCTGCAACCTGATGGCAAGACCTGCTCTGCTGGTGAGTGTTCTCTGTAGAATCCTCATTGCAGTTTTGTATCAGAGCCACAGTTTGCCTCTGCCTTGTTAAAGAATAAATTTCACTTCTATGTGCTTACCTGCTTTATGCCTTGAAAAACCTATTTGGTGCCTGTACCTTCAATTTGAGTGGGAATTACTGTGAAGAAACTTACTGATAAATGGATTGATGAAGGACTTTTTTTCTTCAAATTATGTTGGATAAGTAAACCAAATGTCACATTTTTTCCCATACTTTTGCTCTAATATTGAGGTGAATTCTTACACTACAAGGTGATATATTCTTTAATAGGTCTGTATACACTCCTCCTGTGGATCCTTTTTGAGGATGGTGGAAGGAACTTGGCTTCAGGCCATGGTGCATCCCCTAGCAGGGGAAAAAGAGACTCATAATTTCCATTTCCCACACATATTAGCAGAAGTAACTTTTCTATGAGTGTAATGCTTTTCAACTTGGATGCAAAGAAACATTAAGTGATGCTCAGTGAAGTGATGCTTTTGTACACAGACTGTCCATAACCCAAGATCTGTTTGAGACACTTTCCTCTTTCCCCTGAAGTGGATGTAACCTCTAGAATATTTGATAAATGATGCCTCCAGATGACAGAGCTTGTTCCTCACTAATATCTGTCCATTGTCCACTCTGCAGGAATGACCAGCTTTCTGATCTTTGCCAGAAGGACTGACATCCGGATGGTCTCTCTGGATATCCCCTACTTTGCAGATGTTGTTGTCTCAGTCAATGTCACCATGAAGAACACCATTGCAATTGGAGTGGATCCTCATGAAGGTCTGAACTTCTTACTGTGTCTGGCTGTGTTTGAAAGGCAAAAAGTAACTTGCTGTCTAAATGTGTGAGTAAAGCCCTAGGCACAGATCTTACTGTAGGCTGTGGATTGGAGTAGGTTTTTATTTTCCTTGTATGCAAATAATTTTTTTCCAGAGAGGAAAGGAATAACCTTACAGGAAAGCAGAGAAGCGAAACTATATGGAAAAAAACTCTCTGCAATATTGAGTGGGGTTCCAGTGCATTTTGGATTTAAGAAAGTTCCTCTGGCTGAGGCCTTTTACAACAGCAGAGCTGAGACTCTGGTGAGAGATGTATAGTAAACATCCAATGCTGTGCTGAATGTAAACACTGTTGCACTGTAAGGTAGATGATCTCATTTTGAGAAATCAGGTGTGGAACTCTACTACTAGCTGATGGCATTAGGTGTTCTCTGTCCCTGTGTGAAGGTCAGACCTTGTGTAAAGGTCCTACATATTTTGGGGAGAATTGGAACAAGAAAATTTGCACTGTTTTATCACTCTAGCTTAATAATCTTGTGCTGTTATCATTCCTGTACAGTCAGATCCATTTTGAATGGTGTAGCAGGTAGTCAGAGACCTGGATCTGTTTTTTTGAGGATTTTGCTGTTTGATTGTTTGGGTTTGGTTTTGTTCTGGGCTTTTTCAAGTTTCTCTTTCTTCTTCAACCCAGGAAAGGTTTACTGGTCAGACAGCACATTGCGGAAAATCAGTCGCGCTGCCCTTGATGGCTCACAATTTGAGGACATCATCACCACAGGTGAGGGGGATTTTGATCTGAGAGCCTCCTGCTTCTATGCAGTATGAAAGGAGAGATTATCTGATAACCCTGATACATTTTTGGTGGAAAGGCAAGCAGAGCCCCAGTGGGCAGTTGCTTACGAGATGGACAAGAGAAATACTAGAAGTTCCTGACTAAATTGGGAGAATCAGCAGTGACCAAAATGTTTTTCTATTTTCTCAGGTCTGTTAACTACAGATGGGCTGGCTGTGGATGCTGTCGGCAGGAAAATATATTGGACAGATACAGGAACAAACCGGATTGAAGTGGGCAACCTCGATGGCTCCATGAGGAAAGTCTTGGTCTGGCAGAACCTGGACAGCCCTCGGGCAATAGCTTTATACCATGAAATGGGGTTAGTGTTGTCAAGAGATTGTCTAGGTGTTATGCAGGACTTCTGATCTCCCTTTCCATAATACTTGTTGACTTTTCCCCAGGTATATGTACTGGACAGACTGGGGTGAGAATGCCAAGCTGGAACGCTCTGGGATGGACGGCTCTGGACGTGTGGTGTTGATCAGCAACAACTTGGGCTGGCCTAATGGACTGGCAGTGGATAAGGCTGGGTCCCAGCTGCTCTGGGCTGATGCACACACTGAGGTCTGATTCTGTTCTTTGGTGTTGTTTGTCATTGGGTATTTGGTAGCCTGGAGGCTGCTTTGAAGCTCTTGAGCAGGTTGTTCAAAGAGTAAGGGGAATGTAAGCTTTTCTGAGAGTATGGGCTATGGAGGGAGGCTGAACCTGAATAACATCACTTGCCAAGACTGTTTCCCACTTGCTACAGTAAGTGCTAGCAAGAGAAGTGTTTTGAGTATGGGATGATGTTTTACTTCTTCCTGTAGCGGATCGAGGCTGCGGATCTCAATGGCGCGAACCGCCGCACCCTGCTGTCTCCAGTGCAACATCCCTATGGCCTCACTTTGCTGGACTCTTACATCTACTGGACTGACTGGCAAACTCGCAGCATTCACAGGGCTGACAAGGACACTGGTGCTAATGTCATCTTGGTGAGGGCAAACCTGCCTGGCCTCATGGATATTCAAGCTGTTGACAGGGCACGGCCCCCGGGTAAGTTGCTCCCCAGTTGGCGGGTGTTGGTGGTAGTGAGGGGAGTCCTTCAGGGCTGTCATTGGAAAGAGTCCTTTGGTGTAAAGCAGGAGTGATAGAGTGACTTCTCAAAATCAGCTTTTCTTCTGATGCCTTCTTTTAAGGCATCACTTCTTCCCTCCTTAACTATTTTTGCACTCCTCCCTGTTTACCCAGCTCTATAGGTTTAGTGTTGATTACTGCATGCTTTCTGACTGCTTTGTCCCATTTCCTTCATTGGATTGCACTGACAGCCTCATTCTCGCACACAGCAGAGACACTTTCTTAGGAGAACTGAACAAGTCACGCCTCATTAGGCTTCTCCAGACTGTACTGACATTGGACAATTTCCCTTTTTTAATGCCAAAACACTTTAATTCTTCTTAAACCAGTTGTTGAAATTTTATTTCATGTTCTAGTATTATTTCCCAATCATTGCGGCCTTCATCTTCATGTCTGCCTCTTTGCTCTGCAAAATCTCTGCTGCTTTAGTTGCTCTTAATATATCATATTGTCCAACTATTCTGTGCCAGAGTAAATTCTTTGTTACTCTTTGGGGATCCTATCACACCCCATCTTGTCTCCTTGCTTTTCAGTGGAAGTTGTTGCTTTGTGCTGTGGCTTTATTTTGGTAGAATTTCCTCAATACTTACTTCTGCAGAAAACTGTGCTGCTTTTCCTGTAGTTACTAATAGCAGAATATCACTCTTGACTGCGTAACTTGGCGATATAACTTAAAGCTGACCAAAAGTCTAGCCATCATATCCACATGGTCTTCTTCCTACTCCCTGCACCTGTTTCCTGGGCTTATTCCCTCCCAGTAAATGTATGCTGGGTTCTTTACAATTAAAAAAAATAAAATTATATGACCCTAATATGTCAGGCACTTTCAGCAGGCTTCTCTGATGCCTTTGTTTACTTGCCACTGTGTGCAGCTAAGTTGAAACAGAAGCTTCTTTGTCAGCCTGGCCTCTGGTGCATTGTCACACTATTTCCCCATAAGGTTGGATCTTTCTGTCAGCATTACCATCTGCAGCAGTAATAAAGTAAACTGCAGTTGCATAAATCTGTGAGCATAATCGTGTTTCATTTTCCATGGGAAAACCATGATTAGCAAGGAATGCAGGTTAAGATTTTTCTTCTTATAATCCCTCTTCTTCTGGACCCTACTGTTCTCCATGCCAATCGTGCCCATATCTACCATGAATCTTGGAGAGGAGGGAGGGAGTGTCTCTGTACAAAGGGGAGGAGGGACAGTGTCTCTACAAAGGGCTGTAGATTCCCAGCAAGGCTAGGATGGTATGGATGAACTCAGCTGCTGGCAAGTTGTGCATGTATGTAGCTTTTAAAATAAAGCTTTGGTCTGTGAGATCCTAAAACTGTGCTTTCCCTGTTTCTAAAGGCTTCAATAAATGTGGAGTTCGTAATGGTGGCTGCTCCCACCTTTGCTTACCTCACCCCACTGGTTTCTCCTGTGCCTGCCCCACTGGCATCCAGCTGAAGAGAGATGAGCAGACTTGTGACTCTTCTCCAGAGACCTACCTACTTTTCTCTAGCCGTGCTTCCATCCGTCGTATCTCGCTGGACACCAGTGACCACACAGATGTGCACATACCTGTCCCTGAGCTGAACAATGTCATTTCTCTGGACTATGACAGTGTGGATGGCAAGATTTACTACACAGATGTATTCCTTGATGTTATCAGGTGGGTGCCAGTCAGCTCCTTTGCCGGTGCCCAGGTCACCCAATGGCTTAGGCTGAGTGTGCCAGTAAAATGGGGAAACTGAGCACTACACCACTACTTACAGCTTGTCTTTGGTACACAGCATCACGTGTATCAGTGAACTCATGCTGAAGCTATGTTTAACCTGCTGGAGACTGGGGGAGAAATATCAGGGCGCTGTGACTGGTGGAGATCCAGCTTTCCAGGAGCTGCCTAGTCCTCACTGCCGTTTGTCATTGATTTCTATCCAGGCGGGCTGATCTGAATGGCAGCAACATGGAAACTGTTATTGGTCAGGGTTTGAAGACTACAGATGGCCTGGCAGTGGACTGGGTTGCCAGGAACCTCTACTGGACAGACACAGGGCGCAATACCATTGAAGTGGCTAGACTGGATGGAAGCTCCAGGAAAGTGCTGATCAATAACAGCCTGGATGAACCTCGAGCCATTGCTGTCTTCCCCAAGAAGGGGTAGGTGTGGGTTTAGTGGCGAGGCAGAGGGAAGGGCTCCACAGAGGTAGGCTGGAAGAGGAGGCTGGGGGAGGAAGAAGAGATTGCCATTTGAATCTGCAGATACCAGCAAGGGGTTGACTCTGAGTGACTTGTAGTAGTCAGGCAGACAGTGAATTTGAAGGTTGGACAGATAGCTGTGAGAAGCAGACTACAGACTATATAATCTTCTTTGAACCCGAAGAATCTGGCAGTTTCATTCATAACTAAAACTTTCCTCAGACCAAATGAAATGATCTTTTCTTCTTACACTTGCCTTTTATCTCTTCAGGTATCTCTTCTGGACAGATTGGGGTCACATTGCTAAAATTGAACGGGCAAACTTGGATGGCTCTGAACGCAAAATCCTGATTAACACTGACCTAGGATGGCCCAATGGATTGACTTTGGATTATGACACCAGGAGGTCAGTGAAAGATTTTCCTATACTTGCATAGGGTTAAGGGGTGTAATGAATTTTTTAGCCGTCTTAGCTTCATTTATTGGAGTACTACTGTTTTGGGGTGTTTTGGGGCTTTCTTCTTTAGTTTTTATTTCCTGATCCATCTTATGATTCCACGATCTTGGCCAGTAAATGACTAGAAAGTAGAGAGAGGTTGCATAGATGGAAGCTCACCTCTTTCCCTGTGCCTTCAGGATATACTGGGTGGATGCACACCTTGATCGTATCGAGAGTTGTGACCTCAACGGGAAGCTACGGCAAGTGTTGGTCAGCCAGGTGTCACATCCCTTTGCTCTGACACAGGTGAGACCTGCTGCCACCATTTTCCTGGGTGTGTTGATGAATTTATACACAGTTTATATACAGTGGGGGAACAGAAAAGTGTTACAGTCTGAGGAAACCAGGATGGCTAAGGGGATAGTAATTAAATCTTCTCTGGAGCTAATGAAGAAAGTTTGTCTGAACTGTGGGGTGTAGACAGTCATCTTCTTTACAATAAGAGGGTAAGGGTTTGGAAAGACCTTTGTTTTGGGCCTTCTGCCACTGGGACATGTTTTTTTATAGGTATCCTGTGTCTACATGACTAAACATGCTAATAATGGCTGTGATTTTTCTTTGCTGTCTCCCTGAGCAGCAGGACAGATGGATATACTGGACTGACTGGCAAACGAAATCTATCCAGAGAGTGGACAAATACTCTGGGCGGAACAAAGAGACAGTCCTAGCCAATGTTGAAGGATTGATGGATATCATTGTGGTTTCTCCTCAAAGACAGACAGGTAAATAGAAGGACCTTTATTCAGGCAAATGCTAACTGTAGACCAAAGGAACTCTGGAACCACTGCACTATTGTGGATGTCAAGTAAGGATGACATCCTGTTTTATGCTCAAACTATTCACACATCTTCCCTTAGCACATTCCTTGTCTGCCTGTGATTTTTCAGTCAGGTACATCTTAATGGTGTTCTGTTAAAGCTTTGATTAGCAAATGTCACTTTCTTCTTGTTCACTCAACATTGTGTTAAAACAGAAGAACATGAGCTTTTTAATCTTTTTATCTCTGCAACTGTGTTGTCTGGGCTTCTGTTTAAAGATTTTCAGTACCTTCCTTTCAAGACTGCCCTAATCCAATTCAGTGTCTGGCTATTGTCATTACTTTCTTAGCAATCAGTTGACAGGCATAAGCCAAAAATATAATAACTTGCCGGATTTCTAAGAAGTATTTCTGGCTGAGCAGGAAAGAAGGTTGTTGCTCTGAGCCCCTTTTTGTTCAGATGTAAAATATTTAGAAAATTGTTTGTTCCTTCCAGGTAGTAATGCTTGTGGAGTGAACAATGGAGGCTGCACTCACCTCTGCTTTGCCAGGGCTTCTGACTTTGTCTGCGCGTGTCCAGATGAGCCAGATGGGCGGCCCTGCTCGACGAGTGAGTTCACTGAGTGTCACTTGGGTAGTAGCTTCAATAAGGGAGCCACTGCTACTGCTTATGCAGTGGCAACCAGAGCAGCTGAGGCTCTCCCGGGTGTTCATCTTGTGCAGAGTCATATATTGGAACTAGGGCCCGTGGTTGTGAGCAATAGAGCTTTCTTCTGTCCTTTCTGCTGACAGACTGGGTGTGAGATGGGAAAGCTGCTTATATAAGCTATAGAGAGTTTTGGAAATAGCCTATCGGATTTGTTCATCTGTCCCACAAATCTGGAGTCCTGCTTATTTTTCTCTGTTATCCTAGTTCCTGGTGTGGTGCCCCCTGGTCCAGAACCAACCAGTGTAAGTGGGAGAAGTCAAACACCACATGGCAGACTAGGTACTTCAACAGCCAAACCTCTCACATCTCTGGAAACAGTGGAAGGAAAGTAAGTGTTCTTGTTCTCTTGGAATTGGGGTGTCAAAGTCCAGCTTTTGTAAGGTGCTACATGCTAGCCCCCTCTGGTTGCCATCATCCAAATATACCTATCCCTGGCCAAAAGAGGATATTCCAGCTCTAGATTTCACATTCTTAATGGGTGAAACTATTATGACAAAGATGCAGAACATTGTTGAGGTGGCAAGAAACAGCTGCAGATTGTTTCTGTCTGTTTTGTTGAAATGCGTGTGTAGGCTGACTGTACTGAAGTGTTAAAATCCACCTTTAGCCCATTCATTTGATTGATTTTTTTTAATCTCCTGATTTTGAGAACCTGTTTCTGAGAGGAGGGCAGAGGAGTCTGTTGCTTCATTTCACTGGAACATCTCGGACTAGGCCCTCACAGCTGAGGAAATGGTTCTGTCCTGGGAAGGGGATAGCTTGCTTGGGGCAGAACAGAACCTTTGCAACTCTAACATGTAGGTTACAATACAGGTAGTTAAGAGACTCTTTTCTGCTAATTCCATAGAGCCTGCTATTTATACAGCTCAGCAAAAGAGTGGCTCCATAGTACTTGGTTGAGTTATTTACAGAGCAAAACTTGTACTTTGTTGAGTATGATTTATTGGACAGAAATGTCTTCATGCTGACTCTGAGACATTTTGATTTTTATTTCGGCACTGATGCTGAAATTTGTTTCTTGAAAGATGTGAATACACCTGTGTGCCTGAGAGGCAAATCTAGAATGAATTTGATATAAAGATACTGCAGACCAATAATTTATATATCCATACACACCCCCTATATACGTGTATTTATATGGTTGTCTCTTCTCTGGATGCAGAATACCAAAGAAGAGAAAGGAACCTGTGTTTTTCAACTGGAAAGGGAAGGGATATCAGTGCTAGCCCATTCCATCCTGTTTTTTGATACCTTTGATACTGCTGATTCTGCTTTCAGTAAATAACTGTCCTTTTGTCATTCAGCTGCTCTGACAAAGATGCTAGGCAAGGCCTGTGTAGTCGTGCCAATGAAGCAGTGTTGGCCACCATGGGTGAGTTGCTTTCCTTAAACTTTTCTCCACCAGGGTTGTTCCTCCAGATTTGCTCAGGGCATTCCAGTCCATAGTGCCTGAAACTGAAATTTCTGAAACTCAGACTTGAATAACTCAAATGACCTGAGTAGAGCAAAAAGCCTCTATAGACATTCATTAACCTAGATGGAAACTTTTTCAAACGACTCTTCGGTCTGAAGAACAGTTCTGCTTTCTTTCACCCTGTACCTCATTCATTGGGCTCTTCCCATTAATAATACTCTTTTTCACTGTCCCCTTTGTGTTTACTTGAAGATGGCTGACTGTGGTAATTGCTTCCTACTGCAGGAGTAATTTGTCTGCAAGGGGGTCTAACTGCTCCATTACAACCCCATTACAGAGATCTTGACACTCCTTGGTTTCCTGGGGCCTGGGTGGGAGGAAAGTTTACTGTATGTTTATTTCATATGAAGCCAAACAAAATCCTCTGCTAAACCTTAATGTGCTGACATTTTAGTTTACAAACTTTTGTATGGGTAAAGTCCCAGCATTAGGCATTACACCATGGTCAGTATTACCCAGTGAAATATGAGTGCCTAAATTACCCTTGGTATTCACTTTCAGGAGAAGGACTGCATGTCAGCTACATTATTGGAGGTCTTCTCAGCATCTTGTTTGTTTTGCTGCTTATTGCTGCTTTGATTATATATAGGTAAGTGGTCTTTTTTCCCCTCTCCTGGCCAATTGTAAACTCTTGGGTTGTAGGAGAAGAAGGTCCCTGGAAGCATTAAATCTTTCTTTATTGTCATTTACAGTGCTTTTTTGCTCCACTGGAAGGAGTGCTTGATGATTTTATTTGCAAGGATTGAGTCCTGTGCCTCTAAAGTGTTGGTCATGCAGTTTTACTGTTTGAAACCTAATTGGCTAAATTTTCTGCAGAGAGCTTATGAGTCATGGGCAGGGATGTGAGATAATTTGTGTCTCAGTTAATGTGTGAGCTCATGTGCTTTCTGACAGGTCACTTCACCAGTTACTGCCATGATAGCTTTTTGTGGTTACAAGGCGGTGCCTTGCTGTTGTAAATGGACTCGTAGCTGAAGAGGCAGGAAGCCTCTGGTGAAGTCAGGATCCTCTCTTTGAAGGACAGTGGAGATGGCTGGAGCCATCCACTTGCTGAGCACTCAGGAATTTTGGGTCCTGGCACTAGGTTCCTGTGACTTTTCTGACAGCTCTCTCCCTCTAGGCATAATAAGTCCAAGTTTACGGACCCTGGCTTGGGGAACCTAACCTACAGTAATCCTTCCTATCGGACATCTACCCAGGAGGTGAAGATTGAATCGATTCCCAAACCAACCATGTACAACCAGTTGTGCTACAAGAAGGAGGTAAGAGCTGCTACTAAGGACATGGGAGCCCGGCTCAAGCTGCTGTTGAGCATTAAAAGCCTCACTGTGTGGAAGGATGGCAACTTAGGAGCATTTACTTCCAGGACATAGTAGGACAGCTTCAGTGAATTGTTCAGCCTGCTGTGGAGATCAGCCAGCAGCACTTCTTCCCCAGTGAGCTGTAGTGAATTTGACCTGTCTTTAGTTCTCTGCTTCTCACACACTCCCACAGTGTCTTGTATTTCATTTGCATTGGGTGCTGGTCCTCGAAAGTACATGAGCCAGTTGGAATTGCCTTCCTTGGATACAGGTCCCAGTTAGTGACTGTTGCACCAAGGTTGCTTTGGACAGTCACCAGGGGAACCAGGCAGCCAGAAGGGGTTTGGTAACAAGAATGTGGCTTGTAGCGGTGCAGCTGGAAGGGGTGAGATAGGGGAAAAAAATAGAGCCCTTATTAAACAGAGCATTTTAAAGGCCCTTCAGAGGTCTGTACTTGGTGCCACATGATGGAGAGAGTTTAATATGATATCTTGCAGCACTTAGTTTCTTCTCTCTTTTCTCCTCAGAAGCTTTCTTATCACTCAGATACCTTCTCATCTTCCCTCTTCTGATTTCCATCCACATCCTCACGTCAGGTATCACTGCTCTGTGTGTTTGGTCCTGCCTCTCTCACTCAAGCTCTGTTATGTGGCTCAAGCGCTGTCCGTACTAACTGCTCTTTCTTGGTTTCCCTCCCCAGCTTTTATGTCCTTAAACTAGCTCCACTGTCTCTCGGGAATGTATCAGTAGTTTTCTGTGGCAGATTCTTTGGTCTGGGCTTTGGCTACTCATACTCAGTGATATTTTAGAAAGCCAATTTCTATTAGGACTATTTATGATTATCTGTTAGATCACTTAGTTCCTCTAGCTGGGATCACAGATTTATGCAGGGGAGAGTTTTCCCTTGCTGTTTTTCAAAGGTACTCTCCAATAGATTCCCCAAATCTTCAAGCAATTTTAGCCTTTTCTGTTAAGGATAAGCCAGGATGATTTATTTGGGAATCTAAATCCTTTCCACTTTTCTCTTAATTCTGATGCTCCTTGATATACACAGATGTATATTTCCTCACCCCCTCCACTTTGTCCTTGGGGATAGGTCAGATGCTCCTTATTCGTCAGTGAGCCAAGTTAGATTTCACTACTTTAATCTCAGTGTGGTCCCTTTAACCTCTGATCATTTTCATCGTTGCCCTATAATCTCCTTCCCCTGTGTCACTGTGAAACTTGGACTCAACAGTGGTATTCCAGCTGTGCTTTGCTGAGAAGTAAATCTAGATTGACTCAGATGTAAAGGTTTGCAAACCTAGAACTGATCTCCTGCCTACTCAGATGTAAAGATTTGCAAACCTAGAATTGATCTTCTGCCTACTTTTACCATGAGGTTTTCTGTCTGTTTCTGCTTCCCATTTTGTTTCGTGGTGTTTTTATCCTTCCTTTTTAGGCTCAGTGTTCTTACTCTCTTCTGTCAGGCAATAAGTATAGTTCTACAAGAAGAAGCAGCCTCATCCTCATTCCCCTTCCATGACTGAAGAATCACAGAGTTTGGAAGGAGAGCCCTTGCAGGGAGGACTTGGCTGGGGGTGGTAAAGAACTAAAGGAAGCTTAAAATGGGTTCTGTCATTGTGGCAGTTAAAGCCAGTGGCTGTTTACATGGAGGTCCAGCTTTTTGTCTGCTTCACTGTCTTCATTCCAGCTCTGCACTGCTTTATGCCATATTTTTCCATAGACTTTTTTTTTCATTCATTTATCTTCTCCCTAGACTGGTCCTGACCACAGCTACACTAAGGAGAAGATCAAGATTGTGGAGGGAATATGCCTTTTATCCGGTGATGATTCCGAATGGGATGACCTCAAGCAGATTCGGAGCTCCCGCGGAGGGATCCTCCGGGACCACGTGTGCATGAAGACGGACACGCTCTCTATCCAGGCTAGCTCCGGTTCACTGGATGACACCGAAACTGAGCAGCTGCTGCAGGAAGAGCAGTCTGAATGCAGCAGTGTTAACACAGCAGCAGCCACTCCTGAGCGGCGGGGCTCACTCCCAGACACAGGCTGGAAACACCAACGCAAGCCCTCCACAGAGAGTGAGGTCTAAAGTACACGTGACTTTGGAAACAGTCGTACCCTCCCTACCCTCTGCTCTGCACGAAAAAGACAGGACTCTGCCTGCCTGGCAAGGAAGAGTGCAGAGACCAGCCTCTCTTGCAAGGGGCCTGAGACTGGGACTGCCTTTCGGCGTGGAGCTTGGGCAGCTGTGTTGTTGTGGTCGGAGAAGGAGGATGGGTGGGTTGGTTGGAGCCCAGAGACCCATTTTGACTCATTTTCAGTGTCTGTGGTTTATTTATATGTTCCCTTTACCTGGAAGCTGCCACGTTAACTTTTGCAGTGACTCGTCTGGCCTGAATCTGGTTCGGAGTCTCTGTTCCCTGGCAACCTGCAAGTCCTGTGCCATCCAGCTCACGGTCAATGCCCATGAAGAGAGCAGAGCTGCCTCATTGCTGGCTCCTGGTCACAGAAGCACCCCTAGTCATTCCAGCACTAGCAGCACTCTTTGAGGCTTTCTGTTGAGGGGTCTCTGACACGAGAGAGGTCTTGGTATAGATGGGATATACTTTAGGGCTCAAGAGGACACTGACACAGCATCAGGTCACCTCGTACAGGCATAAAGAGGGTAACCGCAGTTGCCAAGACTCATTTCATGAGAGCATCACTGCTTACTTTCATATCTGCTACTAAAAATTTTAAAGAATGCTCAGATTGGAGCAATGTGTCTGTTGCTGGCAGTAGACACTGCTCCTGTTCTCCCCTTTCCTGTTAAAACATGTTTCTACTCTGAAAAAGCAAGAGTCAGCAAAGGCCCTTTCAGAACTGTTCCCTGTGGGTACTGGAGTCTGAGTGCTGAACTTGAGACAAGAAGAGATTGGTATTTTACTTAGCTTTACAGAGCTAATGGGGGGAAATGGATCTCAGCAAGACCTAAATTTTACTGATCTTTGCATAACTGATACATAAAAGAAGAAAAATAAAATTTGCTAAGTCCCCACTAGTCCCAATTCTGCAAGGTCCCAATTATTTTGGCCTTCAGGACCTCTGGTTACCATAAAAAGGGAAAAGAAAGAATTCCTGGGTCGAGTCTTTCCCAGGGGAATGCTGAGTGCTGGCAGTTAGGAACTGCTTTATTACTAGGCTGAGCCCATTTGACCTAGAATGGGAGACAATAATCAGGGAGCTGCAAGGGCCATTTTAAGCAGTTGTTTATCAGATAGAATTGCACTTTAAGTTCTTCTGTTACCACTAAATAGCTCTCCTTGCCAAATAATTTTTCATATCAGTTGCATGAGCTTCAGTTGTTCTCTGGCCTCCAAGACCCTTAGCCCTTGGGGAATGTCATCCTACCCTTGCAGCCAAAACCCAGCAGCATTTGGAGCTGGGTCTTGCATGCTCCCAAGGACTATTGCCACCTTTTCATGTTTTCTTGTCATCTGTTTGTTCAAAAAGAAAAAAAAGACAAAATGCTGCTTGACACTTCTTCAAAAATGAAATTTTTATTAACCCCTCAAATCACATGGTAAAATATTTAGTGTTAAGCGGGAGCCTTGGAAGCAGAACTTCCCAATGAATTATTTCTCACTGCAAACTTTGTAACCTCTTCTATCACCTGGAAAGAGGTCAAGTACATTCCCACCCATGGTGTGAAGAGAGCAAAACATACACTGGGGTATGGTTCAGAGGTAGGGAGAGGGTACATCTCCCATGCAATTTTTTTTTCAGCTGATTAAAAAGTAGAATCGTCCTACTCTGCTCGAAACTTGTTTATATACTAACAGGCCTGCTACCCCTGGAAAACACAACAGTTGCCAGTGGTTTGCCTGCACTTTTCACAGCAGAGGTAGCTTTGTAGATAGGGGAAGGTTGCAGCTTCGACCTGGCTAGGTAGCTTGAGACTCCATCCCTAACTGCACCATTGGGCTGACTGGTGTATATTCCTGTGGAAAATGAACTGGAGCTAAGGCTTGGATTTCCCTGTGTTAATGTGGGACTCTTCCCTACTCCCAGAGGGATTTATTTTTATGGTTTTTTTAAATTAGATTTTTATTTAATTATTTATTTGTTTGACTCCAGCCTTGGAAGCATTGATTTTTGTTGGGTAGAGGCACTTTTGGATTGAGGTGTGGACTCGACTGGGAGCTGAGAAAGGAGTGCATATCACTGACATGGACCCTGCCCATCTAAGCCACTTCACGCAGGGACACCACCAGAGGGCTCAAGTGTAGGCAGAAGAATCAATTTGAGCAGAAACCACGTGTAGGGGCAGGGGCATCAGGGCTGGGAGTGGGGAGACTGGGGAGGAAGGCTCTGACTTGTAGGAGAGCAGGGTTTCTTTGGGTTTTGGAATGGGTTGTTTGGGGTTTTTTTCCCCAATAGCTTATGTGACCCTGCACACCAAAATCCTGAGGTGGGACAGGGGTGAAGGGAAACATCTGCCCAGACCTGTCACTTAAGATTAGTCAGCCTGTCAGAGTAATTGCTGTCCAAGTTGCAAGTTTGGAATGGAAAGGAAAAAAACACAGTCAGTCTTTTCGACAACTCATGGTGTTTGTGATCTCCACCTTGAGCAATATTCTCTGCTGCTTCTTAGGAGAGACCCTGCGCACTCCAGCCTAACAACCATTCATAACTGCTCTCTGCTCCCTTCCTCAAATGATTTATGGTGAAAAGGAGCAATAAAATGTCACACAGCCTACTCCACCAGTGAGTGGGCAGAAATTTGTGTCCTTTTCCTAGAGACAGCCCCAGTGAGATGCTGCCTTGGGGATGCATCATGGTTCCCCGTTCTGGGGAAGAGAAGACCCTCATTGCACTTAGGATGTTAAGAATGTAGAAAGGCTACTGGAGGATGATCTCTTGAGCACTGATTTACTATGTAAAAAGCAAACCTCTCTCCTGTCTGTCCTGAGCTAACGTCAGTGATTTCCGTGTGTTCCTGTGTAATGGTTTTAACGTTACTCACTGGAGACATTGGATTTTCTGGAGTTATTTAACCACTGTGTTCAATATTTTAGGGGTTGACGATAATTTAATATAAATTTAGCTTTTCTTAACCACTCTGCCTGGCTTTTGGTTGTGAATCATGCATGTTATTCGGACTTCCTTTGAATGGGGAACTCCCAAGCCTGTTTAGACAGAACCTCAACTTTGCTTCATTTGAGAGGAGCAAGAAGGTAGGAACAGATGTAGGTTGTTAGAAACCTGATGGTAATACCCCTGTGATTTTGAATCAAGAGCCCAATATCTACACTCACTTTTGCAGATTCCTTCACACACATAATACCTCTCACTCTGCCCCACCTTGCTTTCCCCCCCCCACCATTAACATGGCAACAGCAGAAAGGGCTGTTCATTTGGGCATGTATTAGGACTGTAGAGATCTCAAGCCTCTGCCAAGTGGAATATAAAGCTCTAAAGAAGAGCTTCTTCTTCTTTCTGTAGGGGGTTTTGTTTAAGCTTTTGTTGCCTTTTTTTATAACCAAGAGTTTAAATAGTGCAAAGGCTGAGTAATGAATGAAACATCCACTAATAACTGATACTGCAGTACTGATGCCAGTCTTGTAACACATTCTGTCCCTTTCTGATGAAAGAACTCTAAGACATTTAAAACAACTGCATTTCTGCTCATTTCACAATTGAAACACAGTGCAGAAGCCATTTCAGTCACATCATGAAAAAATTGCCGCACTTTCAAAAAACATGGCACGGGGGGGAGAGGGCAGAGTAAGATTAATTGCAGTTGCGTCCATGGCACTCTGCTATCCCTTGTCTTCTATTCTGATTACCCATAAAAGTTTTTCCTTTATTTTTTTCAGATGAAGTGAGGAAATTAAGGAGGGGAAACACACTGTGCTCCAAAAACAGTTCACAGAATAGGTCAGGGTGGAGAGAACACTAAGTCACTTGAGCCAACCTCCCTGATCAAGCAGGTCACCCCAGAGCACGTGGTACAGGACTGTGTCCAGACCCATGATCTCCAATGAGGGAGACTCCCCAGCTTCTCTGGGTCACTTCCAGTGCACGGTCATCCAAACAGTAAAGAAGTTCCTCCTATTCATGTGGGATTTCCAGTGCATCTGTTTCTGCCCATTTCCTCTTGTCCTATTGCTTGGCACCACTGAGCACAGTCTGGCTCCATCCTCTGACACCTTCCCTTCAGATACTGATGGACACTGATGAGGTCCCCTCTCAGTCGTTTCTTGAGTTGCTGCTTTGCAAACTCGCTGGCCATAGGAAAGAGGAAGCCCATTCCTCTGTAACAGGATGCTCCCCAAAGCCGAATCCATCAGCTCCGAGATGCTTTAGCCCTTTGCCAAAGGGTCCTACGGCCTGATCCGGCTGCCTTACGACCAGCGCCTCTCGCCAGGCGCTGCTCCGGCCGTAGAGGGCCCGGCAGCCCCTTCCCGCACGCTCCCGGGGGACGCCGCGGCGGCCGAGAGGGCGCGTCTCGGCGGTTCCCGAGCGGGGCCAGGCCGGTGTCGCTGTGGCCGGTGTGGCCGGGGCCGGTGTCGCTGGGGCCGGTATCGCTGGGGCCGGTGTCGCTGGGGCCGGTGCCGCTGTTGCCGGTGTCGCTATGGCCGGTGTGCCGCTGGGGCCGGTGTCGCTGGGGCCGCTCCCGCCCGTGCGCGCTCCCCGCA
>VXBU01011521.1:405875-524631 GCA_013400315.1 Bombycilla garrulus
CCGGCCGTGGGGCGGGGGCGGCGGGCACAGACAATGCCGGGCGGGCGGCCTGCTCGCCGTGCCCGGCCGCGGCCTGCGGCCACACACCCGCGGAGCGGGAAACGGCGCCGGGCTGCGGAGGCGCGTCTGGGGCTGCGGGCAGAAGGGGAGGGGGTGCTCTTCTGGAACGTGCTGGGGATGGCGGGGGCGCCGCTAGTTGCAGAGGGAAGCCGTGCTGGAGGGAGCTTCCCTTGGAGAGGGAGGGAGCTAGTGATGTCTCCGCGGGAGCTTTCCTTCATCAGCAGTTCAGGCCGTCCTTTTAAAGAACATCACATGAGCCTTTCCGTGCCTGAGCTTTGTAAAACCTCTTGAGGGATGGGGGGCTTTGCAGCTTACGAGCGCAGTCCCACTGACATCCTTCCTCCCAACTGTCCACCCTTAGAATTATGTCAGTGAGTGCCTGTGCATTTGCCCGCGTGTTGCCCTTTTCCCTTTTACCCTTCCCGGCTCCGTAAGACTGGCTTCACTCCAGGCTTACCCATGCAGTTACAAATTGCTTTTGGTCTTAGCTGTAACAGAAGGTCAGTTTGTTTTGCATTGTCTCTCAGATGAATGGAAAAGAATGGCCCTGATTACCTTCAGAGGCCATGTATTAAAATGTATTTTTCCACAGAACCGAAGTGTTTATTTGTCTTACCAATAACTTGTCATTTGTGCTATTAAAATTTCGCTGAGGTGAGTTAGGACATACAAATTAGAGCTGGCAAAAGAGAATTTAATGATGTTTATTCTTGAATGCCATTTCATTGCTGCTGAAGCAGTAGCTTCCTTTAGCACTCTTTTCTCCTTTTTCTTTTTATTCTGAGATCTTTCGATTTTTTTTCATCAGGAGTCTGTCTATCTTGCAGCTTAAAATTCATCTACCAGTTGAAAATGCCAGTGTTTAAAATTCTTTAAAATTTTTATTGCATACTGTGTTATGATTTCTTGAGTCTTCAGCCCTTTTTCTGAGCTACTTTATGTTGTGTCTAATGGGAAGGTTTGGCTGGCAAATACAAAAGAAGCCGTGTTGGACTAAACTTCTACAAAAGTGGAACTTCGACATTTCAGAGCCCAAGAGCAAATGTGATCGAAAACTGCCATTAAACAAATAAACAAACAATTCTTTCCGCTGGGAAAACTGTGGCTGCACTAACAGAGATCTGTCTGCTAAGAAGTATAGTTTTATCTGAAATGTGATGTCCCACTATATACACTCCAAATTTCTGTCCTACTTTATATGAACATTTCAAACTGATTTTTCTTTTAAAATAATCTGTCTTGATTTCTCAGAACTTATTCTTAAGTAATGGTTTTGAGAAACTTTCAAAATATGAAGATATTTGATGTAATATTCAGTAGGTGAAAGTGAGTAGAGAGTAGCAGACAATCAGTATCTATAAACAGCTGGTTTTATTTAGCATAAAATGGCTTCCTAGTTTTCCATTGTACATCTTCTGTAGAAAATGGTCTTGAACCTGACACTTCACAATAAAATACAGTAATAGGTGATCAATGTATGCTTCAAAAGAAATCACTTTTTAGAATGTTAATGATGTAAAGACTTCTCCCTAGCAGTATGCCATGCTATAAGGTATCATGTTAATGCAGTTCGGCTCTCCAAATTGTACCAGGAAAAGCATTTATGTAGAGGTTAAGAGCTGTTCAGAGTAATGAGTGGTGAATCCAATCTTTGTTGTTTTCATACTTTCTCACAGTTGTTTAATGTGTTGATCCATTTGTTTCCCGAACTTAGGTATGTTCATTTGGGAATTCTCACTTTTACATTTGAAATTCTTGCATTTGTGCTGCCTGGTAAATGCTTTCTGCTCTCGCTACATTTTGCATGATCTCCCTTCCAAAGATCCTGTTCTTTCCTTGGTCTTCATTTTCTCACTCTTCCATAATATAAACTTGCCAAGAACTGTCAGGAAAGATTTGTTATTTGTCTCCACTACAGATTTCTTGGGTGACTTGCTTTTGGAAATGTTGCACTGACCATTTTTATGACAAATATCTCTCACAAAACTTACTTTAGCAGTTCAGTTGCTTCAGAGGTCTTGTTTTCTGGATTTTACCAGAATGAATGTTGTTACTGAAAGACTTAATTCTGTTTGTTCCAAGTTGTGGCAACAAAAAAATCTATGTAGGTCAAACACTTCATTGCTGCAAATTCACTAGTAATAACAGAATTTAGCTGTGTTATCATATAATGAGGCCACTTGCTATTTGGATGTTGAGAAGTAATGACTTGAGGTTTACATGTATTTGCAAAGAAGCTTTTAAGAAAAACCTTTTTGTCAAATGTGAGATACTCTGTGATCACACAGAACCCAGTGGCTTAATTGAAAAGAGAAACAACTCTTTTATTCTGGTAAATGCAAGATGTAGACAGTACAAAATCTTGGATTAGGGCAGACAGACATGAGCAGTGATGAAGCTAGAAAGACTGGATGTTTAAAAAGGAGCTTTCCCTCTGTGGCCGTGGAATACTTTCTGAGAAATTCTGTTCTGAAGGGATTTGTAAATTACTGGGGGGAATATAATTTTATCGTTATTTTTAGATGTCAGATTCAGTGCAGAAGGCAACTTAACCCATTTTGTAATTGAAATATTGATTGTAGATGTTAATGACAAAAAATAGTGGGGTTGGTCAACTGAGTTGACCAGACTGAAAAAAGAATATGTGATCACTGTTTCATGGTCATTCAACTCCCTTCCTTAGGTCTCTTATGTGTGATCCCCTCAAGTACACTGTGATGTGGGAAGGGAAATTCTAGATTCTGTAGTGTGTCACCAGTGTACAAGCAAGAGGTTGTACTTCGTGGCAGTGAATTGTTCTATGTCTAAGGATAAAAATAATTGTAAGTCAGTATCAGCCTGGTAATGGACAATCCTTTTTAATAGAGTTGCTATTGACTTCGGGGTTTAAACTGAATTGAGGTTTGTAGTACTGGATTGAGGACTGTCCTACAGTAAGACTTCTTTCCTTGACAGAACTGATCTCTGGGGAGAAATGTTTCTTTTTATTGTTGAGGTAGGATGTTCATGCTTTTGTCAGTTTTCTAAAAAAAGCCACCTAGAGTATAGATGTCTAGTACAGGTGCCAAAATTTTACCCTGGTGTTTCTGTTGCTGGCAGGTGCGTTTATGCTTTCTTCATCTTTTTGCTTTTGTTCAGAATAGCTGTTGTCCTTGTATTGGTTCCTTATGTGTTCTTCAACAAAAAAGTATAAAGAAGCAATAGTTTCAATTAGTTCCAAGTTTCTGATTAAGAATCAGAACTATCTAATTTTCTATCAAGTTCACTCTGGTGTTCTTCGCAAAGGTGTACAAGACTTTGGGAGGAGACGATTGCATGTGTTTATGGTGTGTGCATCCACACTGAGGATTTCTATATTGGTGCATTCCAATGAAAATATTCCTAATGCAAGCTCAGTTTATACTGGCAAAGCTGTCTTTGCTGATGGCACTGGGCTGCAGAACTAACTTGAGGGATGGGAATTTTCCTGCTGGAAACTGTGTTCACTGTGGGGCATGCCTGCATCCATTGCTAGGTGGGCTGTTTGGAAAGCTTTTCCTGTGAATTCAGTCTCATTTTGTGCTTTTGGAGAGAAGTCAGCACCTTCGTAGTGTTAGATGTTTTACCCCCCCACTTCTGACTTTGCCATGAGCATCGTGCTTTGGGGTGTGGTTTGGTTCTTTTTGTGTTGTTTTGGTGTGCATGTTTGGTTTCTGGTTTTTGGTGGCTTTGGGTTTTTTGTTTGGTTGGTTTTTTTTTTTAATAGGTAAAATGCATTGAGTTTGAATCAGGAGTCTGTTGATTTCTGTTAGGTTTTGAACTCGCTCAGTAGGCTCAAGGAGGGATAGGAGAACAAATGAGGGGTTGGAGCAGAGAAAACAAGCAGGATTTTAAACAGATGAAAGCAGCACCGTTGCAAATGGCTGATGGGGTTTAGATGAAGTAACTCCCTTGCCCTTCTGACCTTGTATGATTGTTTGGGATTGCTTTGGCCTCTGAGTTCTATTCTCATTGTAAATTCTAATTTGGTGTACCTTTTTTTCAGTTCCTGATATGGAGGCATGCTGTGACTAGGGGGGGTTTTGCTTTGTTTTTTAGTAAGATGAACATTAAAAAAGGTAATGAAACAGGAGTAGCAGTTCAGTAGAATGGGTTTTAGGTAGCCTCACTTCTGAGTACTTTGCTTCTTACACAGTAAGCAGATCCTTTCATTCTCAGTTCTTTGGCCCTTCCCAATGTGCCTCTTTAGAAGCACATTTGGTACCACTGTGCTGATGTCAAGAAAAAAATAGCCATATTGGTTTTTGTTTTGATGAGAAAGGAAATGAGAAGGACAAACCATAACGCTTGGATACACTTGTTTATGTATGTAGTCAGCTTGTGTTCTGACATTGACTCTTGTTTTACTGCCATTGGGCAAATTAATAGTTTATGCAATTATAGTGAGAACGGTATTAACATCTATTGGAACCTGTAAATATTTAAGGCAAGCTTAGTGTAATTTTCTGTGGAGCTGTGTGTGTCAGTGACAGGTAGGGGTTTTGGAGTTCTTTGTGTTTCTTATGGTTTTTCTTCCTTAATTGTTGGGAGGTTGGGTTGTTACTAAAGTATCTTCTAATTAATCCAAGAAGGAATAAAAAAAGATTGTTTTTACTTTCTACTGTTGTTAGCCTAATTTTCTTATCGAGTTAGCTGTATGTGTTAGTGTTGTGTGGCTGACAGAAGGCTTTGAAGAACTTGCTTATATTAATTTATGTGAGAGAATACACCCCTAATACAAGGGATTAATTTAATACAGAGAACCTCTGAGTATTAGGTGAAATACTTGTAGGCTGAAGCATATAGCTTTGCTGGTGTAGGCTGAATTTCTGTGAGGAGCATTCTGCTAGAGTTGTGTACTTAAATGCCTGTAGTGATAAATTGTTGTGGATGGCCAGGTTATAGAGTTTTTGGCTCGGTCTGTGAATTCAGACTGGTGTGTTGAAATGTGTTACTCCCTCCCTAGTTTGGTTTTGTGCTTATAAATAACACTGGGAGCTCTTTCTACTGCTGCTGCTATTTTCATTTTGCTGACCTCTCTGCATCAGACATGTTCTCTCATTATTTTCTGAGCAGTCAGGTTAGTTGTACAGTAAGTCTGAGAAGGACATTGAGCCTGAGATCTCATCTGTCATACCCTAATAATCAGTGTTCTTATCTTAATCTAAAGGAAAGGGAGAAGGGGGAAACTACTAAAACCTGAATGACTAAGCATTTGAGCCCTACATGTGGCAAGAAATTGATCTCCTGTTGACAGCTGCTGACACTGGCTACGTTAGAATTAGGGCAGAAATGGGTTTGGTTTTGTTCTTCTCAGTAACTGTTCATTTCAATTGTGCTGTTTGTAAAGTTGTTAAAATGACTGACCTTACACTTGCATCTGATTATTTTTGATGCTGAATCATGGCACCTGTTGCTAAAAGCATGTGTCAGTAAGAGTCAGCTTTTAGTGTTGATGGGAACTCATTTTTGTTTAGTGCCTTAGCTGTAGTACATTCTTCCTCAGGCTTAGGTGAGGTTATATTCCACGTGCCTGTTCAGCTTACTAAAAGTTTCATGGATTGAGACTTGTAGTGTCAGAAATACTACAAATGGCATGGCTTTCTAATCTTTGGTGGCTTTTGCCAATTTTCTAGAGTGAAAAAAATAGTGGGCTGGTCTTCAAAATGTGCATCTAAATAAAATTACAACCTTGGGTTGCATATTAGCTATGAGATTTGCTACAGAACTGGGGAGGAGGGGTCTTGGGGCTGGTTGGTGGGTATTTTTGTGGTATTGTCCTTTTTTGTTGTTGCTGGGGGCTTTTTGTGTGTTATTTGGGGTTTGTTGTTTTATTTTATGTTTTTTGTGGTTTTAGGTATAAGTATATATACAACCAGTATGTTTTTTTCTGTTTTCTAACTTGCCCTTATCTCCGCAGAAGTTACTGTAGCTCTAGAGAGAGCCTGATTTACAATGGGGGATGACAGTGAGTGGATGAAACTGCCCATTGATCAGAAATGTGAACATAAGGTAGGCAATCTTGGGTTTGGCTTGCTGTACTTCTCTGCCCATGGTGATTTTGTCGTGCTTCTGTATCTGAATACTCTGTAATTGGGTAATCTTGACAGCTGCACGGTGAGTGTTAACAGATCTGGAACTGCATCAGCCCTATCCAACCTGGAGGCTGAATAACTTCTATTAAGCAGATTTTAGTAGCGTTATATGGCGTAAGCTTGTGTGCTGAAAGATCAGCGCACTCATTCGCATGGAGGAATTACTCATCTGCAGCTGAAACTTGCTGGGCTCCCACCTTCTCATTGGTGCTTGCTAGAACTTATGAAGAGCAGGGCATCTCTCTATCCAGATAATTTTTGGTGGGTGAAAAACAAGTCTTTTGTCCTGTTGCATGTTATTCATACAGACATTGAAGAGAAATCTGCAGGTGCCAGCTTGATGAGCATTTTTTCAGATATGGTTGAAGAGCTTTGTGAGATGGGTGAGTTGAGGTTGTAATAACACAAGATTTGAATGTTCAATTTCTGCTTGCAGCTATGGAAGGCCAGGTTAAACGGTTATGAAGAAGCCCTTAAGCTCTTCCAGAAGATAGATGATGAAAAGAGTCCTGAATGGTCCAAGTATCTTGGATTGATAAAGAAATTTGTCACCGACTCCAATGCAGTGGCTCAGCTGAAAGGACTGGAAGCAGCACTTGCTTATGTTGAAAATGCTCACGTAGCTGGGAAGTAAGTAGTCTTTTGTTGCTGCTCTTAGGCTGTTAGGACAGTTTAATATGCTTCTCTGTGAAAGGCTGCAGCTGCACATGAACTGTGCAGTGGCCACTAACAATTCTGATCTTTACTGCTAAGAGCAGAACTTGCTTTCTAATCCTGAGAACTTGCCAAATGGCCAAGTGGATGGCCTCCATGTACATATTAGCTTACCACAAATTGTGTGCAGTGTTCTAAAAAACTACTGAAGGCACTAGTAGAAATTTTAGAAATGGTGAAAAAAGTGAATCACTAATGTGGTGGTGTAACTGAAGTCTCTGGAATCTCTGTTCTTGTTTGATTGAAACAGTCTTGTCTGTACAGGAGGGTGCCTTTTTTCAGGATATTTGTGTAAGTCATGCAAGAAATAAAATATAGTTATGTTTATGTGACATTGCATCCAGCATAACTAATATGAGTCTTCATACCTGCCAGTTTCTTCACTGGATGTGTTTCAGTACTTCTGTGTTGTCTAGCCCATGAAGTAGGCCATACTCCTGAGGTTGAAATAAAAGCACATATCGGGCCAGGTTAGTGCTTTGGTCCACAGACTTTGACGTGATGAAATGAATAAAAGTCTTTGTTAAAAACAAATAAACAAACCCAAAGCTGTGTTTGAAAAATCTAACAGCCTTGCACACTCCTTGATTTAAAATGGTGTCCATGATTTGGTTTACGTGAAGTTTGGAAGTGGATGTGAAATACTGTGCTGGGATTATGTACTGATACAGTTAGCATATTGCAACATGTATAATTCCAGGACATGGCATTTATTTGTGAACCTCAACTACAGAATGTTAATATATTCTTGAGAATGTTTACTAGTCACTGGTGCAGTCTGGTATTAGAATCATGTTAACTGTGATCTGTGTTCTTTTATAAAACTAGATGACAAAGTCATCCCTTAGGAAAGGTTATTTCCTTCAAGGTTATCTTAGGGTGTAGTCCTTTTTATGTGTAGACTTGTTGGGTTTAAATCTGGATTTGGTGGTGCGTGTGTTTTTTTCCTGTGGATAATGATGTAAAACAATTCATATAAATGTTCCAAAAGTAAACATTCTCTCATCTTTCAGGACAACGGGAGAAGTAGCATCTGGAGTTGTAAATAAAGTGTTCAATCAGCCAAAGGCCAGAGCAAAAGAGCTGGGTGAAGATATATGTCTAATGTATATAGAAATTGAGAAAGGAGAGGCAGTACAAGAAGAATTATTAAAGGGTTTGGACAACAAAAACCCAAAAATCATAGTAGCATGTATAGAGACACTGAGGAAAGCACTATGGTAAGCTTTTAGTTCTTGGTGGTTTTCTTCTTGATTTTTTTTCCCTCACCCCAGCAGTATGTGGAGACTAATTTTATTGCTTAAGTCCTTAGCAGGCCCTTGTTATTGTGGAGTAGAACACATCTTTCCTGAACTTGTATTTTTTAACAGGAACAGTTGACAACATCATGAAATTTTTTTAGATGTGAGGGTTGTCTATGTTGTACAAGCCTCACCTGGATCTCTCTCATTCATGGTAACTGTTTACCAAACTTCTATTTTCCCAGCCTTTGAGAGAAGGGCAAGATTAGTGTGTCTTGTTCCAGACTGAAGCTTCTCTTCTGAATATCTGTAATAAACTCGCTGATGTGAAAACTAAAATGTAGTTTGTTTTTTTTGGTTTTTTTTAAATCACTGTTTTTCTCACTGATGTGAGCATATTTAATTGGGTACACAGTGTGTGTTTTTAGAAGAAAGGGAAAAAAAACAAACTCATTGCACAGTAAGCTTCTATTGTCCATATAATAATTCTTTTATTGAAAAGGAGAGCTGCTAGTACTCCCTAAAAACTAAATTCAATTTAAGATGTAGTAAGCTTCAGTATTAGTTTAATTTTTGGTTCCACATCAAGTTTGTTTGCTGCCTTTGAGTGAAAAATATTGGGGCTTTATGAAATTCTTATACTTGGTGTATATATAATATGCTGACCATTAGGGGTTTTTTGAAGGAAACAGAAAAGTTTGGGATTAATGGACAGAACACTTCTTTGAGTAAAGTAGTTCATTGAAAACTGTGTAATGTATGTGGAGACTGCCTTATGTTATATATTTTTTAGAGAACTTGCATACAGAGAGATGATCCTTGTTAAACTGATTGTTTCGGGCTTCAGTAATGTCAAAATAAAGCTTTGGGCTTAACACATTATGTATGCTTCTGCTAAGTGAAACTGCTGTCCTATATTTAAGAATATATTTTAGCTATTTTAAATTGCTTATCTGGTTAAATGTCCTTTTAACAGTGCAGTGTAATTAGAAACCTGCATAACCTTCCTCAGTATCTTTCGACTAACTACTTCTGTAAAATGTGCCATGTGTGGTTTTTTTCTTACATGCAGTATTTTACCATCTTTGTGATTTTTAAGGTTAAATACTCTCATGCAGCTCTCTTGGCTCAAGTTCCATCTTCTGCTTCTGAGCTGTGTTTCTACTTAAATGTTCCTTACGCTTTGGTGGGCTTTCTGCATTGATAACAAAATTTGTCTGTTGTACCTAGGTGGGTAGCTTGAATGCATAGCTAGTTTAATTTCTGGTATTTTCTGTCTTGTGCTTAGCTTTCTGTTCTTTCTTGTCATATAAATTAGATTATATGAATTAGATACAAATAAGTTTGCACAGGCGTTTCCCGCAATATGCTCTCTTCTTGGGTCATGATTGAAAAATTGAATTCTTAGGCACCTCATTTGTCCATATATTTAAATCATGTTACTTCCAAGACCTCTTTTGAAGGTTTTTATACTTAATATTTTTTAAAGTTGATGTAGAAATAAAACTATGTGCACTTGAATTTCTGGAAAGTGAGACAATATAGATTTTAGTTCCTGAGCAGCCTTTTTTGCTAGCTTGTTTATGTGGCACTTGAATTAGAGGGAACCGTAAGAAAAAGTGTGATTGGTAGAAAGGTTAATTCAGAACTAAGAAGAAATATTTCTGAATCAAAACAAGAATTTACTTTTGAGGTGATTTAGATATGATGCCTTAGTAACTACAGCAGTTTACTGTGGATTTGAAAAGAAAGTTTTTGTGTTCTTCTTCATCAGTGATTGAAATAGGAAGTTCTGTGTATTAGGTGCCACAGCATGTAGATCTTGTGTCAAGGAAGGGTGACTGGCTGGGGAAACTTGTTTTATGTGTTCCTTCAGTAGCACTATTTCAGCAAATAGGTTTTCTGTGAAGATGACCCAAGCTCACTATAATTCTGGTCCAACAAGTGGAAAAGTGACTAATGCTTGTACTGCAGCTTGCTTCCAAGGATAGACAAAGGAGATTCTATTCTGATTGAAAAAAAAAAAAAAAGTAGGTCATACAAATTTTGGTCTAAGGACAACTTCTTTCTTTCTTTCTTTCGTCTCTCTTGTCTTTTTTCCCCCCCGGCAAGGGAGCCGATTTAAGCACTGGATTGGATTAAGTGCTTTGAAGTAATTTCAGAGGCCTGATTTTTGTATTTCCAAGCGAGGTGTGGAGGTTAATTTTGATAGGGCATATATTCTTTAAATTTTACAGTAGCATCTCAAAATAATATGTAGCATAATGGTTTGAATAAATGACAGAATCGCTAAGTGTGCACTGGAAGACTTCCGTAGACTGTTTTTTTGCAAGTGAGTTGTTATTTGTGGGTCACTCCCTGTTCATGGACACTGATGCTAATGTGTGTTTAACTTTCAGTGAATTTGGTTCAAAGATAATCTCACTGAAGCCAATCATCAAAGTATTGCCAAAACTTTTTGAATCTCGGGAAAAGGCTGTTCGTGATGAAGCCAAGCTCCTTGCTGTTGAGATCTACCGTTGGATAAGGGATGCTTTGAGACCTCCCCTGCAGAACATAAATTCTGTTCAGGTAGGCAGGAAGTACTTATGTATCCAGACATTTGATGCTCATCCTCCCTGATTCTGTGATGCTGGGTGTTCTTAAAACCAAAACTGGAATGTATTTTTTTAGCTCCATTTAACTTTACCCAAAACATTGGTCGCTCCTAGTAATTTGTAAGGAAATCATAACAATGTTTGCTTGCTCTGATCATACGTGAATGTGGGGTGAAGCCTCATATTGAAACTGAGGATAGCAAGTGAGCAGTAGAATGTAGCAGAATGGTTGCCCTTATAAAACACCCTTGCACTGAAAGTCTTCAAGTCAATTTTCATTCTCAGTTTTCTTTCTTTCCTGCAGTTTTTTCCTCTGTGCATCCCTTCATACTTGCTGTGATGATGCCTAGGATGTGCCTGTTTCTCTTCAGGAAATGGCATTGCATTATGATAGAATATTTCATCATTTTAAAACTTTATAAGTTATGCATCCTTTTCTCCTACCCACTTGAGTTAATTATGTTCAGGCGGAAAGCAGTAGCTTGCTTTAAAAGGGCATGGTTAAAAAAAACCCAAACTATTGTATCAAATATAGCTCAGCTTGTTTGTTTCATCTTAGTTTTAGTGTATAATAATATAGCATGGCTGTAAAGGAAAGCTTGCTTCATGCTCAGCCATTTTCATTTCAAAATACCTACAGAGGGGCCACACCATTCTGACTGTTATACTATTTGTTCTTACATAAGTGCTTTGCAGTAATATTCTCTTCTGTGGATATACTTAGTCAAAGACTTCTGAACAGTGTGTGTGGAGTCACTCCTTTAGTGGCAGAAAAGATAGTAGTGCAAGGAAGTGCTGTCTTGGCTTTGAAATGGGAAAACTGTAATGGCTTGCTTGTCTTGGAGTATGTCCATAATGTTGCTGATACAGGGATTCTTTTCCCTTTTGGCAGCTAAAAGAACTGGAAGAAGAATGGATCAAAGTGTCATCAGCTGCTCCTAAGCAGACCAGGTTCCTGCGTTCCCAACAGGAGCTGAAAGCAAAATTTGAGCAGCAGCAGGGACTTGGAGGAGATGCAGATGGAGGTAAAGTAATCTCTGAACTCTGTTGGCAAGTATATTGTATCTAGTTTGTGAAGGGATGTATTCAATTGTAAAAGAGCTTTTACTCAAGCTGGTGCAAAATGGGGAATGCACTACACAAGAAGAAAATGCGTCTGAGGCAGAAACTTTATATGAAAAAGTATCTGTCTTTTGAAACAGCAAAATCACAACTGCTGATAGCACTTACTAAACCACGAGCCTTAGATGGTGCTCTAGTCAAAATTTTGTGTCACTCTGCTTATATATTTCTCTCTCCTGGTTGCAGGAGATGATGATGAGGAAGAGGCGGTACCACAAGTAGATGCATATGAGTTGCTTGAAGCTGTAGAAATTCTCTCCAAGCTTCCCAAAGACTTCTATGAGAAAATAGTAAGCATAAACACTACCTGTTAAATCTTTGTATAGCTGGTGAGTCTTACGACTTAGGGGGTATTAATTCTGCAAAGTATGCTTTGGTACCACATGGATAATAGCAAGCTAGTGTTAATAACACGTAGGCTATCATAAATAAGTTTTGAAGTTGGATTTAGCAGCAAGAAAGCTGTAATTTTTAAGGGGCTAAGGTATGTCCTGGGAAAGAACTGTATTTCATGTTTCATTGCAATTACTGATGTTGAACTGTAGGGAGACCTTGGTTTTCTCAGGATGGAATAAAGGTTTTTAATATAAGGTTTGTGGCAAGTATGCTTCTCTAGAACTGCTTGTATTTATAGATGGATGTAAATTATTTGCTCTGCAGGAAGCAAAAAAGTGGCAAGAAAGGAAAGAAGCTCTGGAGGCTGTTGAACTGCTAGTGAAAAATCCCAAGCTGGAATCAGGAGACTATGCAGACTTGGTGAAAGCTCTTAAAAAGGTAGTAAATAAAACTGAGTGCACATATAGTTTAATGTTTTTGATATGATAGCTTAAAAGTTAGTTGATACTACTCGTTAGTAGAAAATTACTAGCTGGAACAGTTGTGGAAATAATTCAGTCTGTGGCCCACTGATTATTGTAAGAAGTTCTTCCATGTCTCTGAAACTTGGATTTTCTTTTCAGGTTGTTGGAAAGGATACAAATGTTATGTTAGTTGCTTTGGCTGCCAAATGCCTTGCTGGACTAGCTACAGGCCTCCGAAAGAAGTTTGGACAGTATGCAGGGCATGTAAGTAAGAGTATGTACTTTGTTCCTGGTCTTCTTCATGCTGGACACCTTTCTTCCTGTTCCCATCTCCCTGTCAAGCCTAGATATCGATCAGAGATATTCTTTGTACAATTAGGAATTCTTACCAACCCCTTAAGAAGAGTGGCATTGAAATACTTGCCTAGATCTTTGTAGCTTAACTTTGAAAGGACCTTCTTCATTCATATTCAGCAACATGACACGTCCTGTTGCAATATAAGTCTTCTCTACTAATAAAATTGAATTCTTTTGCCATTAAATGAACTTGATTTACATTGCATCATGCTAGAGATACCTCCAGAGGGATGCATTTGTAGGCCACAGTGGAAAAAACAGCTTCTAAATCAGAGTTCTCATTTAGCACCTCCATGGTGTATGTTTTATGTTGGTTGAGTTTTTTGAATATTGGGGGATGGTAGGTGGTGGGTGTTCTGTTTCCTTGTTGCCTGGGTTTTGTGGGGGTTTTTGTCTGCTTTAAATAGCAAAAAAATAGACATTTTTGGTACCAAAATGTTCTGGTGCTCCAGTTTAGTGCTGTTTGTTCTGTCCTATGCTGCTCTTCTCTTACCAGTAGCTCATGTCGGGCAATACAGGGAAGCTTAACAGGATGTGGAAACAAAGAGGGCTTTTAATGAGCTGCAGTTCTCACTCATTTCTCAAGCCTGTATCACTGTGTTCTTTAAGCTGCTAAATGAAATGTTTCATGTGATAAGCGAGAAGTAATGGGGTTGCAGAACTGATGGGCCTGGCTGCTGGTAGTGTTGTCTCTGCATTGGGAAGTTGCTGAATCTCACTGCTTCAGAAACACTCAAGTCTCCTGAGCTCTGAACAGCAGTTTGGGCAGTCACTTTCATTCTGAAAGCTGTTTGTAGTTATAAAAATCTTTATTGCATCTGTTCTATAGTTGATTTCTGAAGGTTAACCCTTATAGCTACAGAGTTAGTGTTGAAAAAGCCAAGCTTCTAAAATAAGGGTGTAGCTCTGTGGTTGCCAGGCAAATGGCGTTGAGAAGATGACACTTTCAATGCTGTAATGGCAACTCTGAATTGCATAATCTCAGTACTCATTTTAGCAGTTCACTTGATTTGTTTGCTGGTTTTATTTACTTGTGAAGAAGATGTATACTTCTCCTAAAAGTGGGCATTGAAGCATTTTTAAAATAATTGTTGCTAGAATTTTATGATTATAAACTCTATTACTTAAATATAGGACTGCAGTGCTAGTCTGCAATCTGTCTTCTAACAAGAGTAGTGAAATCATGCATAGAATTGTACTCATCACTATAATTGAGTACATGTGTGCCAGCTTCATCTCTGACTGCAGTTGTAGCCCTGGACTAATTCTTCTTTTCCTCTCACGTGGGCTACGGCTTCTAACTTTGATGTTAAAAAATGTGCATTTTGATTGTCAGCATTTTCTAAACCAGAGGCTTAATGATTTCTAATATCTCCTCCTTATGACTTTGTTCTCTGTAGGGTTTAGGGGTGTCTAGCAGCTGCAATAGCATGTATGAAGGTCTTTGTGGTGCCATCTGTGTTATCTGAAGCGTTTGAGTGTTGAAGTCTGAACTGGGAATTTGGAGGTTGCAGCCCAAAAAAGGATACCACCTGAGCCTAGGTCACAGTGCATCACAAGGGGCTGAGATCCCATAGTCAGCCTCTGAGTAGAAAGCAAATCTATTCTTTGTTATGCAAGAGTGTGTCACTTCTGTAAAGCATCTGACTGCTTCCAAACTATGAAGTGTTGTTTATGAAAATCTTGAATATAGCCTGCTTTCCAGAGTTAAGATCTGCATGTTTCTGGCTCAGAAGTCCTTACTGTTACAGAGCCCATGCTAAAATGGATCTGTTCATATTACTGGCACATGTGAATGTCTGCAGTGTAGTTATTTTTACTTTTTTTTTGCCCTTGAATATTTTATTTGGTTTTTTTTTCAGCAATGACTGTTGGAGCACCTAGACTAGGTAGAAATTGCTGTCAAATTCCAGTATGGCATAGTTTACTGTCAGATGTGCTTTTTCAAGGTGGTAGATCTGAAGAATATTGCTGCAGAGAGGATTCCAGTTGCTTTAGAATCATGATCTTGTCAGCTGTGGATCAGATGAGGACTTCTTAATGAGCCTTGCTTATTGCTGTCAGAAAACTGGGAAGGAGGGGTCAGGTTAAACACCTTCGATTCTTCGAATACAAGAGCACAGTACCCTCTGTGTTGTGAAATCGGTCATTTCCATTCTGTTACAGCATAATTCCATCATTGTAATTATGTGAGCCTGTAGGTCTGCCTTTTGTTATGAAATAGTTTAAAAATCTATATTTGTAAATAGTGTGACTGGAATGAGTTTAATATTGGGGAATAGCAAGAATAAACTAGTTCAGATTGCTGCTGTGTACTTCTGGACGGGTACAGCAGAGATGTTTGAATTACTGGCTTCTCTGCAAAGTACCAGGGGCCAGACTATCAGGCTTTCCAGTTATAGTAGTGAAGAGGGGATTGACATTTTTGTTCCCTTTTCCATAGGTTGTTCCAACAATCCTGGAGAAATTCAAAGAGAAGAAGCCCCAGGTAGTGCAGGCACTGCAGGAGGCCATTGATGCAATCTTTCTTACAGTAAGAGTGAAAATTTCCCCATTGTCTGAGAATTGGTCTGTAATTTTGATTTTTCACTTAACTGACATAATGACTCTTTCATTCAACGCTGTAGACCACATTGCAGAACATAAGTGAAGATATTTTAGCAGTCATGGACAACAAAAATCCAACAATTAAGCAACAAACGTCCCTTTTCATTGCAAGAAGCTTCCGACACTGCACACCTTCTACTCTTCCAAAAAGCCTGTTAAAACCTTTCTGTGCTGCGCTTCTCAAGGTAAGCAGAAGGAGTTGATATTTCTCTGGCATTGATTTGAGCACTGTTGTTGTGGAACCCTGGATTGTCTGGGGAGAAAGACTTGAAGGTAATGCAGAGACCAGAGAGTTCTTGTGTGCTATGTAGCCCTCAGAGTCGTGTTTGGCTGATGTCAAGCTTGAAGGTGACTGTCAGTCAGGGGAACAATTTAGTTTCCTTTATCTTAGCTTTTTTGAAGCTGTAGACTCTCCAAGTTTGTAGTAGATTAAGATAGTGATTTACAACTGTTATTCCAGACACTGCCACTTGCTTCTTGCACATGTCTCTAACTAAAGTTTTTGTTGGGATGCTGTAGCTTACTATGAATAAAAGAACAGCCATCATTGATTCATACATGGCAGTGACACTAGAGCATTTATCAGTGTAAATGATAATGATGTATACTTCTTCCTTATTGTGAATAGCCCTATCCATGATATAGGCAATATCACTGGCTTAAAAAATGGAGATTTGAACAAGATTGCAGAACTTTAAACTCTTTATGAACTTTCATGATGTTTAAAGCATAAATGTTGAACCTCGTCTTGTGGAAAAAAACTAAAGATAAGAAAATGGCTGTATGGGAGGAAAAGCAGACTTGGTCAGTACATAGGAAAACAGAAGTGGAAAACAACCTTCTTTCTGCAGTGGAATGTCAAGGAGTACTCTGTAGTAGATCTAGATTTTAAATAAGGGGAGTGGGCTTATATAGAAGATATTTAGGTATGAGCCACAAGTCACATTACATAAGTTGTCTTTCTCTGCAGCATATCAATGATTCTGCTCCTGAAGTAAGAGATGCTGGGTTTGAAGCATTAGGCACTGCCTTGAAAGTAGCTGGAGAGAAAGCTGTGAATCCATTTCTAGTGGATGTAGACAAACTGAAGCTTGATCGGGTGAGTATTGTTATAAATGTTGTAAAAAAGGCTCAATTTACCAATTTAAGATACATCTTAGGCTAGAGAAGGTTAAAGATGATGCTTTAGCCTAGTTAATTTCAGCACAGATTTTTTGAAGCTGTATTTTTTACTTGTTACTGGTGTTGCAGGGAATCTGAAAATCTCTTCATTCTTACATGAAGTATCTGTGAAGTAAATTGTGAGATTTAGTTGTTTTGGTTGATGGTATAGGGAGTTTTGCTTGTCTTTTAACACTTTGTTGTCTGTAACAAGCTTTTAGGTCACAACCATAGGGTCTAATTTTTTATTACTAGATAGGATTTGGTATTAAAGACTGACTTCCCAACAAAGTTGTTACACTTTTGCATAAGCTGACAGGTATGTTGACTGAATGACGATTTTATAATTTAAGGTGCTCAGACTTAGTCTTAGAGCATCTATGAGTATCAGTAGGATGTAAATGTTTTCTTTGTATATAAATGTCCTTCGTTTTCAACTAGGAGAATTACTTTGGCAATACAGTGGCTGATGCCACTGACTGATTAACCTTACTATTGAAGGAACACTGGATAACAAAATTTTGTCAAGTAAACAACTTAAACTCTTTACCTTTTTTTCCACATTAGTCAAGTTTGAGCTATTACTGGTAAAGGGACACTGTGCATCCAATTGTGGTAGCTAAATAGCTTCTTTCCACCCTCACCTTTCTTTTCCTCCACTGCTTGGCAGATTAAAGAGTGTGCTGAAAAGGTAGAATTGGTTTATGGTAAAAAAACAGGAGGAGCAGCTGAGAAAAAAGAAGGCAAGCCTATTACTGGAAAGACTGCTGCTCTTCCAGGGCCTGCAGGAGATAAAGAAACAAAAGATGCAGCAGCCAAACCAGGACCACCGAAAAAAGCATCCGCAGTGAAGGTAAGAGATTGTCTGATTGCGTGAAATAGTTACTTACTGCAGATCAAAAGTGGCCTGTTGAACATCTGCTTCCACTGAGCTATCACTGTCCTTTTGCAGGAGTAGGTGAGCCTAACAGCAAAAGGAATCTGACTTTCTGGGAATGTAGTGAAATCTGTGTTTAATGATGCAAAGTGTTTGTGACTTATATCTGAATACCAGATTTTGATTTTGAAATAGTTATAAAAGACTGGAGGCATTCAGAGGAGCCTCAGTGATGTGCTCTGTGATATGGTAATACTTGGCTAAGTCAACATTTCTTGTAACTAGCAAGGTTGCTAATTAAGTAGTGGGTTTTTTTTTCAGCATGGTTTTTAGTTTTTTTTCCTTTGTATATTTTGAAGTAATTTGAAGTATTAACCTGTATTTTTTTACTATTATTTTTTGGATTTTAAAAATTTACTGCTGTAGATGATCCTTGTAATATGCTACTTAGTTCTTCAGATGGGATACCTGAAGTGACTAGTGGAATAGATAAGTTTTGAAAACTGTTGGTGCTCAGATAACCTGAGAGAGAGACCAGTCAAAAGTTGAGTATCTAACCAGTATCCATAGGAAAACATACAGATTAAGTCACTACTTCCTGCACTTTCACAAATACATTCCTTTCCTTTTTCTTCTTTCATTGTCCTGTTATGTTTTTTTAAAACCTGTAGTCTAAAAGCAATATATTAATAAGATCTAGCTTATCTCTGCCTGCAGTTGTTATGCTGTCAAGAGATAAATATTTTTTTTGCTATTAGAGTGTAGATGTGTTGTATAGGAAAAACAGCAGTTCTTTTGATGTTTGAGCTGGAGACCTATTTCATCTTTGCTAACTTGTCCATTTACTTTCTAGGCTGGGGTCCCACCAAAAAAAGGCAAACCAGCTACAGCTGCAGGTGCAGGAGGTGCTGGGGCTAAAGGCAAGAAGGGTCCTGAGACCAAGGAAGTCTTTGAGTCAGAGCTCTCTGTGAGTATTCTGCTATTCTCTGAAATACAAAAGCCCTCTGTAACCAAAGACTGCAGCTTCAGTTCTTAATTTAAGAATTGAATTTATTTAATCAGCTCTTCAGGTACTGCAGAGTTTTTCACAGAGGTTGTTTCTGTTTTTTAGGAGAAGGGAAAACAGTGTGTATAAATTAATAACTGGTGAAATAGGTCTTTGGTAAATACACCTGTTCTTCAGGCTGTTTTTGGCACCAGGCCATGTAAGACAGTAAGCAATAAATTGTGCTTATACCCTTGTAACAGGGTATATTGTTGTCCTTGAAGTAGGAAGAGATGGAAAAAACCATTGACGCTTCATATGTAACTTAGGACACATGATTTGTTGAAGGAGTCTGGTATTAAAAGCCTGAGTTACATTGTTTCGGAGTTTACGTTGAAATCTGAAGTGAAATAAAGTAATAATTAAATGAACTAATAAAAATCTGCTCTCTGCTGTTCATATTAAGTTACAATTCAAAAAAATTACTGAATTCTGCATGTTGGCTGAGCATCTTCATACTTTCTTGGTAGGGAACTTGGTCAGCTCAGGTATCTGTGGGGCAAACAGTAACAAAAACCTATTAAAGCTTTGCTAGATGTATCTGCAAGTTTTTTTGATTGTGAATACAAACCATAGTTATATTTGGAGTGTTGCTTAGGGTGAATAATTTCTATTGTGTATCCAGTTTATATTGCTAATTATAGAGTAAAAAATATGAACACAGTTACTGAAGGTGATGCAGACAGCAGTGAAACAAGGGAAGTTTATAATCACAAAATAACTTTCGTTTTCCATTTTGCTAAAATGGATACAGAAGATAGGTCTTCTCCTGTCTGCCCTCCTCAACTTCTGATTTGTTGTTGTCAGTGTTTAGTCAGACTTGATCCAAAACTACCTTGTAAATTTTAGGTTATCTGTGTTTGATTCTTTAAGCAGATATTTGGTATTCAAGATTATTTTTGACTGTCTGCACAGTTTTTCATAATTTACTTTTCTGTTGCAGTGCAATTTTAGCAGCTTTCTAAACCCATAAGACCCCTAAACTACAATCCATACTAAAATCTTTCAATCTACAACAGAATTCTTTCCCTGTTTTGTAAATGCACCACAGTACAAGCGTCAGTCCAGTATATTACCTGTCCTCAAGATTGCAGCCCTCCTCTGAAGGGATACAGTGTAGTGTTAACCTTGTTCTGATCTCTCTGCAGATAGAAGTATGTGAAGAGAAAGCTGCTGCTGTCCTTCCAGCTTCTTGTATCCAGCAGTTGGACAGTGGTAACTGGAAAGAGAGGCTTGCCTGCATGGAGGAGTTTCAGAAGGTATGTTTGGAGCAACTGATAAGAGAGGCAATAGGGAAAGAGAAAACAAGTCATAATTTCTTCAGCTCTTCAGTTTTGGTAAATCTCCTGAAATACGTACTAGTAGTAGTTGTATGTCAGCACTCCAGATGGATTGACCAACACTTGTAAAAGCCAAATGGCTTAGATTGGCTTAAACTCCCTAACAATAGTGGAGTAAATATTTTACCTTAATGTAGGTAGTTGTGCTTTTGTCAAAAATACTTGTATTTTGATTGAGGATACTTAGAGGTCTTTTTAAAACTCCAAGTAATATAAAGCTTGGTCTCAAAGATAGCTAGATTTAAACAAAAGTTTTCAATAACTAGGCCAAATCTATTGCGAGTGAGTTCCTGCTGTTTTTGTGTTAGGCAGCAGTTGATTATATATAGTCAACTGTTTGCCAGTTGAAATTTTTATATTTAGAGGCTTATCCAGTACTAGCAGTCTTCACAGCTAGTGGAAGGTGCTTTAAGTACTTACAATAAAAAAAAAAATTAAATGTCCCTCAGATGATATCCATCAAAAGACCTTTGAGAGTTCACATTCAATAGAGCTTCAGCTGCAGACATACAAGTAGTTCATACCACTATACCAGTACAGTCATGACTGAGGTTTTAATATTTTAGTGGGGAAAGTGACTAACTTCAGTTAGGAAGTGGTGACTAGCTGCGTTGAAATGCTGCTGCAGAAGCCTGCTTTGCTAAAATGTTGCCATTTAAGTTGAATGAATAAGCCTAACAGCTAAACCCTAGTAGTTTAGTAATTTAGATTGTATTCAGGCGTAATCTCTGCTATGTCGTCTACATTCTGACATGAAAGCTGCATAATATAATTCATCTTAAAAACAAAAGCAGCTTTTTGAGGGGCACATGGGTTGTTTGGGATTTTTAATTTGTTTTTAATTAAATGTTAAATTCCTAAGGTTGGAATGGCAAATAGTGATTGCTGAGGACGTTTGTTAAAGAACATTAAAGGAGTAGTGATGTGAATGCTTTAGGTTGAATTTGGTTCAGTACCTCAGACTCCTTGTAAAAGTGGCTCTTCAGGTAACTTAGTATGCGAAGAATTTCTGTAATTTAATTCAGTATTGAGAATATACTTTGAGGACAGTTGAAGTTTTGCTTGGGTTTTGTATCATTTGTGACCCACTGGCTAACTTAATGTTTATTCTTTAGGCTGTTGAGCTTATGGAAAGAAGTGAAATGCCTTGCCAGGCCCTAGTAAGAATGCTGGCCAAGAAACCTGGTTGGAAGGAAACAAATTTTCAGGTAATGCATTATCCTGCAGTAACTAAATAGTCCATTTTCGTAATGTAAAGTAGTTTCCAGCTAAAAGGCTGTAAGTGTATATGTCACTGTGGCCACAGTTCTGTCTGTAATCAATGAGAATATAAAGTCTCAAATTGGATTTCATTTCTGTTGAGACTCTAGATGTCATCTAGGGTATGTAAACATGGTCTTTAAATGTATATGTATACACGTGTAGATATGTTCTAAAAGTAGATAATGGCAGCCCAGCATTATTGGTTGTATGTATATATATAGTAGTATGTATTTGTGTATAATCACACAACACCTGTGTGTGTACAAAATATCTGTGTGCATAAATACTTTCACATGTTCAAATGTATGTATATATATATACAAATAGAAATTTTGTGAGTACTTTAGTATTTACTCACAAACCCATATAATTCTTACATGTATCTATAGATACATAGAATGAGAAAAATTAGTTAAAATACACGAAGACATGAGTAACTTTGTTGCTGTTTTGGATATTGCAGGTGATGCAGATGAAACTGCACATAGTTGCATTGATTGCACAGAAAGGAAACTTCTCCAAAACTTCAGCGCAGGTTGTCCTGGATGGTCTTGTAGACAAGGTTGGTGATGTGAAATGTGGAACTAATGCAAAAGAGGCCATGACAGCAATAGCAGAAGCGTGTCAGTTGCCATGGACTGCGGAGCAGGTGAGTGAGCAGCAAAGGTATTCTTTCAGTAAATAAAAGCAGAAGTAGTATGTAGGATGTCCTTTCAGTCTGAGGAATAAATATAAAATCTTGGATCTTTCTCTGTTGCATGAAAGTGATTTGTTTGCTCTCAAGATGCTTCCTGAGGCAGAATATATATTCCTCTAAAATTGAAAATAGAAATGGTTTGAGTTGGAAGGGACCCTAAAGACAATCTAGCTCCTCCCCCAACACCATAGGCAGGGATACCTTCTACTAGACCAGGTTGCTCAAAGCCCCATCCAACCTAGCCTTGAACATTTCCAGGGATGGGGCAACCACAACCTCCTTCAGTTCAGACCCATTGCCCTTTGTCCCACCACTGTATACCCCTTACAAAAGTTTTCTTTGAGGCCTCCTTCAAGTACTGAAGGGCCCCAAGAAGATCACCCTGGAGCATTATCCTGGCTGAAAAATTTCAATTTTTTCAGTCTTTCCTCATAGGAGAGGTGCCTCCATCCTCTTCATCATGGTGACCCTGCTCTGTACTCATTCCAAGAGGTCCTTCCTGTGCTGAATGCCCCAGAACTGGATGCAGCACTGCTGATGGGGGTCTCATAAGAGCAGAGGGGCAGAATCCCCTCCCTTGCCCTGCTGGCCACACTGCTTTTGGTACAGCCCAGAACACAGTTGGCTTTCTGGGCTGTGAGTGCACATTGCTGGGTCACATCTCCATGGAGAGGCTGAATGCTCTCCTGTGCACGCTCTCTCCATTCATCCCCCAGCCTGTGTTGGCACTGGGAGTTGGCCTGACCCAGGTTCAGTGCCTTGGCTTGTTGAATCTCTTCAGGTTTCCATGGGCTCACTTCTGAAGCTTGTCCAGGCCCCTCTTGATAGCATCCTGTCCTTCAGGTGTGTTAACTCCACCACTCAGCTTGTTTCATCTCAAACTTGCCTTCAGGAAGCCCTCAGTCTTTTTGTTTGTCATTTATGATATTAAATGGCAGTGGTCCTAGTATAGATCCCTGAGGGGCACTCCCTGTCATTGATGTCCATCAGGACTCTAAGCCATTGACCACTATGCTCTGGATATGATCATTCCACCAATTCTTATCCATGAGAGTCCACCCATGAAATCCATGTCTCTCCAGTTTAGAGGGAAGAATGTCGTGGGAGACCTTGTCCAAGGCCTGACAGAAGTCCAGAAATATGGTGCCTGTAACTGTGCTGGTGTAATTGCTCTATCATAAAAGTCCATGAGGTTGATCAGAGAGGACTTGCCCTTGGTGAAGCTGGCTTGGTGCTTCTGTCTCAGTCACTTTCCTGTCTTCCATATGACTGAGCACAGCTCCTAGGAGCATCTCTTTCATGATCTTCTGAGACACAGTAATAATGAGTAAATTATCTAATGTGTTTTTTTTTAATACTGCCAAAATAGGTACAAATCCATAATAAAGGTGTCTCTTGCTGCCTTTAGATACTTAGGTATTGCTGCCTTCTGGTTCACTTCAGTTCCAATTATATCGAGCTATAGTGACAGAGTTGCTTTTTCCTCTTTTGTTAATGCAGCTTTTTTTGTTCACTTGCCCTGTGTTTTTTGCAGGTGTCTTCACTTACTTATTACAGTGCTTTGTCACCTGGTTTGCTAGTGAAAGTTTATGCTTGACTCTCTTCTGTTCCAGGTTGTGGCTATGGCTTTCTCTCAGAAGAATCCTAAAAACCAGTCAGAAACTTTGAACTGGCTTTCAAATGCAATTAAAGAGTTTGGCTTTTCTGGGTAAGTCTTTTAAGTACATTGCTAAGAGAAACTTGAAAGAAAATGTTTCTAATGTGCAACTAAGAATCTGTTCATCTGAACTCTAGTTCCTTAAACTCTGGTGCTAGTCATATTCTTTTAGCTCTAAAGTGTGTAACTGAAAGTATCTGGCATTGATGCTGATAGGGTGTGGTTACACTGCTAGCTGCTTTACTCATCACTCAGTCTTCTCTGAACAGCATTTGTCTTAAACTTGAGGTACTCGTAGGTGTGGGCTGGCACAGAGCTGTGGTATTGCATCTGTTATACTCCTACTTGGATACACCTGCATCCAGGTGGACCACTATATTTTACAGTTTAAGAGAAAAAACCACAACTGAATCTGACAACCTACTGAAGAGTACATCCCAGCATGCCTGGTAATCTCCTTGAGAAACATTTTGAGGTTGATTGCAGGTGGATGAAGTTCTAGCCAACAACATAGCTGTTATGTCTGGTATTGTGAGAGTAAGAAATTAATTTTCCATCAGAACCAGGGATAGTATGCCTTAATTTGTAATCACTTGTCTTTTAACTAAATGTGGTCAAGCATATGTAATAGAGTTTAGTCCTGAGGAAAAAATGTCTAAGCAGGGAAAACTTGAAATATCACTTTATTTGACTACTTGGGCAGTTACTATGCCTATCTTAAGGTATTTAGTGGCGAAAGATAGTGACATTGGTTAAGTCTGGGAAATAAACTCTAGTAAGTTTTTCCAAAAATATGTATTTGCAGCATGGTAACGTGTACTAGGACAGCAGTGTTTGAGGCTGCACAGGTAATATAGATGATTTGGGAATTTAAGACTTGCTTTATTTTGCTTATAAATATCCTTCTGAAAATTGTGCTTTTTTCTGGAAGACCATGAGACTAACTAACAAAAAAAAAATCCACCACAACAATAATATACCCTCCCCTTTATTGTGTAGTCGTGTTTCAGGTACTTAAAATGCTTCTAGATTCATTCCTCAATATTTCAGTACTAGCAATCACATGGATTATGTAGTTTAAGAAACTTTCCAGCTGTGATAATAGTAGGTTTTGATATAAATTGTTTAACTGATTGGTTTTCCCAAACTGATCTTTCAGTAGTTATTTAAGATCAGTTTCCCAAACTGATTCTCAAGACTGATCTTTCAGTAATTATTTAAGCAGCTACTATCTACACTGTACCTATGATGATATTTTATGAGTATACATGTCTTCTGCATCTAAGCTAGTTGTGTAAATCTATCTACGGCAATCTTTTTTGTTTAACGTGCTGTGATTTTGTTTGTTGGTGCTGTTTCCTGTGTTGCGTTTTATTTATGGGAGACATCTTTTTATCCACAGATTGAATGTCAAAGCTTTCATCAGTAATGTGAAGACAGCTCTTGCTGCAACTAACCCAGTGAGTAAATTTAGAATCTTAATCCTGAATTGTTATCAGTCCTTAATTTGAAGACTGAGTGCTTTTTCCCCTTTCTGGCAGGCTGTGAGAACCTCTGCCATTACATTGCTGGGAGTAATGTATCTTTATGTGGGACCTTCTCTGCGAATGTTTTTTGAGGATGAGAAGCCAGCCCTTCTCTCCCAGATAGATGCAGAATTTGAAAAGGTAAGAAGTGCAGCTGTCTTGCTACCAAGTATCATTAAAGCTACTTTGAAACTGCAGTAGCTGGAGTTAGTAGTAATATTGTGGTCTAACCTTTGGACTTGTAATTGAACAAGAGTCTTTGAGATGGTGCTCAAAGGCTGCAATTTCATTATGTGTAACTATCTCAATAGTCATTTTTTCCATTATGAACTTTAAAAGTTTTCCTGAGTTTGTTTGAGTAGTGTAATGGTTTAGAAGTCTGTTGTCCTGAACAAGTGCGTTCATATCATACAAGTAGTTTTATTGTTAATGCCGAATGGAAAGTTGTACAATCGTTGTTTCTGATTTTGTGTTGCTTGCAGATGCAAGGACAGACAGCACCAGCTCCAACTCGTGGCATTTCCAGGCACAGTGTGGGAGGTGGGGATGATGGTGAAGAAGAAGAACAGGAGGAGGTTGGGAATGATGTTGTGGATCTCTTGCCAAGAACAGATATTGGGTAGGTTTGAATTCTAGCACCTGAAGATGCATTTCCACTGCAGTTCAAAACTTTGCATTTATAAATGCTTTCTAAGCAGAAATCTATGGTGCTAAAGCACTCAAGTATTAATAGAGATACTACTGAGTAAATGGGCACTTTACCTGTTCTTCTCTTGCAGTGATAAGATCACAGCAGACCTGGTGTCTAAGATTGGGGATAAAAATTGGAAGATCAGAAAGGAAGGTCTAGATGAAGTGACAAGCATAATAAATGAAGCAAAGTTCATACAGCCAAACATAGGAGAACTTCCAGCTGCTCTGAAGGGTCGTCTCAATGACTCCAATAAAATCTTGGTATGTTTCTCAAAATCCTGTTGTGGTTGTTTCCAGCTTAAAATTTAAGGTAGTTACGATCTCTGAACCTTGCTTATTACTGTGTGGTCTCTTTAAGTGTCATTAAATCAACAGTTGGAAAACAGTGAACTGTGCGTTTCCATATAATATATTTGCCTATTTTAATAATTTGCCTTTTTATTTTAATTTAAAAATGTTTCAAAATAAAGGAAAACCTACCTTTACTTTGTAATGTAAGGAAATCTTAAAAGAATTTGCTCAATTGCTTCATTTGTGACAAAAGTGAATTGTACCTAGTTTGAAAGTATTCCTTGAAATTTAATTTGCTTAGAATATGAAAGTATTTTTTATTTTTCAATGTGATGAATTTGAAAGCTGGAGTAGGTGTCACTGAGCAAGCATTCTAAAGCTTGATATATAGCAGTGTCTTTTCCCTACATAACTGCAAGGTTTTGCACAAATGCTTGTAACACTTTCATTTGAAACGTTTTTTTTATATGCAGGTGCAACAAACACTGAGCATTCTTCAGCAACTAGCAACAGCAATGGGCCCCAATATCAAACAGTATGTGAAAAATTTGGGAATTCCTGTCATTACCGTCCTAGGAGATAGTAAGGTAGGACAGACATCAAGATCTCTTCTTTTTGTGTATCTAAGCTGTGCCTCAAAGGTGGATGGTAGTTAAAACTTCCTTGGAAGCTTACCAATTTTTAAAAAAAAGTTTTTGCCTGAATGACAACTTATTATTCAAGTAAAAGTGTGTGCCTGGATGTATATTCAGATGTATTCCCCTCTGTGTAACTAAATCCAGTGAAACCATCTGGCTTTTAAGTGAATGTGGTGACTATATGCATATTTCTGCTGCTGACTATACACTGTTTCAGACCCTGAACAGGTTTCATTGGTAAGGTTTCTTGTAGAGTTTTTAGTGTATCACTGTGGATTCCAGTACACATTGTCGTCTTTGTCACTGTGCAGGAGACCTTTGAACTGTAGGTAGACATAGGACATTCACAACTGACACTGAAGCTTGTATAAACAGCATCAGTGTTGAGTTTGCCAGGATGCTGTGTCAAAATCAAGCTTAGGACCATGGGAAAGAGTTACTTGAAGCAATATGTGAAGAGGCCAATATCTTGTGCCAGAAGTCATCGGAAATTATCAAAGATGGCATTCTTCAGCTGTTTCTGCTTGGAATGTGAGTAGGAAAGACAGCAGAAGTTGGATCTGCCTGACTCAAACAGTAGAAGGACTTTGACTGTTCTAGGGCTAAACAAAAATCTCCTGGTTCAGATTGTTTTCTCTTTAAGAGTCTTTAAGAACAGAGATTTTATGTGACTGTTAAGTTCTTCTTTCAACTCACCAGTTATCCTGAGGTAACAGCAAACTCCTTTTATAGAGTCATATAACTTTTTAGGTTGGAGGGAGCCCTACAGACCATCTAGCTCCAACCCCACTGCTATAGGCAGGGACACTTTCCATTAGACCAAGTTGCTCAGAGCCCCAGACTGGTAGGAGAGTTGCAAGTATGTGGTTTAAGGATAAGACCAATTGGGATTAACTTACACTGCTACTAAAACACATAATACTGCCATAAATTGTGAACACTGTAGTGCTGACAGAAGACTGTGCTTGTTTGAACACTCTTACAATAGTATTTTTTTAAGTTCTGCAAGTGCAAGGTTTAACTAGTTTAAAAATTCGTCAAGTTTTTGAAGATGAGGATGATCTATTTTGGGTCCTACTTCAGTGTCTATAGTGGACTCACTGAATAGCTGAGGAAGATGGTCAGCTTGAGGCATGAGTGAAGACAAATTAAGTTTGGGAAAATAAGTTAAGGGAACCAAGGCCTTGTCAGAGAGGCTGATGAGCATGTCTTTATCTGCAACACATTATTTGGGTCTTAATTAGTTTAGAGGATGGGAGAGAGTTGGTAAAGCAAGGATGCTGATTTCTTGTTTACATATATGCCTGGATGTTACTTCTGCAAACTAATGAGTGTGCTGTGTTATTAGCTTTTCTCAGAAATTCAGCCTACAGGAGAGGGTCGTACGTATAGAGTCATGTCTAGACTGATAACATTTTAAAGAACCATGGTTGTTCAATATTCCATCTGGCTTCTCATAACTTCATATAGCTGCTTCAAAAAAGGGTGCTGTTCTAAATTCTGCTTGGAAAAAGCACTAAAGATGGAAATTGGTAGGAGTTGGAGGGCTCTCTCATTCCTGATTTGACTTTTGGTCATGTGTATCCTAAATGAGAGTGCCCTAAAGGCAGGCTCCGTAATCCACTTTCCTTGATTTATGAATGTGCAGACTATTTTAAGCACTGGATAAGTCACTAACATTATTTTTTAGCTTCTTTGAGAGTTGGACTCCCAGAATTGTCGTCAATGAATCATAGCATGTACAAGTAATTTTAGAGATGTCTATTCACCTTCCTTATTGAACTTTTTTTTTAAAAATTATGGTAGATAACTATGATGTCTGATTTGGAGATTGCTGCATCTGATACCATCACTGGAACTAAATTCTTCTTGATCTTAGACTTCTCAAACTGCAAATGAAATGTTTCTAAGCCTGTGATGTGGAAGCTTTTTGCTTTCATAGGAAGCATTACTATTGCTTCCTCTCTCGTCATCTTCTGACCCCTCTTTAGGTTTATTCTTTTTAAATCTTGTTCTTGCTGCAGAATAACGTTCGTGCTGCTGCACTGGCAACTGTGAATGCCTGGGCCGAACAAACTGGCATGAAAGAGTGGTTGGAGGGGGAAGACCTGTCTGAAGAGCTCAAAAAAGAAAATCCTTTCCTAAGACAAGAGGTAGGCTTCTGTCAAGTAAACTTCTTATGTGTGTCAAATCAAAATAACCTTATGTGCTGTGGACTCCCTCTATGCAGACTGAAATGACACAATGCTACCACTATATGGAAAACAAGTAGCTGTGTATTTGTGCTGACACAAAATTGTTAAACCTCAAAAGGCTAATAACAGGCTTTCTTCCTGCATGAGAGCTCTCATTTAGACTTCAGTGCCTCTAAAATGAAACTTCTGCCTGTTTTGATTAGTGTTTTAAGAGCTAGTATGTGTTCCCTCAAATTCACCACACAACAGAACTGGAGACATTAAAAAGAGAGGCTGGAATTCTATTCCTTTCAAAAGGAAAAAAACAGCCTGCAAAGAGACCAGGCTTAAAGTTAAGATAGTTGTGTGTTAACATGCTGTACTTAACTTTTAGTTGTTGTAATTGCTGATATAAAAATTGGTGGTGTTCAAGAATATTTGTCTGACAAAAGTTTGGTTGGGATTTTCCTACTTACAGTGTAGAATGTAATGGTATGTGAAGGACTGTGCTTTACAGTCTTGTCGCCTGACACAGCAGTGTGAAAACTTTTTGAAAAGCTTTTATTTTAAAACCGTCTTTCAGCTTCTTGGTTGGTTGGCTGAGAAGTTGCCTGCCCTCCGTTCTGTTCCTTCTGACCTGCTCTTGTGTGTGCCTCACCTGTACTCCTGCCTTGAAGATCGAAATGGGGATGTGCGCAAAAAGGCGCAGGATGCCCTGCCGTTCTTCATGATGCATCTTGGCTTTGAGAAGATGGCGAAAGCCACTGGCAAGCTGAAGGTACTTCTGTTACAAATATTAGATCATGTGATCTTGAATGAGTGAATATTAAGTCCTAGTCACAGTCTCGTGACATGCTGTCTTGAGTCATGTAAGCTTGTCTGCATTGAGTATTTTCAGGGGGACTGAAAATAGTATCAGGAGCTGTGAGCTGGAGCTTTCTGTGCTTCAGGAATGATTACTGCCATTACAGGCTTATTACTTCAAGGGCTTGATATTTATTCACTCTGCTTTGCTTCTGAAAAATATCTACTTGAGATAGCTTCCATACCAGTTCCTGTCCCACTCTATGCCTTTGTACTCATACTTTAACGTGATCTCTAGCAGTTTTGTTTGGCTTATGGACCCAAGTGGTGAGTAGCACTCCATTGATGTCCAAAGACCACTCACCTAGAGCACATTGCTGGTTTACATATTTCCCATAGATCTTGCAGAAGAAGCTTTAACAAAAGATGTTTTAACTCAAAACAAAAGTATCTGAGAACAATGATGTTTTAAGATGAGCATCCTCAGAGATGCTTATCTGAGCATGGATTGTTTCAAACTACTTTTGTTTTTGTTGTCTGTAGCATGTATTGAAAAGATTAGTGATAGACATTACTAAGTTTATCACTTCTTTTTTGCACTTTTTTTATCTAGCCAACTTCCAAAGACCAAGTACTGGCCATGCTTGAGAAGGCCAAAGCCAACATGCCAGCCAAACCAGCTCCTCCTGCCAAAGCATCTTCCAGAGTGGTAGGGGGAGCAGCTCCAGCCAAATTCCAACCTGCATCAGGTAACATTAGACATTTTGGGAAATGACTGAGAAAATGGAGGATTTTCAAGCTTTTTGACATGCCAGAGGAATAAGCATACTTAGCTGGAGAAGAGGTATTCAGCATAGTTAGGGTTCTGGTCTTTCTTGCATTTGAATCAGCTTCTAGTGTAGGAGGGTGTTTCCTTTCCACACAACCATCTGTCAGCTGCTATTTGAAAACTTGAAAATACTTACTTGGTATTGAAGGTGAAACCAAGCTGGGGTAAAGAGAGAGGTTTTTTCTAATAATAATCTGATTTTAATGTAATATTTTTTTTTAATTATTTTCATATTATTTTTTATCTGATTATTTCCTCAGTGTAGTTCACTTTGGGCCTGCCAGAATGCTTGTGTGATTGGACTAGGGGATAAATAATTTGAAGTAGTAGTCCTGGCTGCTGGAACTGGCTTGCCTGCTCAAGCCAGGTGCAACTATAGCTCTAGACATCAGCCTGCACAGTATACATGTCTGCATTTTTTAATTATTTTGAAAAATGACAAATTGACTGACGTACCGTGATCTTAATTAGGAAAACTTTGTATGCTAACATGGAATTTAAGGGACTTCTTCAGTGGGTCTAAAATCCTAAGACATGTGTGATTAAGCGTATTGTATCCACAAACAGTTTTTATGTCCTAAGAACAAAAAACTGATAACCTAAAATGGACTTCTGGATAACTTTAATCATCTATTGTTTCTCCAGCATTTGCTGATGATTTGGGGTCTAATACCGTGGAATCCAAGCCTGATCCAAAAAAAGCCAAAGCAGGAGGACTCTCCTCTAAAACTAAGGTATGTTGATTGCCTTTTGTGTAAAATCAGTTCTATGAAGTTAGTAGCTGTGGTATGTTAATGTGTTACAGATAGACGAGTGTAGTCTTTGCTAGGACAACTTTTATTCAAAATCTTCATGCTTGTCTGAACTCTGAAATGACAGGTGTTCCCATATCACTTACCTGATCACTGCTTTTGTCATTACCTATTTAATTCCTAAAGTCTGTGTTGTCAAAAATCAGTCTTATGAGCAACTCAGTCTGTTCTAAATTTTCTTGGCCTCTTTGATTTTGTGCTATTGAGAAGTCATTCTTTCTGTTCCACATTTAATGTTACACTTGAATATTAATTTTGAACCCATGTATCAAAATCTCTGACTTATAGTAGGAAGGGTAAAAAGTTCTCAATCAAAAGTGCAAGAAGGGAAGGAGTATGCTTAAAACCATAATAATCTTAACTAATTACAGTCAATTTTTGGTTAGGTTTTTCTGTTTTGTGTTACAGTAACTTTTTTTTTGCTGTTAATAATAAAGTTTGTGCTATGTATATAACTGAAAATAACCCGAATTGTTCTGCAGTCCCCTTGTCTCCATTGTTTGAAGTAGTGCTGTAACAAGAACATTTGATGCAGGTCCATATTCATGGCAAGAATGAGCAGAACAAACCTTGAAGGATGTTTTAGGTTTGCTGAAATTGGTGCGGTGTTTTGTCCGAACTCTGACAGAGTTAAGACTTTTGTTTTCAGACAGCTGTTTACTCCTAAGAGTTTCCATTCCAAACCTTTTAACACATTCACAGCAAAGACTTTTCTATGGCTTATTTACAGCAGTCAGATGTTAATAGCAATATGTCCAAGGGTAACGCCCGCCTGTCCAAAGCTAATACAAGCCTCAGCAAGGGCGGTTCAAGTCTGACAAAGAGCCAGTCTGTCAAACAGGTACCACCTTGGCTTCTAGGGATGTGTGTGGGTGACTAGCACACTGGCTGAGAGTGATGTGTCATAATTCACAGGGTACTGCTGTGCACACTGCCATACGTATTGCTTCCACAGCAGCTGAGCACACACTTTTAAACTTCTAATCAATTTTTCTTTCAGCTTCTCTCTGGCTCTTGTACCTTGGCAGCATGAGGGTGGCAAGTATCTAACGCTTGCGGTTGCTGGGACTGAGGCAGACATATGGCTTGTGTTGCCTGCTAATGCCTTGCTCCTTTCAGGGTGTGCAGGGAAAGAAGGTGGTAAGCAAGCCTAATCTGAAGGAAGACGATGATAAATCAGGCCCTATTTTCATCATTGTTCCAAATGGGAAGGAACAGAGGATGAAAGAAGAGAAAGCTCTAAAGGTGAGAAAAATCAGAATGCGTTCACAAGGTTTGAAGTGGAGGCTTTTAACGCCTTCTGTAGTTTTTAAGTTAGAATTAAACATACCCTGTGGCATGTTAGTAAAATGGAGTCTGATTGATCTCTTGGAGTCTGATTCTTGAGTTGAATTTTATACATCAATAGTGGGCTTATTGTAGTGATTCTTTTCTGATTTTCAAATTTTGTGCATTTATACACTGTCGTAAAGCCAAAGGTATTTTCACATTTTTCAAGTTGTGAAGTATCATTAAACTTAATCAGTCATTTTCAGGTACAATGTTAGAGTGCAATAGGGCACATTGCAGATGCTTTAACATGCTTATCTTGAGCAGCCCCACTTAGCAATTTGTAGGGAAGGTCTGTTACTGAAAATACACATGTTATTTGTAACCTGCTAGTAGGTAGGCCTGTCTGGAGCTTAAAAACCACTAAGTGAACATTATTAAGATAATGTCATGAAGAAAACCAATCCATATGAAGAAAAATGTAAAAAAAACACAAGTAAGGAAACACCACTGATTTTCCATTACTTATTGGCAGTAAGGAGGCTATGAAAACAGATTGTAAAACAGGATTAAAAGATACTCAATCAGTGGCATCTGTCAGGAAGAAAAGGTATTACTTGCTATGAGGTCTAAGTGCTGCTTTTTACAGGTGTTAAAGTGGAATTTCACTACTCCCCGTGATGAATATATTGAGCAGCTAAAAACTCAGATGTCCACTTGTGTGGCCAAGTGGCTGCAGGATGAGATGTTTCATGCAGACTTCCAGCACCACAACAAAGCACTGACTGTTATGATTGAGGTGAGTTGGATCTGTGGTAGAAGATGAGGCTGATAGCATTATTCTCTGCTCTGAAAGATACTGCTTGAATTACAATCAAATAGAAGTTTTCTGAGGAGCCAGGGGTCATTGTTCCGTGTAGTTGAAACGTAAACATACATAGAAGTAATTGTCAGAAGTATGATGATGTTGGTATTAATACTGTTTCTTGGGAGAAAGGGAAATTTCCTCACCAGAGACTTCTCTTAGAATTTCAAAAAGCCATGTAAGTTAAAAGTGAACATATATGCTTCTAAGAATCTACCAATAATGTAGATTATTTTAGCAGACATAGCTTAGCTTATTTTCCTGTTGAACAGAGTATGTGTGTTTCATTTACATAACTTTTTTTTACTTCCTTCAAGCACTTGGAGAGTGAAAAAGATGGCGTCATCAGCTGCCTGGATTTGATCCTAAAATGGGTTACCCTGCGGTTCTTTGATACCAACACAAGTGTTTTGATGAAAACACTTGAATACCTTAAGTTGCTTTTCAACTTGCTGAGTCAAGAAGAGTATCACCTCACCGAAAATGAAGCATCCTCTTTCATCCCGTATCTTATCCTTAAGGTACAATTTGTTTTACTAACATTAGAGACGTTATTTTTCATGAGGAATATTGCAGAGTACCATCAAACACTGCAATATATTCATTCTAAATATATTGTGAATGGAGTTAAATCCAGTTGGTGGCTGGTGTGAGATTCAACAGGCCGTGTGTTTTTTAACCTGGGGGAAGGAGACTCGGGGAGATCTTAGTGCTCTTTATAACTACCTGAAAGGAGGTTGTAGTGAGGAGGGTGTTGGTGTTGTCTTGTCAAGTAACAAGTGAATAGAATGAGAGCAAGAGGCCACAAGTTGTTCTGGGGAGTCTTATATTGGGTATTTGGAAAAATTTCTTCACTGAGTGGTTGTCAGTCACTGAAACAGGGCTGCCTAGGGAGGAGGTGCTCCATCACTGGTAGTATTTAGAAGACCTGTAGATATGACATTTGGGTCCATGGTTTAGTGGTAGGCTTGGCAGTGTTGGTTTAAAGGTTTGACTTGATCTTAACGTTGTCTTTTCTCACCTTTATGATTCTCTATCGTGTATTTCCCTTTAAAAGCCATTGACAAAAAGGGTTTTGCCATGAGAATGATTCTGGCTTTCCCAGGACTATTTTGAATAGTCAAAAGTATCATGAGACTGTATAAAATATTCTGTATTTCTTCCCCGCTTCTTTATTTTTTTACATTATTTTTCCATTAGGTAGGAGAACCGAAAGATGTCATCCGTAAGGACGTACGTGCCATTCTGAACAGAATGTGTCTCATCTATCCAGCCAGCAAGATGTTCCCTTTTATCATGGAGGGGACAAAATCAAAAAACTCCAAACAACGTGCAGGTAGGAGATGGCCTGTTGAACTGCACATGTGCGAAGTACTTGAAATTGCTTTTGTTTGCGTCTTGAAAATCCTGGCATAAGAATGTTGGGTGGGATGTGAGATTTACATGCACATGGGCATCTTACGTAGATGTTTGTTTAAAGGATCAGAATTTCAAATAGTATCATACTGCCTTTTTTTTCATGTCTTTGTACCTTCCGAGGACAAGTAATCTCTGAAGTTATGAGTATTGTGAGTCCCTCAAGTAGGCTTGTTTTTGTAGTGAAACTGTGCTGGGGAGAATGGTGTCGATACTCTTTTCCTACTCACCAAGGGAATCAGTTAATCTGATTGAGAAATGTCTCTACACTGTACACCTGTCTCACCACAAATAATGAACTTGTGGTGGTTGTAGTTCAAGCAACTCCCCGGTCACTTTGAAAATATCTTATCCTGGTATAAGCAGAAAGTTAAATTCTATTCATAATGCATTATTGCAAATTCACAACTGTTTACCTGAATGTGATATTAACTGTAACATTGCTCATACATGGTTATGGGAAATACTTGAAGTGTAGAGGGGTGACTGACAGCTTTCAGATCCCATCTATGAAGTAGTCTGCTGTAGCTTACCGTTGATCCCATAAATCACTTGGAGTATATCTATCATCAGCTTTGTGTTGGCAGTTCTCTACAGTCAATGTTCAAGTTGTGCAAGCAACACGGGAATTGGGAGGGCTCTTCCCAGCAGCTTTAAAGTTGAATGTACATATGTTATTTTCCTTTTTTAGAATGCTTGGAAGAGCTTGGATGTCTGGTTGAATCATATGGCATGAATGTATGCCAGCCAACTCCAGGGAAAGCCTTAAAAGAAATGGCAACTCACATTGGTGACCGGGACAACACTGTGCGCAACGCTGCGCTGAACACCATCGTGACCGTCTACAACGTGCATGGCGACCAAGTGTTCAAGCTGATTGGAAATGTCAGTATAACTGCAAATTAGTTTATGGGGGATTTGGGGTTAGGGTGCTTGGTTTGGTTTGTGGGATTTTTTGTTTGGGATTTTTTTGTTTGATGGTTTGGTTTTTCTTCAGGTACTTATGCTTTTGTAGGGGATTAGCACAGTTTTGCTTGTGATTGGTCATGGTACTTCTTGCTGTTGGCATCAAGAGCGTTTTGTAGTTTTGAAAATAACTTACTACATCAAAGATCCTCTGATGGGTATTTGGCTAATCCCAGATTGTAGAATACATGAAATCATAGAATGGTTTGGGAAAGGACCTTAAAAACTACTTAGGTCCAAACCCCCTGCCATGGGCAGAGACACTTAAACACCTCCCAGGATGGGGTATCCTGTTTCATTGCCTCAGCCACTCTCACTGTCAAGAGTTTCTAATCCAGTCTAAATTTAGCTTCTTTAATGTTAAAGTAATTACCACTTTTCTATCACTGCATGCTCCAGTTAGAAATCCCTCTCCAGCTTCCTTGTAGGCCTCTCTTAGGTACGAGGAGAGTGCAGTAAGGTCACCCCAGAGCCTTCTCTTCAGCATGCTCCCAAGCCCAACTCTCAGCCTGTTTCCAGTAAAAGATGTATATATAACCTGGATGTGCATGAATAAAAAAGAAAACGGGAAAAAAAATGCGTAAAACATTGACCTTCATGGGAATTATATAAAGAGTAACTTGCGTTATAGTCAACTGTACAAGTAACATCTGATTCAGAATATTTGGATTTGGCCAAAAAAGACTAGTTGTTGGGGCTCCATTAAGTCCTCAGCTTTTTTTTTATGCCCAGCTTATCCAATTGCTTTGCAGTTGAAGTCTGGTAAGTTTGGCTTACTTGCTTTATCTTATTGCATTTCATTTTCAAAGTGTCAGTACTATGTTGCTCTATGTTGCTGCTGTTTTGCTCTCTGAAAATCATACTTAGCCATAATCTAAAATGCAGTAGAAGTTAAAGGTGGCAAAATTCAGTTTCCAGTATCCAGCCATGGAAAGCTAGTTTACTGTGTTTGTAACTACTGCATATCAGATTAAGTACACTGAATTTTAATCTGAATCAAGCAGTTAGATAACTTTTTACAGTTCTGTTCTCTGGACTTGGTCTCGGTAATGTTTCTAGCAGTTCCAAAACTGTTCAATTTCTAAAGCTGATTGGAATGCATGATAGATATTTTAATGCCTTTGCGGCTTTGTTGTGTTGTCATATGCCTTAGGGCATACTAGCTATAGGATGGGTATTTTTTGGAGTAGGAGAAGCAAGGCTGCCTTCCTTTTTCTTTCTCTTTTTTTTTTCTTTTTCTCTTGGCTGGTTTTNTTTGGGTTTTTTTTTAACTTCCAGCTTCTTGAGAAGTTGAAATTTCATGTGACTCTTATTTTCTCTGGTAACTGTTCCCATGAGAGTTCATGTTGCATTTTCATTACCATTTTAGATTTCCATCCTACTTAACTGTCGTTCAGAGTGCAATCTGCTTCAGTTTTACATAGTCCGTTGGCTTTTGAATTTTTAAGGTAAAGGGAAAACTGTAGCACCTGAACAATTCAGCCCTTTCTAACCATGACTTTCTGAGCTTCAGTATGGTCCATCTGTGGGTTCTCAGTAAGATTTCTAAAATCATAGGGATGCTGGAGAGTACCTCTCATGAAATTGTAATGCCTACTTTTGTTCAAATGGAGTTATTGGCCATCTTTAGTCTGGTAGATAAGCAGGTAAATATGAATCTTTTCACTTCCTGAGTTGGAGCATTAAGTTGCCTGATCTGGTGTTCATATTGAATTATGAGTGCATTGAAAAGGACAATTGTCAGAAGGACTCTGGCTTCTGTGACAAGCTCCAGAGTGTTAAGCACAGCCTGGTCTGTTAATAGGGAATACAGAAAGATAGGGCTTTATTTTTATTTGGGGTTTTTGCAGCAACGCATGTGACAGTTACAAACACTGGATAATACTATAGTTTGAATTCAAGATTAACTGTTTCTTGAAAGTTATGTGGGCTAGAAATTAGGTGTATTCTGTATTACAGCTTGTCAACATGGCTTAATTAGCTCTTGAAGTAGCATTTGACTGTCCAGAGTGTCCTGGTGAGTTTGCTTCTACGAGGTAGTATTGACAGTTCCCACCTTTCCCACCTTTGTACTAGAGGGTTTCAGGCTGTGCTGATAAGTATGGTGTGCATTCTGTAGGTGACTGAGATTTCTAAAACCCATACAACTCAGGTTGAGTGAAAGCATTGTGTGTAACAGCTTTCAGAGAAAGACATGAGCATGCTGGAGGAAAGAATAAAGCGGTCAGCCAAGAGACCCTCTTCTGCTCCAGTGAGACAGGTAGAGGAGAAACCTCAGCGTGCTCAGAACATCAACGCCAACGCCAGCATGATGCGCAAGGGACAAGCTGAGGACATGTCCTCCAAACTCAAGTATGTAATATTACTTTATGGTCTCTAGCCTGCACAGTGTATGTACTAATATGTCTGACAATGTCATTTTAGTTCTTGTATCATCATCTTTGCATGTTGTAAAAAACGGCCAAATAATATCAATCTAAATGTCTGAAATACTTGTCTTGTCGGTCTTGAAATCTTTCTAAATGGTCTTGTGCCTTTTTTCACTGCTTCTCCATGGACAGAATTATGTATCGCACTTATAGGATGTAAGTACTGCCCACTAACTCCTTGGTAGCAAGGCTCTTTTATCTTTCAGTCTCTATCCTAGCCATCCCTTCCTGAGGGTGATGGGTTTGCCTTGTCTAGTTCTAGGTTATTTATAGGTCTCTGAATTAAAGAGAAGAAAGAAAACAGAACTGTAGGTCTCTAGGGTGACTGTAGATCAAACTGCAGACAGACATGGCACTTCCACATTAAGCAACTGTTCAAAATGTTGGGAGAACTTCCAATATATTGCAGTAAACTTGGTATTTGTTGGACCCTGTTCTAGTTATGTTAAACATAAAGCACAGAAATGGATAAGCATGTGTGAATTGTAGAGCCGGGGGCAACAATAGCCAAAACAAAAAGTTCAGAAACTATTCCCTGCCACCTGCTTGTTATTTTGGAATAAAAGTCTGTGCTGAGAACTATGTCTCAGCATAGGTTATGTGGTCATGTGCTCTGATATGCAGCGTAGTTAATGTGGGAATGCTGGAGTCTTCAATCCAGAGAAACTGGTGAGGTTGCTCTGTACATGTGCATCCTGTCCTTTATTTAAAAAAACCAAAGGCGAGCAAAAGCCACTCAGACTTTGAAGCTATATTCCTTTAATAGTACTTTAAATTGTGCTAGATTTCTCAAACCATGCATACCTAGCACAGGTACAGGGCACCTTGTAGTTTACAAGAGAAAATAGTGGGGGGCAAGTAAGTAGCAGCTGCTCTTCTGGCCTACAGAAGTTTGTTTTACTAAGGACTGGGGGAAAGGCAGTGGGAGTTAAGGAGCTTGAATACAATCCAAACTGCAAAACCTGTGCTAGTATGAGAGCTTTAGGGCTGCCAGTGGATGCTAGTGCTACTATTCTTGCCTCTTTAATATGTATGCTAAACACTGTATGTATGATAAAATAAAACTCTCTCCTGGTTTCTGTAGCCAAAATCGCAACATGGGCAACCACTCTGAGACAACACACACAGTTCCACGGGAATTTCAGCTGGATCTTGATGAAATTGAAAATGACAATGGAACTGTCAGATGTGAGATGCCAGCACTTGTACAGCACAAACTAGATGACATCTTTGAGCCAGTCTTGATTCCTGAGCCCAAGTGAGTTTAATTTTAACTCCTAAGTGAAATCAGCAGGGCTGCCTAAAAAGTATTTTGAGAAGGTGAATTGATAGTGCTAGTTACTACATTCAGACTTGTTTTCATAAGAGGGTAATATCAGCTTATTTGAAGATATGGCTAAACAGAGGTCTTTTGTACTCTTCTGAAATCTGAAAAGCATTTATTTTTAGTAAGGAACATGAGTTCTGCTTAGGCATTTTTATAGTTTAACGATCTTGAGTTAGTAAATGCATCATCACTGTCTTTACAAATAGTGCAATGGTAAAAGGAATGGTTCCTTACTTGAGAATCCTCAGTTAAGAATGAAATCTTTTCCCTTGTCTCTAAATCATAATTGAATTTCAGCAGTTAAGTGTACATTAAAGTAGCTCTCCAAAAAATAATAAATCTTGTTTTGAACCCTTTAGAATCCGTGCTGTGTCCCCGCACTTTGATGACATGCACAGTAACACAGCCTCTACTATCAACTTTGTCATTTCCCAAGTAGCCAGTGGTGATATAAATACGAGCATCCAGGCTCTGACACAGGTAAGTGAGTTAAGGTAGCAGCTGATCACAATGTACCGAGTTGGCTTGCGAGGGTGATGAGTTGCACTTTGGTGGAGCAATCATGTCAGGTGACGTGGGCTCTGCTCAGAGTCTCCCTGATGACAAAACTAAGTGCACAGGGGCCATCTGACTCGCTTTAGCAATAGAAATTCCACATGAAAGATATAGAATAAACTTAATGCTTTTTTTCATTACTGCTTCTGTGTTATATTTGTGGGTTTTGTCAAATTATTTGTGCTATGGGTTTGTAAAAGCTAGTCATTGAGACTTAACTTTTAAATTTAAACTGGTTTAGAGATCCCTAGCAAAAGGATTGTCTTACCCCATAGTTTTTGCATGGTGTTAGGGTGGCTTTAATTACTTGGAAGTTTTTTTTGTCCAGAAGATTTTATAAAGCTGTAAATTCTAGAATCTAAAATGCAGCTATTGATGTTTTCATTTGTCAGGATAGGATTTGTACAGGATAGGATTGCAGTTCTCTAAAATATCAGTAAATGGTTCTGTTTGGATTAGCAATACAAGTCTCTAGCTACTGATTTTAGGTGAAAACTTAGAATACAACTGCCTTGGCAAATGGATTGGTCAGGGCAAAACCCTTCCTATAGAGAAGTATTTAGATTACTGTTATTTTGCGCTATTAGCATTATGCTGACTTTATACTAGAGTGTTTTGTTTTTAAATCTTAGATTGATGAGGTACTCAAACAGGAGGACAAAGCAGAAGCTATGTCTGGCCACATCGACCAATTCCTAATAGCCACATTCATGCAGCTCCGGTTAATCTACAATACGCACATGGCAGATGAGAAGCTGGACAAGGATGAGATCGTCAGACTTTACAGCTGTATTATTGGGAGCATGATCACGGTAAGGCTTTGCTGTGGAAGACGAGGTGAAGAGCAAATAAATTCTGTGCAGAAGTTGTGCGAGGATGGAATGTCTGTTCTGTACCTAGGTTAGCTTATGTTGAGTCACTCTTTTGAGAGTTTTTCTGTGAGCGGTTTGTTGCCAGTTGCTCATCACTGCACCTTTTGAGAGCAGGTGGGGAATGAGAATTTGGGGAAGGGAAGGTCTCTGCTTCTGCAAAATACAGCTACTAAGGCTTTATTAAGCTCTGTTTTTAATATTCTTTACCTTTTGAGTGCTGAGTTGGTGGCCTGAGTATTTTCAGAAGTCACTCGGTAGAAATATCTTTCTTCATAGTTGTTTTGACTGTTTTTACTGTTGTGGGAAACAGGGAGATGTCTTGTTTGACAACGTAGTCTAGAGAAGTCACTATACTAAAGGACCATGTACAGGGAAAACTAACACTTTCTTTGATCTGTAGCTATTTCAGATAGAGAGTCTGGCTCGAGAGGCATCCACTGGTGTGCTTAAAGACCTAATGCATGGTCTTATTACATTAATGTTGGATTCTCGGGTTGAAGATCTCGAGGAGGGTGAGCAGGTCATCCGATCAGTCAACCTCTTGGTAGTGAAAGTTCTGGAGAAATCTGACCAGACCAACATCTTGAGGTATGTCACGAAAACTGCACAATTACTGCTCTTCACCTGCTCTCTTGTGTTCCTTGAACAGCTGAGTTTGTCAGTCATTTTGTAAGCAAAGACCCATGTCTGTAGAATCATTCAGCTAGCTAATAAAACGTTATCACTGATCGCAATCAGAATTTGACTGCACAGCTGGAGGCAGGCTAAACAAACCAGCTTAGTATGATTCTTTGTGCTTTGGAGTTCAGCAGACTGTCTCTTAAATTCTTGTAACGTACTAGAAGGAAAGAGCTGTTGCACAGCTCCTGGACTAACCCCAGTCTCTGGTGTGGTGAACTGGCATCTCTTTCTTGTGTATAGAACTTTCTCTGTAACCTTTATAAATTTATTCCTTCTAGTGCTCTGCTTGTCTTACTCCAAGACAGTCTTCTAGCAACAGCCAGTTCTCCAAAATTTTCCGAACTTGTCATGAAGGTGAGCCTGCAGTAGAGTTTTTGAACTTAGATGGTTTATCTGAATCATCTTACCTGAAAAAACAGATGGAGCTAAAAAAAGTAGTGTCCGTAACTTGAAAGATTTCTTATAACTTCTATGATTCTGATCTTATTAGATGTCACATATAGGGACGTCAAGAGGGAGCTTAACACCTGTTAATAGTTTACAGAAACTTGTGTACATCAGTACACAAACTCCATACAGAGGTGTACAGTCACCTGCTGGGCTTGTTTGCTTGGGCACCACCCTGTACTATGGATTCAAACAATGGCAGCCTGGAGCTGACCTGTGTCCTGTCATCTCTCTTGACAGGGGGAGTGAACAGGCAAATGTCTGCATTTAAAGCATGAGCGTGATCTTTTCTTACCATACAAAACCCTTTTGTAACTGGCATGATTTAAAGACAGCTCAGGCATTCTTAGTGAGGTTAAACCTAAAGAACTTGCACTGTGTGTAGGTGTACATAGCGTATATATATAATCTGCTGAAATTTCTTCACACAAAGCATTCAGTCTCCTGTTATAGGTAGAGAAGTCAGCACCTCACTTATGCATCAGCTCTAAAGAAAGATCTGGAAACTGTACAGCCAGTTACAAAGAGAAAGTACGTACCGTGCAAATATAGCTTGAGCAGCAGACACAGTGTGTGCCTCTATGATGTGCTAGCAGAGTGAAGTGGCTCAGTGATAGTGTTGTGTAACTTCTCCTTATATAATCAGGAGCTTCTTTCTTGAGTTGTCTTGCTTTAAGTCAGCTTCTCGTTGCAGTGTCTGTGGAGAATGGTGCGTCTTCTTCCGGAAACCATTAATAGCATCAATCTGGATCGGATTCTGCTGGATATCCACATTTTCATGAAGGTCTTTCCCAAAGAGAAGCTGAAGCAATGTAAGAGTGAGTTCCCTATTAGGACACTGAAGACTCTGCTTCACACCCTGTGCAAGTTGAAAGGGCCCAAGGTCAGAGCAATCACTAGTCATGTGTTTTTAAACTGGATGTTCATGCAGTCTCCAGAGTGGTTTTTTTTCCCTTTCCTTTTTTTTTAATTCCCCTTTTTTCTCATTTTAGATCTTAGATCATTTAACAATGATAGACAACAAAAATGAGTCTGAGCTAGAAGCTCACCTTTGTAGAGTAATGAAACACTCCATGGACCAGACTGGAAAAGCTGATAAGGATACAGAAAAAGGAGCTTCTCGCATAGTAAGTAAAGAAAATGTGTTGGCAGGGGAAGGGAGTGTAAAGCAATTTATTTGAGAAACCAACTTAGCTTTGTGTTTGTGGAATATCAAGTAGTAATTCTCTTTTCAACATGCAACTAATGTTGGAAATACTCTTCTAAAGCAGAATTTTCATTTGGGAATTTGTGTGTTTACCCAAGTGTTCTTTGCATATCCCAGGATGAAGTACTCTCCAGGAAATTCAAATGGGCGGCGTAAGTTTTATGCTGCCTGCTACTGCATCTGATCTACCAAAAGTTAGCCATAGCCATATCCAAAACAGGTTTTAAACACTTCTCAGAAGGGGTCCTACAGCTTCATTATGTCCTTGATCACATTCTGTGTATAAAATGGCTATGTAGAACTCTGATCACCTCAAGGTTTTCTTCATCTTGGAAGCTCTATCCGGCTAGCAGTTCTGAGGGTGTCATGGGTTTGTCTGATTTCTGGTTGGTTTTATTCACTTTGTTTTAAAATTCTCCTTTTGTTTATTTATTTATTTAGGAGGAAAAGGCTTCGAAAGCCAAAGTCAATGATATTTTGGCAGAAATATTTAAGAAGATTGGCTCAAAGGAGAACACGAAGGAGGTGAGTGCTCCCTTTCTGCAAGAGAGCGAGCATGATGCACTAGAATGGTGTATGCAGCAGTTGTAGTAATACATAGCAACTCTTCCCTTCCAGGGTTTGGCAGAACTGTATGAATACAAAAAGAAATATTCTGATGCAGATATTGAGCCCTTCCTGAAAAACTCCTCCCAATTCTTCCAAAGCTATGTGGAAAGAGGCCTCCGACTGATAGAAACAGAACGGGAAGGGAAAGGACGCATTGCTACTTCTACAGGTACATGTTAGAGCAAAACTGATTGGTTTATGGGAAGCAGAGATAGACATGGTACATGTTTCCTGTTAGAAATCAATATTTGCATACATTTAAGGATTTCTGAAGTTAGCTATGTATTTTCTTGATGCCTGTGTTGCTTCATGAGGCACCATTTGTAGGGAGTATGCATTCTTTGTTTACAAGGACAGAAGTTATAACCACACTAAATGTAGAAAACATCTGAAAGGCGTGGCAAATGTGTGGTTCTAATCCATATCCTTTAGTGTGGCTTCATCATTAGCCTGTATTTTATGTATCTGATATCAAGAATTGGTTCTACAAGGTATGAAGCTGGTTTAAAACAGCAACAGGTGCAGCTGTCAGATTCTCCTTTTACCTTTTTACTAAAAACATATAGGAGCCTTTTTAATAGTACTATTTTCTGTGGAATTGGAAAGCTTATTTTAAATACCATTAACTGTTTCTGCAGAATTTGTGGTGATCCTTTTCCAATATATTAGCTTTTTAATTGAATGAATTACTGTCAAATTGTTTGTTGCTGAGTCTTTTCATTGCAAAAAATTAAAGAGGAGTATTTAATGGAGTATTAGGGAAGTATTGTGACAAATTATTAGCTGACGGTAAAAGCTGATAACACTGTCTAGCAAAACTACTTCTTTTATTTCTTACTTGTTTCATAGTGTCCTATGAAACTTTAGCCTTTTTTCTACTACTGCTCCTTCTCCTCTCCCTGTATTGTAGATTCCCTTAGGAAGATGGATGATGGGAGGTTCTTTCAGAACTTCCTAAATGTGTGTCCAACTATGTATGACAGAAAATTTCACCTTTTTGTTGTGAATGCCTGTAAATCTGAGAAGTATTAGTGCAACAGTTTTCTAAACCAAATTTACATGTCTCAGTTGTCTTTTTTTTCTCCCCTTAGTCTGATATAATAAAATGTGCTGTTCTATATTGCAACAATGCTTTTTTTAGAGTAAGGTATAAATGCTTAACCTTAATTCTTCTTATCAACGATTTTAAGCACCCTTGTAGTAAATTAGTGAGAACAAATCCTTGTCCATGCTAAGTCTTAGAATTTGCAGTTCTTTTAATAATGGAAAAGTTTTTTTCATCATATGAATTCCTTTTCTAGTCCTTTCGTAGGGAAATTTTAAAAACCTTGTTATATGCATTCCAGAAGTCACTCTTTGAAACTGAGTTGGAATAAAGAGCTTCAAGTTGCACAAATAAGAGATAAAGAGGGGTTAGAATCAGTGGTAAGCCCAAACGTATGACTAAACTAGAAAAAGACAGACAACTCCAGGTATTTCCCACCCTGCCAATTGCTCAGTTCTCCCATTGGACATGGTCACTGCTGATGTACATCAGCATCTTCCTCTCCTCCCACTGCTCTCTTCCGCTGTTGATGTCAGCACTTCTAGAGCTGCTCTGCAGCCACTTCTTAAATTTCTTGGTTTGTTTTCTTGGTTTTCAATTGTCACTTTTGCAGAGAAATGAAAGGCCAGGTATGTCTATACTAGCAAATGAAAATAACTAGCAAGTAGTAGGTTTGTTAATTCTTCATCCCTTGCATCTTATTTCAAGGAACTGTCCAAGAGATTTATGCTTTTCTGATGTTTTAAATATTTTTAACTTTGTTCCTTCCTTCCTTCCTCTCATCCTCCAGGAATTTCTCCTCAGATGGAAGGAACGTGTGCTCCTGTGTCTACCCACACTGTATCTTCATCTATAGGAAACACAAATGGGGAAGAAGTGGGGCCCTCAGTTTACTTGGAAAGATTAAAAATCCTCAGGCAGCGTTGTGGCCTTGACAACGCAAAGGTATTGTACTTGACAACACTTGTAAATCCCCTAGGGAGGCACTTGATTTGCACTTCTTTTTTTTAAGAATTCAAATGCCAGAAGGCAGATTCCAATCAGAATTTATGATCTTTCATTTATAATGCATTTCCTAGCTACACACTGCATGTCACTATGCCTAGTATAAATGGCTTTAAACTCATTACTTGGCCAAGTTGGCTTACATTTCAATCCACTCTGCATCGTTGGTGTTAAGTGCAGGTTGTTTCTACAGGCCTGTAGCTTATTATCCTCCCTTGCTGGGAAGTTGAGTCTCAGGTTCAAAGAACAGCTGTTGTCTAAAAGTTGACACCTCCGAGTTGAATGATGTGGAAATTCTAGGTCTTTCTGCTCTGAAACAACCACAAGCCGAATTAAAACTTCAGCGTTTTCTGTATTTTGGGTGTATGGATACCGAGGTACAGGAATGCTGAATGAGCTTAGTGTTGAAAGCCTGTGGTCCAAAATTTCTTACAGTTCAGTGATCTGTGTGTTAGGAATCTAGTACCAATTCCTGAAAATTGAATTTGGCCACATGAGAAGTCATGTTTGCTATAGGAATACTCATTCAGATGCATCACTGTTTTAACCTTTGACACCAATTTGAGTATCAGCTTAGAGCTCTGAGGAGGGGAAATGTTTCCTAGATGATAGTAACAAGGTAACTCAGATGGAAATATCAATTGGTAAGAGAACAGTGAATTGCCAGTTTAAGTCTTTGACAGGTTCAGTCTTGCCAATCAGTTTCCTCTTCTCATTCTTGCAGAAAATTCATGGTCTGATGGTGTTGCACATAGGCAGGGATTTTTCTCTTGTGTTAGAATTTCGGCTGTTTAAGACTCTGGCAGTCTGTCTCAGTAAAACTCTGGTCAGCAGGGAGTTTTTTTGATCTTGAAAGACCAGTTTCTTTGTGTCCTTCTTGACATAAAATTAAACATTAACTACTCAGATGAGAAGAATTCAGTATTGTAATTAGCTTTGCATGGTTCTGACTTTGAGAGCAACTGACTTTATTGCTCCAGATCCACTTGTGTTGTTCTCCTTCCCTTTCCTCTGTTTTTATTGCTTCCTGCAGAGATGAAAAGCCATTGATTATGATCTGTACTTTTTATATGATCTTTACCACTACATGTCCTAACACTTCACTTTCCTCCCTCGTAGCAGGAAGACAGACCCCCTCTGACATCTCTGCTCTCTAAACCAACGCTCCCTACAGTTGCATCCTCTACAGATATGCTTCATAGTAAGCTCTCCCAGCTGCGTGAGTCCCGGGAGCAGTACCAACATCTGGACCTGGACTCCAATCAGACTCATTCCTCTGGCATTGGAACTACCCTGGCTTCACCCTCTTCTGCAGCTGCCAATATTGATGACTTGAAAAAACGATTGGAGAGAATAAAAAGCAGTCGCAAATAGAGATGCAAAGAGACGGTATCGCTGTTGCTTGGGGCTGTCTTCAGCTTTAGTTTACTAAACTAGAAGTCTTCATAGTTAAATGGCCTCGTTTAGGCCTAATGTATACAAACTGGTTTATGTATAATACAGTGGATTTTGGGGGGTTGAGTCATTGTGGCACAAGTATTTGTACATAATCTGCTTCTCAATGAGCATCTCTTTGACAATAGAAGGCTGTCTGTGTATTAGTTTTAGTGTACAGACCTGTAAACAACCATTCTCTTGCTCAGACTAGTTTCTCATGACTTGGGGTTTTTATTTGTAAAGTTGTCTTTAAAATCTTTTCCTAGTTCTTAACTCTTAGAAGACCTTTAGTGATTTCACTTTTAATTTTGTGAATTCTTCTCCATGTATTCCTTGAACTGTTGATTCTGTACGGACACATGGCATGAAGTAACTAATTTAAGTGTCTTTTGTAAATAAAGTTTGCATTAACTATACCAGCCTCTACAGGAACAGCAGTGACTGCTGGTTAGAGGTTACTCTCTATTCCTGAATGTTAGTGACTGGGCATCTAGAAACTGAACTAAGCTGACATGAACCTTGTGGTTTGGATACACTATAAGAAAGATGAGTGGAAGTATACTGTCTGTGGGTGCAGTCCCGAGACTTTGCACTCTGACTTCTATGAGCAGTAGTACATTTTTCATATAGTTGCTTTTTTTGTTTTGGAATATGTTTCTGTAACTTGAAAATATTTAGTTTGCTGAAATGCTTAATTTGAATTATCTAGTCCTTGTGATGCCTTTACCCAGATTGTGTGGTCCCATCTGAGGGAGCTTTCTTTGAGGGAGCCTGCTGCTGTTGATCTGGAATAGAGTAGCAGTGGTGTATGGTCAGTGGACTCGCTTATCCTGAACTCATCTGGTTAAGCAGTATTCCTCATGCAGGTAAACCTCACTCACTACAGTCTTTTTGATCTTAAACATCAGCTCTTATCATTTTGTAACTAGGACACCTAATAGAACTAGTCTACAAAAGTTGTAGCCACTTCTTTTATGAGTGATTAACCTTTTTCAGAAGCTCCAAATAGTGAAGAGTAAGACAGACATTGTATCCTTTCTAGCCCTTTTATTTCTAGGGAGGTGATGTATTTTCACCTTTCTACTGCACTTCCATGTGAAAACTGGTTGTGAAGCATAAATTGCACATCTGTTCCATAGCTAGAAGAGAGTTTTTCAGGAGTTGGACAGGCAGGCTTAAAATAACAGACTTCTACATTAGATTTCAATTTGTTCCATGTAACTGCTGCTTTTGTTGTTTGCTACGTGGACCAGCAGTCTCTGCATAAGAGCCACTGCTGAAACTGTCTTGCCTGATTACAGTAAAAATGTGGCTTTAAATTAGTACTTGTACAACAGATCTATGCCAGAGCTTCTGCAAATGTGTGAAATCTTCTTTTCACAGGACCCCTAGGCTGGGGTTGCAGTTGACATAATGCTGCTTGGTGCTTATGGTGAGTTTGCACACTGTGATAGCAGGTGATCACGAGCATTCTCCATCCCTTGTTAGCTGATATGATGCCATTCATTGCTCCACTGCCTCGATTTAGTAGTCACAGTCTCCTCTCATAACCTGAAATGGGCATGCACTTGTGGAACAGAGCTCTGTTACAAGTGGAGGTTTGGCCCTTATTGGTAAGTGCTGTGGTTTTGTGCACTTAAACTGGGGCAGTTTGTGGATAGTTTGTGTTGGCTGGCACTAGAGTTACTGCCACTACCTCTCAATTACTAGCTGCTCTCTGAAACTTAGTGACACTTAAATTAATCCATATGTTCCTTTACCATAGTCAGCAGACATTCTAAAGAATTATCTGTTATTTAGCTCAGGATGTTTAAAACAGCAATGCCTGCAAACCTGCATAAACTATTTTAAATCTGAAGCTGAATCAGAAGTGAAATACAGGAATAATTGAGTAGCAGAAGATATAGTTGTTCTTATGAATGAGTTTTTGCCCTGTGTCTTTGTAGTGTTTGGTTGGATGCAATATCCTGGGAGTTCTGAACTAAAACTTGTGCACATAAGTTAATAAAGCCTAATCTTTAGCCCAGACAATATTTAAATAACATTAAACTGAATTTTAAAAATGATTCCTCTGTATTGTTTGTAACAAGTCAATATGAACAGTGACTTTCTCCAGAAACTTTATGGTCCTGGTTCCCCTTTTTTGTCACAGATTATTTGATACTAGTGAAGGGGTGAGGCTTAGAATTTAAACACCAGAAGAGCTAAACATTTTCAGTGTCTGTGGTTATCAATGGTTTTAAACAGTCCTGAAACTTGAGCTGTTGAGGTTTTGTTCTTCAAATTTCTTTGAGAGGTTGTTCTTTATGCTTTACTTGGGCAATCAAATTGGGCTGCTTCAACTTTCCAAATGAGACATCTAAAAGGAGGTAGCCAGGCACTAATTGATCAATACCTTTTTTTTTTTTAGAACAACTAATTTCACTGGTGCCTGTTTCTGTAACTTTACAGCACTATGAGTGAGAAGTTTAGAAATGTGGTGCCATAAGGAGGAGGGAGAATTTTCAAATCTCATGATTGTCTTAGTAGAAAATTGGGCTGAAAAACTTGGGTAGTCAAGAACTTGTTTACTGCTGTACTTCTGGGTTCTCAGTGGTCCACAGATTGCTGCTGAAGAGGAGCTTATGAAAGACTGAAGCTTGTTTAAGGAGAGATCCCTAAAACAGCCTTTATAACACAAGCAAACAGGTATAGTGCAGGATGCTTCCTCTGCAGGCTTTGACTACGTGAATTTCTTGCTTCAGAATCTTGCTGTGCAGGTGGAAAGTACACAGTGAGGACCCAGCACCACCTGCTGTGTAGGAACTTACTGCAAGTGCTGCTTCATGTATTCACGCCGCTATTCCTTTGTAGGTTGAATTGCACGCAGTGGTGCTGGTATTTATTGCCTGCTGTTGTAGCTGAGAACAGTGTTTGTCTGATCAAAACAGACAATCCTAATTGCTTTACTTTTGACATTGGTGTTTTGTGTAATGCTGCAGGTATTGTAGGATGCTTATCTCTGGTACGTATGTGGGTCAAAAACTAGAACAGAAAATTAGTTGTCTTGAAGGGAGGAAAGGGATAGTGCACGAGGGCATAATCTTGCTTGCTGTGACTGACAAGGCCATTATATGAGGTCCAAAACCTGCTGATTATAGCTGATAGAAGGGAAGGGAATTTGAAGCACAACAGGTAATTAGCAGTTTAGCTATTGCTGTGGTACTCCTGGCTGCTGTCATGACTTGGATCCAACTGCAACTGAACGCTGAATGAATAAAAGGAAAAAGATGGTTTTCAGAGCTTTTATTTTCAAGGGATAAGGCTTTCCTTTGTCAGGTTGTAAGGATATAACTTGTTTTACTTCAGGATCTTCTATGCTAATGTTTTCAAGTGGAGCATTGTAGCAAAACTGAGGACAAGCCAGGTAAATGCTTCATCTATCGGCCATGGATTTCAGTGTTTTTTCGTATCCACTTTTTCAGGCGGAATACATGGGTGTAAAATCCATATTTGCCATCTCGGTCACAGCCTTCTCCCCATGAAACTATTCCCACTTGATACCAACGGTTGTCATCTGGGTTCTAAAGTAAAGAAAAAATTGGATTTGCACTAGGAGCAAGAGACTTTGATAGAAGCAGAGAACCATTAAAATTGGAAAAGACTTCCACGATAGTCCAGCCTTTTATCAAACCACCACATGGTAACTAAACCACTGCACTGAGTGCATAATTTCAGTGAAGAAATCCTCTTGATGTCCAGCTTGAACCTCCCTTGGCACAGCTTGAGGCCATTTTCTCTTGTCCTTTGCTTTACAGGAAGAAGGGCTGAGTGCCACCTAGCTGCAGCCTCCTTTCAGGAGGTCTCCCCTGAGCCTCCTTTTCTCCAGGATAAGCTAGCCCAGCTCCCTCAGCCATGCCTCATTAGACTTGTGCTCTGGATTGTTTAGCAGCTTGGTTGCCCTCTCAGATCTAAACCTTGGATGTGTCCCAGCCTGTTTGATGATGGGTGCTGCTCTGGGTGTTGCACTGGCAACAACAGAGTTTGTTGGTGTCATTTTGTACCTACTCTTAAATATGTAACTAAGAAGTGGCCATCACTTGCATATCCTGCAGGTGATCTCTCAATATGCGGAGAGCTCAGTACAGAAATGGGGCTGCATGACTGCAGTACTCATCTCCATTGCTCACCTTGGGCATGAGCTGGATTTGCTTCAGCCACTCAGCAGTGGCTCAGCTCTGCTGCTGTTTCTTAGACTATGAAGTTCAGCATAGAGCAAACCTATTTCCTCATATCTTTAAGCTTGAACTTGTTGAACATACCTTCATTACAAAAGGTCCCCCACTGTCCCCTTCACAGGCATCTCCTCTCTTTGATGCATCAGGACTGTAACCTACAGGCAAGAAAAATGGACATTTGACTGTAGGAGGAGTGGCTGGTATTTGCCGTGTTTTCTTTAAAATTTTGGGATAAATGGTATAAATGTTTTGGGACCCATGAGATTGTTTGCTGATCCTGTCAATTCTTGGACTTCTGTTTTTCATGTATGTGAAAATTCTAACTCTTCATCTGTCTTTGCAGCATTTTTGAATCCACCTTCTGTGCTCTCATTCCTGTTTTTTTTCGTCAGAGCTGCTGTTAGTGTCAGTTGCACTGACCCTGTACAACAGTTGTAGTGTGAGCTACTGTGCATTTCTTGTCTTAGACATTTATTTGTAATAATCCATGTTCCCTGTTCTTCTGTATACTGTAGAGACACATTGTTGTCCCCAATTTCAACTTCCTGTTGCTGTAAGTTCTGCTTTTCCTCTCCCCAGCTGTTTTCCTAAAGTCTCACGATGAAGGGAAGAGGATTTTGTTCATTCCTGATGAACTAGACAGTATGTCTGCATTTTCCCTTCACCTCTGTCTGTCTGCAGACATTTCTTCTGTATGTCTGCATCTCAGCTATTTCAAAGAATGTTGTCTAAAAAAAGAATCTATAAGAGCTCTGTATTTTCAGCACACTCATGTAATTGGCTTCCATCCTAACTAAAGCAATCACATGCATTTAGATACAAGCAGCACAGATTTAGTCAAAAATCACAAGGCTTGCTTGTAGAAACTGATAAAAGTCTGCATAAATGAAGAACACAGCAGAAACTATTAAACTGATCCATAAATCCATAGTCTCTTGGTTAACTTGAATACTGTGTCCACTTCCCTTCTCACTCAGAAAGGGTATGATGCTAGATGAGATTTAGGAAGGTAGGAGCCTTCAAAATGTGTGGCCATAAGTATGAATGGGCTCCAAAAGATTGATAGAAATTAGTAGATAGGATAAGAGGTGTACACCCTTTAATTTAGGAGGTCACTGAACTGCTCTATGTTCTGGTGAAAAGATAATTTTATTTGTGCTTAGTTCTCCCACAGCTGCTGCTGCTGCCTAGTACCATTAGACTAGTGCTTGACACAGGCTGGTGTTGCAAACTTTATTCCTAGCTGTAAGTTCTCCAGCCTTCATATTTTCTGAGAGCTGAGAACGTTCTTATTGTAGGGAAGTTATTCTCTGTGGAGGGCATTTGCAGATTTAGTAGTAAGTAACCTTGCTGCAAGAGTCACAGCAGGAGCTCAGAGCCCTTGACTTCTAAGGCAAGTTGTGCCTGTGACTCCAGTGTTACTTACCTGCACAGAACATGTTGTCAGTGACTTTAACTCTTGTGGATGCCTTGCAGGTACTTTGATCTACAATGGGCAAATTGACCTGTTGCAGAACTGTGGGCAGGTTGGAGGGGTTAGTGGCCCACGTTTCTTTCAAGTTTCCCCAACCAGTTACCCTTCCTTTGTAACCTGCCAGCATCAGCCTGTGGAAGGAAGCACAAGTATAATTAAATGTTTTGTTACAGCTTTGTCCTGCCTGGCACTCCTACTGCAAATAGCCTTGAGAAGTTTTCTTTTTTTCTCTCTTTCTCTCTTCTCCTCACCTCTGCACAACCTCTTTGGTGGGCAAGCAGACAGGATGGATGTAGTCACTGAAGCTGATGGGTCTCTTTAAGTGCATGAGTGCAATGTCTCGGTCCATGTTCTCTTTCCAGTTGTACTTGGGATGGATGATGATTTTATCCAACAGAGCAATCTTCTCTTTATTCTTTTCATATCTGAAATAATTATGAAGGAAAGAATTTGCTGTACAGTGGCAGCTGAGAGTCTTCTGGAGTTTATGATACTCTCAACTTTGCATTCTCTGAGACAATGCTGTCTTTACATAGGAGCACCCTTTTACATTTCCCAGCTTCCTTGCTCCCCTTCACTTTAACCTTTAGGATCAGCAAATGACAGCCCCGTTAGATCCTGTTATTGAAAGGCATGTAACATTAGCTGTAATACTTTCTTGGATACTGAATGACATCCCAATTCCAAAGTATCTTGTTACTCAAGAGGAAGCCTAGCTCCTTCTCACTTCATTCAGACTCTTACTTCGCTCTTACGTGCTTGCCAATCCGCACCAATATGTCATTTGTAGTTAAGTTCTTGTCCCAGGGTGGATAAAGAAGACAATGAGCAGCAGTCAGGATCCAGCTGTCACTGATGAGGCTGGCACCACACAGCAGCTCCTGAGGAGACTTTTTGTAGAGCATCACCTGCCTGAGAGATGAGAAGAAAGGGAGCCCTTAGCAGGACTAAATGGATCCTGGTGTCATGCAGAAAGTGCAGAATTGGCAGTGAGCAGGAAACAGGTTTGCACTCTACTGACAAAACTGCACAAGTAGCTCTGTAGCAAAAGCCTTCCCTGGACATGTATATCCTATATAGTAGGCCATTTACCCCATTTCTTTCACCTGGAGAAGTTTCTCATCCTTTTTGTTCCAGCAAAGCTGGAAAGAGGATGACATGAAGATGAAATGCACCAACACACTTGTTTTCTCCAGTGGTTGCATACTTGACTCAAGAGGTGAGTTTCTTTCCACTGTTTTAGTACTGCTCTGTCAGCCACTTGGAGAAGCTTTGATTAGAATCTGCAATTTGTGCATGCTGGCTAAGATAGGAAAGCCCTTTTATTTCTACCTGCTTGAGCTGAAGAGAAGGAAGACACAATTCCCAAAGACTATGGCAATGACAATACTTACCAGGGGGAGCTGCCAACTTCTGCATCATCCCCACCGACAATTCTTCCTCCATAGGAATCCAGCAGCTCCCTCTCACTTTTGTCTGTTATCTTTTTCTTCTCAAATAAAGGACGATTGCCACAATCTGAAAAAAACGAGCAATCAGCTTTACTACTCTACTTGATTCACAGTGGAGAGTTGTTGTCTGCAGTCAGCAGGCAAAGCTGGAAGATCTTAGAAAGGAAGTGCTTACTAGTTCCATGATTGGAACTGGATATTGACTTCTGAGAGGTCTTCAAAAATTTAAATATCTTCCCCTGCTTTTAACAGTTTTCTGCTAGCTGATGTTTCTGAGAAATAGTGAATAGAAAGAAGCTACAGCCCTTCTGCAAATGTGCTGTATCCAGAGTTTTTGCTCACCTGCTTCACCTGAACCAAAAGTTTTTTCATCAAAGAAAGTTTTGAACTCTTTAGGACTAGTAGAACGTCCTGATATTCCCTCAGACTCTTGGTTCTCATCCTCTAGCGAGCTGTCTGAGAGACAAAAAGACAAACATGGTAAAAGGCTTAAGTGTAGTTGCCATAAATATCAGCAATGTAAACGTTCCTCTCCCCGGTGGGTCTGATGAAGTAATCTGGTGTTTTAAAACACCAGTGCTCTTTTTAACTTGCCTTGTCCACCAATGTGAGTTATCAGGGAGAACAGCTGAGACAGGTACCAGTGCTACGCACCTAAGGCAGGTTAGTACATGTGCTATATGGACAAACAGGACTCCCATGTGCATGGTGCATGTACATCCTTATTTGTGCCTCCCAGGCCAAGCAGTTCATTCTACTCCTGTTATTTGCCACTGCCTCGAATGTGTGCCTACCCAAACCTATGCAGACTTCTCACCGCAGTAGTGCAGATCACAGTAGTCAAAGTAGGGTAGTTCAGCTGTGACACACCAGACACCCTCATCATCTCTGTCTGGATTCCGACAGTAATTCTCCTGCAGTTCCACTTCTGGGTCAATGTGTTTTCCATGGAGGACCTCCTTGGCTTTCTCGGAGTTCCACGGCAGACACTTAGCTCCAGAGAGAGTGACTGAGAGAGTCCCTGTGTAAAGCACGCCTTTCTCTGGTTCACAAGGCTCCACTGGTGCCGGTTCTTTGGCTGGTGGAGTAAATGGAACTGTTGTTCTATCTTCACCTGGAAAGACAGAGAGCTGTGATTGAAGCCTTAGCTGTGCACTCAGAAGTGCTGTTAGCAAGTAGCACCAGAGCCCCTTTATTAAAGCCTAGAATCCCATGGCACCTCCCATTATGCTGGGGAGCTCCCACTATTTCCATACATGTGGTGGCCCTCTAAAATATTGCATCTACCAGAGGTGGTCCAGCAGGATTTGAAGAGAGGCTGGCACTGTTCATCACACTTCTCTCTGTCACTAGGATATGAGGAACAATATTGTGTTCCCTTCTGGGGCATCTTTGAGAACCAGCTCAAGGGATGATTAGGTGTCTCAGGCATCATAATTCTGCTATATTAGGTCCTCCAGCACCTTATTCTAAAATGCTTAACTAGGCCATATTTGGGGGAGCCAAAATACCACATTTTTTACTGTGGTATTCTACTAAAATGGCAAGTTTAACTTTTGCCATCGTTTCTAAATCTCACAATAAGTGAAAAATTTCCCTGCAAGACTTCTCACGTGTCTTAATGGCTGCAAGTTTTAAGCAGCATTACCTGAAGGAGTGGGTTCCCAATAATCTGTTCTTGCTTGGCCTCAAGGTGCCTTCTCCTTGTGTACATAGGGAATCCCCATATGAAGAGAGACCCCATTTGACTTCAGTCTGGAGCACAACAGCCACTGGGCAAGTAGCATTCAGCTTAATCAGTGAGGCTGCTTCTGTTCTTTGACTCATGTCAACATGATTATAAAAGAACTGCACAAAACCAAGACTTTTCTAATCCTGCTATATCCACGCACATGGAAGTGTAACTGCAAGGTGCTGCAGGTCAGAAATTAACTGGTGAACAGGGGTAGTAGAGATGCCTGATGGCCTCAAAGCAGAGCACTATTTCTTCTCAGTTTGTTCGATTCTGCAGACCAGAGCAATGGTAATGACTTAAAATTTCAGAATACCCCATGTCAAAGTGGTTGCTCACATACTCTAGCTTTTACTTATGAGTTGTTGCTTCTAGTCTCTGATTTTGGAAGAGAAACTCGTGCTGTGTGAGAAGGTTCTCTCCTTTACCAGTTCTTTTGAGACACAGGCCAAGCCCCAGGGGAGATAGCTCTGTACTGGGGAGAAATGGGAATGTGTAAGAGTAGGGAGTTGGGTCCTCCACGTCCAGTGCAATGAGGAGAGAAGAGCACCTTCTCTTTACTTGAGATTGTGAGTAATAAACTGCACACCTCCACAGGAGAGAGGCAGGCAGTCAAGCACAAACTGTAGTCATTTTCTCCTAAAGGTAGGAATTCAGACCAAAAAAATTATGACTCATGGCTGTCACAAATTAGAGACAATTGGGCCAGGATTTTGGGGTGACTGATTAGAAAATACTGTAATACATTCCAGGGGCCTGCTGACACTGATTTTAATTGAGATCTAAATTAGTATAATCTAGAGAAAACAGCTCATTATGTATGGGCAACTCAGTGACTTTTCTTCCTCAGCTCCTTTACCCTTTAAGATGCAGCTTCTCTACTCCTACTGACCTCTGTTCATGTAAGCATTCCCCCTCCTTAACCCTCTCCTTGACTGTTTTAGTATCAGTCTCAGTGCAGTGTTTTGCTGTGAGTGAAGAGCTCTCTGGAGTCTGGTGCATACCACACACGGGGATGGGGCACGCCTCCCGTTCCACCGTTGGGTCTCGGGTGTAGCACCATGGGCCTTCTGAGTTGTTGTCGGGGTTCCTGCAGTAGTTCTCAATGAGGTTGGGATAAATGGTGGCATTAAATCTATAAAAGACAAAGCTGGTTAGGCTAGGAAGGAAGGACAGCCTGGAGAACTCTTAAGGGATATGCAGGAGATGAACTTACTTAGGAATATGTGGATATTTGCTTGTCCACACTTGACATTCAATCCCAGACTTGGTGTGGCTAATTGTTCCCCGGTAGTTCTGGCCCAGCCCATGAGCACAGTTACCTGTCAAAATCACAACACAGTGTAAGCCAGAGCCAGTGGAACTGGATGTTGCATTTTTCAAGGTCAGAAGTACCATCTCACATATCCCTTTAACTTTTGCTGGGTGCATGAGCCTGCACGAGGAGAGGCATCCTCTTCCTGTGAGAAGAGCACACAGCCTGAGCTTTCTCCGCCTCGTCAGAGGGATCTTTCCCCGAGGGCTCTGTGCTTTGCTTTGGCTCAGAGCCTGTCTGAGAGGCTGCTCACACCTGACTGTGTCACAAGGGTAAGGATGTTTACCCCATGCTCTTTCAGTGCACAAGCCAGATTGTTTGTTGAAATGTTTAGTGGGGAAATAAAGAGTAAGAAATAATTTCAAATCCCTGGTATTTTTCTTTATAATTAGATGGCTTCTCCAACATCAGTTTAATTTTTATTTTTTTTTTTTAAATCTCTGCAGGGAGCAAGTTCCTGGCACTCACTGTATCAAGGAGATTGAGGTCAGCATGAAGTTCATACCTTCTAGGCAAGCATCCAGAACTGCCCTGGACTTTCCCGGGCCCTGACATACTAGCAAAATAAGAAGAAAGAGACACATTATATGAAAATAATACAAATAAGCATTATCATTTGAACCAGAGACAAAACACAAGTGCTTAGCCCTGGAAAGTGAGCTCTTAAAAGAGGGAGCCATGTCTCCAGGATGAGACAGTGCATCCTAAGGGATAAGAGTACCTGCAGGACTCAAAACAACTTACCTTGGTATTTTGACCAAAATATGTCCTGTAAAAAAAAAAAAAATATTCAGGGACACAGAACATCAAAGCTTTCTTGGCTACTGCAATTCAAACCGGTAAGAGAACGTCCTATCACAACAAAAAGAAAGACTAACCTAGCTCTGTTTATACTAATTACTATGGAGTCAAAGCAAAAAATCCAATACAAAATCCTATTTCGACACAGCAGACTCAGGAATCAAGACAGTAGTGCTGTTTCTAAAGAGACCAAAGATGTTTATTACCTACATCAGCCTGCAGAGCAAGTAGAGCTTTCTGTAGTGCAGTAGGCTACAGTGCAGAAGTCCAAGCAGCTGAACCTGGAATTTCTAAGGCCACAGATCACACGTAGGTGTTGCTCAGCTCTTTGGATCTACATCTCTACCATGCAGCCTGAGGCCGATTGCTTTTGAAGTACTCCACAGAGGTAGTGTCTTGCTGGCTTAGGCTCCTAAATGTTTATCTGTTGTATTTTTGGGTGTGGAATTCTGCAAGAACACTGGCCTTGGGGCTAGTAGCAAATCCCAAAAGGATGCAGCACAAATTTGGCAGAGTGAGTCTGGAAACCAGAAAAAGAGACAGGGTGTGCAAAAGCTTCAGCTCAAAGGAGTCTGAGGCACCGACACACAGTGTGCTTCTGTGAGTGTCTGGGGCAGCAGCTCACATGTGTGAGGTACCATGCTGAGCTAGTGGAAGATGATGTTCAGGACCAATGGCACCTCGTCACTTCATGCATAGAGAGGGAGAGAAAAGAACCTGAGCTTTCAGATGTATTCCTGCATGTCTCAAGGAGGGAAGCTCCCTAAGGAAGCCTGAGTTTGCCATAGGGCCTGCACTCATCAGCCTCATCCTTGGCTCGCAGAATGGAGTATTACAACCCCAGCCTTCGGCTGTGTGTGCAACCTGCTGGTGTCTCCCCGCAAGGCTGGCTGGGGAATGTTTCCTGGTACGTACCGTCTCATCGGTGGATTCAAGGGCTTCGAAAGCCTCCTCATAATTGCATATCTCCTCCAGGCACTCTCGCTCCAGGTTTCCCTTAAGCATCTCTTCTAGAAATCCCTTGTTGGCACGTCGGTGGCGCTTGAGCAGTGACAGTGCCTGTCCCTTCTCCAGGAAAACTATTGGGTCAGAACACTGCCAGTCAAAGGGCTGCTCACAGCCAAAGGGCACTTCTGTATCCCCTTGCAGTTTCCAAAAACCACCTGCAGCCGCTGTGATGATCCCAGCCTCCCCCAGTGCACTGTACAGAGGAGAAGCCCTGTCAGGGCTACGCTTGGTGATCAGAGCAGGCTCTCTGGAATTCATCCCATCACAGCTCCCATCACTTAGGGAGCAGAAGTGACAGGAACACTGCTTCCTCAGCAAAGCTGCTCTGCTCATTTGCAGTTAGATAGAGGCTTGTTTGCTTAGAGCCTGCTGCTGTCCCTGTCCCCAGCCACTGTATTTTTCTTGCCAGCCTCAGACCACTGTGATAAGCACAGCTTGGTTCCATTTCATGTTCAGAGCACCTGATTTGAGACCTGGAGACAGGTCTTCCGCCACACAGTAGTGGGTCCAAGAGGACTTAACCTCTTGTTAAGAAAAGACAGTCAGAGGCTCTAATAAAAGGAGCAGGGGGCGGGAAGGCGGCATATTTTGTATGACCTAAAGTTTCAATAAGGTACAGCTGGGGACGCAATGGAGAATTGAAGTCACCAAGAGAGAACTCTATCCCCAAACGCCCCATGGCTGTGCTACACTTGATCCTGGACTGAGCCACAGTCCCCTTCCCTGCCATTTCCCAGGTGACCCATAAAATCCACCGAGCTGCTGTCACCAGCTGACAGATGCAGCTGCATCCTCCTATGTTCGTTCCATTCTCAGCGCCCTTTTTCTCCCATGTTCAAGATTTTGGCCTGTCCTGACCTGAGGAACAAAACTTGCCACCCATGTTATCCCTGGAAAGAATTAACCGCATCTTTCTTCCTCCTGTCATCTACTGATACTTGTGCCCTTGAGTCTTACCTCCAGCATGGCTCAAGGTGAGGTGCAGGAGGCTGGAGAAGAGCAGGCCCCTCAGTATGCTGGTTTCGGTGTGCGCCATGCTGTGCAGCCCTGGCTGCAGGGGAATTGCAAAGGAAGCGAAATAAGTGGAGTCACAGCCCTGCTGGGTTAATATTGAACCAGAATGAAGAAACAGGACTCCAGGTCGTGGTGTGTCAGGGACAGTGGGACTCTTATCCCTCCTTTCTTGGCATCTCTCCCTCCTGTTGGAGCATCTTTGTTTCCTTACTTCCTATTTCATATCTAGGAAAATGGCATGAGTAGCAAGAAGAAAAGTTTGTCCCAGGCCACAGGAAGAACTTGAACTGGAGACAGGTACTCTGCCAGTTCACAGCCATCTCAGCCAGAGAGCTTGTTCCTCTTCCCTGGCTTTGCTCCCATGCAGCCCCTGGCACCATCACTGCCTCCCCACCTTGCTGGTTTGGGTCCGTGCCACTGATGGACTTCTCAGAGGCTGTACTCTAGCAGCCTCGAACACAGGAAGACTCTGAGACCTTCTTAGCCATTCCCAGTCCTTCTCTTTTTAGCCTGCAAGCCCCCCTGATTCTCCCTAGTGCTCGGTTGTCTTTCCTTCCTGCAGTTATCAGCAAGCTCAGCCTCAGCTATTGTGACACCACAACACACAGCTTCAGTGTTCCCCTTCTCCCTTGCCCATGACAAGGAGCAGAAAGGGTGTCTTTGAAAGCCCATTGGGAATTTAAATTTTCCTCATGGTTAGGTCAGCGGTGCCATTGGCAGTGCATTCTTCCCAATGCCTTATATTCCCAGCTGAGTGGAGGAGGATGAAGCAGCATGAAAGCTGGGCTCCCCCTTTTCTTCCCCCCATAGTGGAATGTACTAAAGTCCATCCAAAAGGAAACAGAAACTCTGACAAGCAGAGAGCTAGCACACCCAAAACCAGCCAGGAAAACAAGGGCTTCCAGGAACAGGGACACAGGAATGGTCTGGATGTCATGACATCAGCTATTAAGTCCAGAACTGGACTACCAGAGCTGGGAAGGTTGTAATGGTTGCTACAGCAAGCTGACTATTGGCAAGAGTGGAAAAACAGCAGAAAGCAGGGCAGCAGTGTGGGGGTAGTCTCAGGAACTGCACAGAACATGGAACAAAAGTGCTTCCTGCCAGCAGGGAGCATATTTTGTGCTGTGCCTCAGTGCAGCTGATACATCTGTAATGTTTATCTCCATAGAAGGAGTGCAAATATTAGCATTAGGGTGGCTGAAGAATGACTCTGGACACTGGTACAAAGAGCAGCTGCAGAGGCTTCCTTCCTCACATAAGAGTATCTCCTGTTCTCATCCACACACATCTCTCTCCTCGCTCCAAATTTTGGAGAGACACCTTTAGAAATGGCTGGGATTCCCTGAGTGGAAATGACCCGGGTGGAGAGTGAGTGCATGGGATTAGACACAACCCTAGAAATACCCATGTTACTTAGCAAGGGAGGCAGCATTTAGGCAGAAAGCACAGGTAGGGACAGCAAAGAGCACAAACAAGAGTGGTGAGGTCAGAGCTGCTGCTGTGTCCCACACAGCCACCTTCACTCCTCACTGGAGGAGGAGGCACAAACATCTTTCAATATCCTCAACCACTTTCTTTTTAATTTCTGCATCTCTGTCTCTTCTTTATAATAACCAGGCAGCCTTTACACTGCAGCTTAAGTCAATGTTGTTATACCTATGCATAGATTTTTACCCTCCTCTTGTCTTTCCTTTAAAGAAAAGATCTTACCACTACCTTCCACAGGCTCATGCAGTGCATAAGGCTAACTTTAAGCAATGCTACAATACAGCAGTTAAGCTTGGTTATCAGGCAGGTATGAATATCTTCTCATGCTTACCTATGCCATCTTCCCTTACCATTACTTCTGTTCTAGTTCCTACATTCATTTTGTTGCCTAAGCATTTGTTTGAAAAACCCTTACTGAAAGTGATGATGATTCTGTCACTATGTCTGGCTGCTTCTTTTCCAGCTGCTGGTCTTCCTTCCCCTGTGACACAAGACAAACCCACCTATCAGGGCAGCTAGGTTGTTAACTGTAACTGCTGAAAGCTTTTATCTCTAGATTACTCAAGGCTACATCTATCACTTAAGTTTCTTCTATTGCTTTACTTTGGTTTTGCTTTGTAATTGGAGATTTTTACTACATCCTGGGACACTTTCCAGCCCTTTCTGATGTCTCACAACAATGTTAGTAATCAAAGATGCTGACTTCACATTGTGGCCTCTCTAGCACTCCTCTCTGTTTCTGCCATTCCTGTGGTTAGCCTCTGCAGCAAGCGCAGCATGCATCAGCTATCACCTCTACAGGGGTGACTTCCATCCCTCCAACATTTAACTCTTCCATTCCTGTAAGCAAATTTTATAATTTCATTTTCTTTCTGCCTTCACTCACCTATGAATGGTGGATGCTATTTTCTTAGGACAAGACAGTTAAGATACCTTTACCATCCAGATTTATGGCTCGTAACACACTTGGGAGATTTCTTTCCTTCTATGTGTTGATTCTTCTTCTTAAGTAAAGAAAACCTTTGGCAATTTGTCTGCTGTCCCGAAGCATAACCCTCACTGGCAATGAAGGGCAGCACGCTGTGTAACTGCTCTCCATGCCAGCATATGGCACCAGGCAGGCACACATCCTTTTCCTGGCTATCCTTCTTCCCTTCTCACCAGATCCTGACAGCTGCACCAAACGTAATGCACGGGTGTGAGGGCTTGTTATGGATCCCAAAAAAAAGACACTCAGAGCCCACAATGTAGTCATTAAAATACCATTTATTGTAATAAATACTATACAATATACATATATTACATCCATATATACAATATATGTATAATCCCACACCCCTTCAGGTGCTGCAAACACCAAGCTGTACAGCACTGCACAGCTATCTAGACAGGCCACGGCACCCTGTACAGATGCCATCCATGCTGAGGTTCACCAGCACCATGGGCTTCAGAGCTTTTAAAGGAATTTCCTAGGAGTAAACAACTTTATGTACAATTTTGCTGCCAAGCAAAAGGGCTTTTACATGAGAACATGCTGTTTCTAAGACAAAGACACGGTGGTGGCATCACCACCAGGGCCCATGGGAGTCACCTATGGGCTCCTCAGAATTAGCCAGCTATGTTTATCTTGCAGCCAAGCGATACGTGCAGCATGGCACAGACCTGCTCCCACCTAGTCAGATAAACTGTCAGGTGAACAATGTTTCTGTGAAGACCTCCTAATTCATAATTTCTCTCCTGTTACCTCAGAATAAAGAAGCAGGTCAGCTATTTAGGCAACAGGGGTCTGGGTTCCTCCCGCCCCTACCCCCATTGCTCCCCCTTCTCTCCCAGCTCTGCTGTGACAGAGGGCACAGGCTTCAAACACAGCACATGAGCCCAGCTCCAGTGAGAACATTCTGCAGCTGTGTCAATATTTGAGTTTGGACAGGCACCAAAGAGAGAACAGTAGGAAGCACTGCAGCCTCAAATACAAGCCCCCTCACATGCCTGTGCTCCGAGCACTCAGGGAAGACTTAGCTCACATGCCCCTATTGAGAAAATAATTAAAAATTAGGACACCCAAAGGTTTATCAACTGAATTCACCTTCCATCTTTACATCACATCAAGTCTCATGGATCTCACTCTAGCACTTTGTCTGCAAACAGGTTGTAGAAGTTAATGAAAAAGAATTTAATGTAGAAACCGCAAAGAGCAGCTTTTAAGAGTGTCACATAACTGCATTCATAGCACCCCAAAAGGGAACTGTGCTACTTATGATTCCCTGGTGCCTCTATATTTTCCTCTTGTGTGGTGGGCCTAAGGAATCCAGAGAATTTAAAGCCACTAAGCAAGACTAAACAAAAAAAAAAAATAAAATTGGAGAACTGCAGATGTTTGAGAGGCATAAGACAGAGAGCAAGAATAGCTAAAACTGAGGATTCGGCAAATAAAAGGGGTGTTCCCATAACATATGAAAAGAGAGTGCAGAGCAGGCAAGTCGGAAAGACCTGTTAGGTCTGGTATTGTCAGCCCTTCCTAGGAGGTCAAGTTCACACAGCTGTGCACTTCCTTCCTGAAACAGGACTAATTTACATCAGCATGCCTCACTGGCAAACAGGCACCGAAGAAGATGGAGCAGAGGGGATATTGGGATGAAGTGGTGGTAGTGCTGTCTTTTAATGTTTTGGTGCGGGGAAGGAACAGAGAGGAAGCAACAATGTGTGAAGAGAAACAAGGGAAAAATTACGGAATGCAACTTCAACATGGAGAGGAAATGGAAAATCTTCTGAGCAGGAATGAACTAATCAACCTTTATGTGGAGAGGTGAGGAGCCTTTCAGCTGGGGACACTGAAAATTGCACAGCGAGACACAAGACTGTCCTCTTCATGTCCTCAGACAGACTGTCCAGTCACCATAAGTGAAGGAAACTGACAGCAAGCAAACCAGGCTACAGAGGAGAAGGAACACTCAGCCCTAGCTCCAAGGCAGGACTTTGCTTCTGGTAATTGTGAAAAATGCTCTTCATATTACAAAGTACCTTGTAAACACTTGAGAAGCTGCTTACCAGTAATGTCTGGCACCAGCATGAGCTTCAAATGATCAGAAGTGTTGCTTAGCTCCAAGACTAAAAGCACAGGAAAGCACTTGAATAGCAACAAGTAATTAAAAAACTTGAAAGGAAGGCACTGTTCTAAGTCACTGCTTTGAGCCTTTTCCTGCCTTCCCTGCAGTGCACTGTCACTGACTGACAGTGTAACACAGGCAGAACAAAAGCACTGCTCTTTAAGGCTGTGTCTTCTCCAGGAAGTTATTCCCATCAACAGCCAATGCCTTCCCTGCGCCAGGCCCAGCATGTGGCATGTGTAGGCTCATAGCTTCAACAAGCAGCTACTGCAAAGACCCACATTTATACAGGCAGTTACCTCCAAGACTGCTAATTCTGCCTGGGGTTGAGCCACGGGGCCTTGTTGCTAACAGAGAGATGAGAGAGCTGGGTTTTATTTTGGTTTTTTACCTCTTTTTAACAAGTACAGAAGAAGATCAGCCAGGGCATGGTTGGGACAGCTAGGTATCAGTCTTGACCTCTATCACTTCTGCCACGGCTCCTGAGGCCCATCCCCTCCTGGATGATGACCACATCACTCACTGAGGCCTCATCCTGCATCATAATGCATTTGTCCTCATGCTTGGAGAGCATGATTTTGATTATATCCTTTGCTGATGGACACATGGCTTTTGTCCCTTGTGTCCCAGGATCTGGGATCTGCCTTAGACTGGTAAGTAGCAATGCAGTGACTGCTGGCTGTGATCAGCAGCTCAGCCTCGCTCACTGGCCTCAGCACGGACACCATGAGCACAGTGGGCTCTGCCACAAGCCCTGCTGGACCTTCCTCTGTGGCTTCTTTTTTGCTGCCTGAGGTAGGGCCACCGTAGTGGCGAGTTCCTCAGCGTCCTTTCCCACCTTGTAGATGAGCAGATGGTGCATAAGGCTCTGGGGAAGGGTGTAGCCCGTGCCACAGAGCTCACATTTGCAGGGCTTGCCGGCCAGGTGGCATTTCTGGTGGCACCACAGCTTAGTGGCCGGGGTGTAGGACTTCCTGCACTGCTTGCAGGTGAAAGTGCACTTCTCCATGTGCAGGTGCACATGGTTGCATGAGGAGGTGGGCTTGGCCAGGAGACACCCACATATGGCACACTGGCACCCCTTGGGACCAGCTGGGCCAGTCCCAGCGGCCAAATGGATCTTCCTGTGCATGTGGAGAGAGAGGCAGCAAAGGCCTTGCCACACTGCTGGCAGGACAGGGGTGCTCGCCAGTGTGCGGGACCTGGTGCTCCTGCAAGTCTCACTTGGGGCAGCAAACCTCGTTACACTGGGTGCACTGCAATGGCCACACAGCCCCGTGGCCAGCACGTGGGCCTTGAGGCTCCCCTCTGAACCACGGCTCTTGCCACACTCCCCATGCAGGAGGGGCTTGTGGCCAGGGTGGACAAAGTGGTGCTTCTTGGAGTGGCAAAGCCACAGGAAGGCTTTTATCATATTCCTTGGAGCACCTGTGCTTGGTCATCCCCTTTTGGGACAGAGATTTTAGAGGGGGACCTGGGCTGCCACAATAATCCTCTACCAGCTCTGTATACTCCTTCTGCCACTCGGGCCCCTGAAGTGAGCCCTTCCCCCCATGCTCTGGGAATGCGAGTCTGAAGCTGCTCTCCTTCTCACAAATCTCTACAGTCTCTCCTTCTGCAGGACTAGGCTTCTGGGGTTCCTGCCCAGTTGTCCTGCCACCAGAGTCCTGCAGGCACTTCTGGAGCGGGCTGGCCAGAGCATGTACCTTGCATGGCTTGCTGACCAAGGGAGCACTGAATCAAACCCTACTCGAGGGAGACAACACATCCAGGTGTCCAGGACTTGCTGCCTGCTGTCCCATTTCCACTTTTTTCTGCGGCAGATCTGGGATCCACACCCTTGTGCAATTCTTCTTTGTACTTGCCACTGGTTTTAATGCTTGAGATGAGCTCGATGTGCTGATTCTCAGTCTCCAGCACCCTGGCTTGCCATGGCTCATGTCTGGAAGCTTCTTGCAGCCTGTGGAAATATTTGGTGGATAGCCTGTTAACAGGGTCATTGAGGATTGTGGTTTCAGCTACCTCCACAAACACAAAGGCACGATGGGCGAATTAACGCTGGCTGTTATGTGACATGATTGCTGCTGGATAAGACGAAGACGAACGCTGGAGATGGAAATCTGCTACGCAGTAATCCTGAGGCTCTGCCATGAGAACCATGACTTTTACGATCTTTTTCCCTTTTAAAGTGGGGAAGAGGGACGAATCTCTGATTTCTCACCACAAACAGTACCCGTGCAGCATTCCTATTGTTTCACGAGCACTATTGCTAAGACGCGTCGTCACGATTGGCATAAAACAGGGCGACACGCTCCTTTCTCGCCTGGTAGCTCCCCAAAGCGACGCAAGGTCCGGACCGCCGTCCCGCAGGGGCAGCAGGGCGCACACACGCCCGGGACAGCCGAAGGCACCAACCCGACGCTCGGGAAGGCCGGGCCGCTCCTCCCACCCACCCTGGGCTCGGCACGTACCTGCGAGCGGCTCCGCCCGCGGGGTGGCTCGGGCCCTCCGCCCCTCTGGAGCCGCCCGCTGGGCCTCGGGCGCTCCGTGCCGGCGGAACGCTGCGAGGGAGCGGCGGGCGCGCCCGGACGGCGGCCGGCANGGGCTGGGCCCGGAGCCCCGAGCGCTCCGCCCGGGTGTTACCGGGCTCGCCCTGTGTGAGGGAGCGGCTCGGTTCGCCCGCGGTGCGCGCCCGGCGGGAAGAGCGCGGCTGGGAAAGCGCCGCGGGCAGCCGGGCGGGGAGAGCCGGGCCGGCATCCCGCCGTGTCCCGGTCACCGCTGAGCGGGGCTGGCGGTGCCGGTACCGCCGCCGGGCCCGCTGCTCGCTGCTCCCGACCGCGGCTGCTGGGGCTGGCTGCCATTAACCCCGGTGCCCGGCAGCAGGGGCTGGTACTCGTCCTGCCCTCCGGCAGTTGGCGTGTACTAGGGAACCTTTGTTTTAACAGTGTGAATAGCGCATCTGTGAGTCTCGTAAGCAGTCTTGAGGTTCGCTCGGCGGTCTCACTGGAGATGAGTCGAAGGGAACGGGACAGACCAGGTGTATGGTGGAGGGGGTGATGAGGAGAGGAGGAAGGGTGCAGCCCGTGCAGGGCTCTGTGTGCCCCACTCCCTCCCTCACATGTGAGTCCTGGGCGGGTCCTGCACGCACGGGGAGCAGCTTCCGTCTGTACTTTGTGCAGCAGCTCCGGAGAGGACACTTGGAGAGTTCAGCACTTCTGCCCTCAGAGACGAGTAAGGGGACTTAGACTGCTCGCTGGGGTGGATTTCCAGCGGGCACGGAGGTGGCTTTGAGCAAACGGATTGAGATGACCGGGAAGGAAGGCTGCTCAATTAAAAAGCTGTTGGAATAATGAAGGACCAGAGAACTTCCCTGAGCAAAAGTGTGTCTGTCCTGAGTGTATTGGTCACGGTGAGCCATGACAGGGTCTGGCTCTCGACCTCTATGTTCTTTCAGTGTAGTACTAGGGTAGTGATGCTCTCGGTGGTACTGTCAGTCTTGATGTGCGGGGAAACACGGGATGGGCTTTGTGGGTGAGTCTTGGCTCTGGAACTCATTCATGCACGTTAATACTTTTAAGGTCTGCTGCTGAGTAACTGTTCTCTTTTCTTGCAATGTACTTGTTTTTAACGCTATAGCAAAGTGCAGGGTCTTGATTGATGTGTAGAGAAAAAGAGACATTTGTGCAAATAAACTGAAACTGGGAGGAGGTGTAGATGGCAACAAAGTCAGACAAATAATCCTGGAACTGGGACTGTGTTGCATTTGACCATTGCTTGTTCATCTTGCATGGAAGAAGAGGCCACTTCACTTCTGTAATTCTTTGCTGTATGTACAGCTCCAGGGTGTGGTACTATATGCATGCACATATTTTGAAGTGTAATTCACTTCTGAAGTAATAGTACATCTGGAAGAAAAACAGGAAAAGGAAACTACCAAGCAGGTGTAGCTTAGAAGTAAGTGGTAGAAAAGCCAGTGAAACAGAAATTGCAGAAATAAATAGTTTGCATGAACAGCTGCTACCAAGATTTCCTGGATATAAGTGAATGGTCTTCCCTGGGTAAATTCTGGATCTTATATAAGGAATCTTCAGCTCAGAATTTGTGTGAAAATTGTGTTTTAATAGGCTGAGTTGTCTCCTTTAGCAGAATGCGCTGTTCTTCATCACATGTCTCTCTTACCTAGGAAAGTTAAATTAGATTACACAGCAAGTGTTCAGGTGCAGTGTAGTTGCAGAAGACAAATACTTGGGAAAAAAAGGTAACAGTTGACTCTTTAGAGCCTGGCAGTAAGTAAGTGCTTCTGCTGCCATGTGTGATTCTTTAGTTTTTAAATGCTTGGCTAGAATTTTTGTTTTTTAAAAGTAGGTATGTAATTTTTCTTATCTTATTATTTGCTATGTGGAGTGAATCACTTGGCTCTCGTCATGACATTTATGTAAAACAGGTGCAGTTTTTAAACTGAGTTAAATCTATTGAAATGCTCTTTTATTGTTAAAAAATATGAAATGTTTTTAACAAACACTTTACCCATTTTAACAACTGTATCACCACGATACATATGGACTTTCCATTTAATGACAGATCCTTAGGGATCATTTTTGAGTACCCAGGGAAGCGTCTCATGCACTTGCACTATTGAAAAGTGAAATGTGTATCCTTATATGAAGATCCTCATTTTGTGTCTTGCATCCTAACTCCAGTTCTCTCCTTCTTAGACCCTACTAGTTCCCAGGCATTTAGAGGATCACATGTCCTAAACTGCTGTGTGCTTATCTGATGTGAGACCTCGTGCTTTTGCCTTTTGCATGTTGGGAAAGGGCTGGAGAAGATTTTGCAAAACCTTCTGCAGCTCTCTGGGTACTACAGTCTGGTTCATAAGAAGGACCTAAAATCTAAGAGGTCTTCTGCTCTGGATCCTGCTTCCATTAACACAGTGGAACAGTAACCTACAGCCAGGGAATGGAGTTGTGAAAACCACATGAAGCTATCTGGAGAGCCTTGTCTGTTGTTCCAAGGGGTGAGGCCAGAGAGCTACCCACTGGGCTCTTTTTGCAGTGTGGATCCTACTAACAACTTCCTTTTTCCACATGGTGCCACACTAGGGTTCATTTTATGCCTCAGGAAAAATCTCCCAGTGCTGTCTAAGAACCTGCTCTTCTGTCTCTGGACGAGTGCTGCAAGTTGACTGTGAAGCCAAGTGGTGATGTGTGTAGGCACAAGTGAGGCCGCTTGGTGACTTGCTGGCCCTGTGGCAATACCATCACTGCTCTCTGGGGGGATTTGGATTTGGTCCCCAAGCATTTCAGGACCTGGCTTCGGGGATGTGGTTGCTACCAGGCGTCCCCAAAAACCTCCCATGAAAGGCATCTCAGAGGATGGCAGCAGTCAAATGTGGGCCCTCTGTCCCCACTAGGGCTGGGAAGTCCCTGGGAGCTGTGAATGCTGAGAGGCTGCCTTGGGGAGCCATGGATGCTTCCTCAGCATGGAGCACTGGCTTTTGGGGCTGTTGAGCTCCTATGGGAAATGCTTTGAGCTCGCTGAGTGATAGGAGTCAGTGCCTGCTGTTACCATAGAAATCGGATCAGCTGCTAGGGGTGGGGAGTCCTTGTCCCTTGGCTCCACTGCTGCGTGGTTCCTGCATGAGCTCACGGTGCTAGGGAACCTGATTTCCTGCTCCTTGCCCTGTCGAGATCAGAGCAGGTCAGGCAGCCCTGCCCCCTCACCAGAGGACAGGGGATAATTTTGCTTGGATCTTTTCATGGCTGCAGTGGTGGGACCCTGTGTGGCTGATGTGCTGTCTCGATGGCCTGCTGCCCGTATATGTCACGCTCTTTCATATTTTGGGAAACATTGCATTTGGTTAGCAATAGCTTCCAGTCCTTTGGGAGCCCCAGAGAGGTGAACTGGTTGTAAACTGGTGAGTAGCAGATAAAGGAGGAAAGGAAGTAAATAATAAGCTTGGAATGGTCCAGAGGGAGAGGAAAACTACTGGATATCAAATTTCCTGTGCTCTCAAAATGCATCCCCACGCTTGATGAAAAGTATAGACCTGAGCATGGATGTGACACCTTCCAGAGCTCAGTCTCCCACAGGTTTTGTCCTCTGTGCTCAGTCTGAGTAACTGTTTCATTGTTTTCTCTGGATGAATATGCACATTCAAGCTCTAGGGATGGAAGATGCAAAACATCTCCATTCTGCTAAAGGAAATAGCTTTACTGTGAATATACTTTTCACACTAAGGTCTTGTGCCTCCTCAGATCATCCTCGAACCCTTTGCTCTCCTCATCAAGCAAAATAAGCACAAGCGTCTCTGTGAAACAGTGTTATAGAGACTCTTGCTGATGCAAGGTGTCACTTTGTTTTTCTACAGTTCCTCTTGGCTTGCTGCCTGCTGACCCCTGAATTACTGCCCATGTGGTTTGTGTGAGCAATCCAGATCCACATAGTTGTCCTTTTGAATGTTTCCTTGCTTACTTCCAGGAGACTGAATTCAGACGGTAACAGCTACTTCCCAAGGATTTTCCCTAAGAGTTGGTACTCTTAGGAAGTCCTGTATGCTGTGCCAGCTCAGTCCCAGCTTTAATGTATCTTCCGTTTCAGATGAGAGTGAGAAATATTTGCAAACAACAGCAAATGCACTGAACTGTCTGTTTCTTGGACCCTCTTAATTCTTTGGTCTCCTTATGGCATGCTTGGTGAAAAACACTCATTCAGGCAGTGTGGCTTTAAGTGAAAGAGATGATTCCTTGCTGCTAGCTATTTTATAGGGGAAAGAATTTACTGGGAGATGCTGAAAGGAGGTGAGGATTGTATGTACGTTGTTCTCTCTGATTTACTAGCTCAGCCTAAAAAATTCCTGTTTTAAGGAACTGTTCACTTCTCTGTTCAGATCCCAGCACACTGAAGCACCCACTTCAGTGTTGTTGAGAGCTGTGGTTCTGCATTATGGGGAGAAGGAGGGGGGTTGATTCTTGGGAAAGCTTCCAGCACTGTGGAAAGAGCCGGGCTTTGTGCCAGCCGTTCGTAGGGAGGGGGAGCTCAGAGCCATACAGGGAGTGTATCAGGCAGGGGCTGGTGCAGCCTGTCGCCTTCCATAGAGTCCTGGTGTTGCTTCTGTTTCAGGAGAGAAAAACTGTTCTGTCCAGAGCTGTGGTCAAGCAGAGACTCCTTGAGAGGGTTGGTACAGCTCTTGACAGCCTTTGATAAAAACTGGCATGAAAGAATCTGACGTGTGCCTCCGGCAAGTAGGAGGAGTTCCTGCTTGTGTTAAGGGGGAGGGGAAACAATCTCTGGATAAGTAAAGATAAGGGAGTATTGGGGGAAATCAGTGAGAAGAGAAGCACCTCTGTGGGGAGGTAGATTTGTGATCTCTGTGTCTCATGTAACAATCTCTGCAGTCCGTGTTCTAGACGCTGCGAAATAAACCACAGTATTTGGGGACCATGGCTACAGACCCACTCTCGGAGCTTCAGGATGACGTGAACTTGGATGATACCAACCAGTCCCTCAGCCAGCTCAAACTGGCCTCCATAGATGATAAGAACTGGCCAGCAGATGAAGTCCCTGCTTTTCCCAAATCAGGTAGGTATCCTGCTTGTTTGGGATCTGGGTTTTGGCCAAAAAGCAGTTGTTTGTCCTGCAGCGTTGTGGTCATATCTACATATACAGAGAACCTCAGCTCCATTTAAAAGCTTTATAGACACATTAAACTTGCACCACACCCAAGTGAATCAGCCTCAGTATTGACAGCACTAGAAAGTGCAGAGCCAGCTGCTGTAAATATGCTCTTCTCAGTCCTGTGCCTGACTACATTTTGGTGCTGACAGTCTAGATGTGCTGTAAATCCTTGAGTGTCCTCCATTATGATCTCTTGCAGGACAGTTTGGCCTTCTGGACTGGAATGGTCTCAAACTTCCATCTGGAAGGTGGGGTGGAAATCTGGGTTGTTGCTCTGAAATCCCATGCTCTGAACAAAGAGGTCAGGAAAACTAGCTCAAGGACATACAGGATGACCATCCATCAAGGGACTATGTTAAGATCCTCCTTTCCTAAAAAGAAATGATGGTGTCCTTGGGTTTTGTCTTTATGAATATTTGTGACGCATCTGAACAGTTTTTTGAGAGAGTGTATATTCTGAGGGACACATATGGATCTCATAGGACTGACAGGACAATTCTGAAGTCGTTGCTGTTCTTGTCCACTCAGAATTTCAAAAGTGGGTTTTCAAGGTGTACGGTTGCATACATTGGTCCCTCCCATGCAGAAGTGCCATTTTTTCTTATACCTCTACCTTTTTGTAGTTGCCAATGTGCTCCAGATCCTTTCTGATTTCTTGTTTCTTGTACTTTGTGCAGATGATGCCAAAGGCTCCCCTGAGCCTGTCACTCACCTGCAGTGGGATGATCCCTACTATGATATTGCCAGGCACCACATTGTGGAAGTGGCAGGTAGGAACCTTTCTGTTTTCTCCTTTGATGTCTTTGCAGCTGGGCTGAGGAAGGGCTTTTCTAATAGGGCTCTGGGGACATCTGCTCTTTGCCAAGCCCAGGTGACAATGACAGGAACACCAAACTTCTTGAATGTTTGTGACGTGCAATTTTCTATTGACTTCAGCTAAACCTGGGTTACTTCTTGGCTCTTGTTGACTTGATTGTATTATCAGGACTCAGTTGCTTTTGCTGAATTGTTTTAGATATGGCCCTTTACTACATCCTGAGCACACAAGTGGTTTTTGCTTGATAACGCCACAGAAGTTACCTAGTTAAGCAATAGAGCTGCAAGGTCCTCAGCTGACTGAGTGATCCACAGCAGGTGGCATCACTCATATCTGAATGGCCAGAGCTTGCCATCCTGTCCAGAAATAACATGTACAGAAATCTGAAATAGGGGGAATAGGCCCATGTTCTCCTGCAAGGAAAGACCTGTTCATTTAGGGTCACAAGAATTTGGATTATCTTGGTGTTTTCTTGTTCATATTATTTTATTTACACTAACCCTTGGTTAGTGCTGGGACCTCCATAAGAAAGAGTATTGGGGGTATTCTTTAGGTTGCTGTGGTGAGCCTGAGTGAAGGGTAAGTAAGGCCAGTTTGTCTTGTGTTTCTTGGTTTTTTTTTTAAAAAAGAAGCACTTCTTCAGCTGTTGTGACTTGATTCGTACTTCCTGCTTAAATATAGCCACCTCCTACCCCTCGTGCTGCCACCTCCTACCCCTCCTACTGCCATCTCTCTGTACCTTGGTCCCTGCCCCACATGTGAATTTTCAAGGAAGCAGAGGCAAGCTGGAGTCCTGATTCAGGGTTGTTCTGCAGCAGAGTTTGACCACAACAGAAAGAGTCTCAGGCACTTACTTTGGTAAGAGTTGTCTTGATATCATTCTTTCCTGGGCAGTTTTCTCAAATGAGCTTTCTTTTTCCTGATCTCACATGTTGCATCTTTTGTGGAACAAAATTATAGTGGCAGACTCATAACCCTGTTGTTGTCTCCTGCTCAGTTTGTCAGGCCAGGTGTTTGACATTTGGGCCATTATGCTTTATAGATTTGCCAGAAGCGTTTTAATTTACAAATGTGTTACCAAGCTTCTTTTCCATGGAGCTGGACTTTCAGAGCTGGGGTTTTATAGAGGTCTGCACCCTGGTCTCTGCTTCTGAAACTGGAAAGGGACAGATGTGTAGACTCCACCATTTCGGTGATGATAGCCAGAATATTTGGAATTCGAATGGCACAGGTAACTGGTGTTTGAGGACTCCGGCAAAGGGTGAGTTAAACGATACAGCCAGTTGGCTTTAAACTAAGCTTCAGACAAAGTGCTTAGCAGAGTTTAGATCAGAGACATTGATAAGACTGGAATGTCAGCCCCAACCAAGGATATACTTTGTCTGCTGCCTCCTGACATAAACACCACTCTTTCTGTGGGATTTCTGTTCCAAGGTAATGTGACCTTTTCTTTGACAAGCTCTTTGAATGGAGTATCACTGCAGTGGAGGTGTGTGTCAGCAGCTGTTGGAACATAGCCATTTGACACGGTCTAGGGTAGCAAATGAAGAATTAGCCAGCTTCCTGAAAAGATTCCGGGGTGGGATGGTGGCTGGTTGGGAGCCGTGCCTGCATTCTGAACTCTTCCCTGTTGGGGTTTAGATTTGTATTCCTAGTGAGCTCTGTGTGTCCCTGCAGTGTCTCTGTAGTGCAGAAACAGCTCAGAGAAGCTTCTGTTCCTGGCTCTTGCTGGCCAATTTTCACCGGTAGCTGATGTATCTGCAAGCACGTGATGGTCCCACACACCGCATGTGGTGTGATGCCTTTCTTGGCACTGGGAGAGCTTGGAGCACAGCTCCAGACAGAGGATTTGCTGCCACATAGGTTTGAGACTTGCTGGTTTCTCATCTCCTGAAAGGAGAATTTATGGAGTTGATTAAGGGGTCTGACTTGTAATCTTGGTTCTGGGGTGAAGCTGTTAAATATTTGTTTTGTCAGTAATTGATGATTTTAACTGATCAGTGTATCAGACAGGGTAGTGTTCTCTGGATTGTTGTTGGAGGCAAACAATCTGGAAAAGTCTGGAAAAATCCTATTAGAGGTAGCCTGGAGAATAAAAATCTCATTGGAGGATTAATATGAAACTTTTCAGATCTGGCTCTGCTGACAAATTGTGTTTGTCAACAGCTCCAGGTGCAATGAACACTGGCTATGCTGAGCCTGAAACAAAATTACCCTAGTTCTCTTTTAAATATTAGTAAATGGCAGCAGATCAAGGATAGTTTTATCCATTCTATTGATTCATTAGCTCTTTGTCCCATGTCCTTCCCTGTTCTGCCTTCAGAGCAGAAAGCTTGTGGCTAACTCTGTTCCTGCCTGCCCTGAAATGTGTTCTGGGATGATGATGCTATTTTGAGACGAAAGCAGAAGGCTGGTTCCCATCCTCAGGCTGAACTCCATGATCCCAGTGTTATCCTGTGTGATCAGAAAAGTATTTGCTTCTTGCTGGATGTGTACATGGTGTTAATAACTTAATAAAAGCCCGGTTTTGATGACAGAAAGTTAGCACGCTCATTTTCTAGCTGACCTTAATTTCTAATTCAGTCCAAGGCATGCTGGATTATAAAAGCCTGGCTATCTGACCTGAGAGGGGAAAGTACTGAAAAACATTTTGCAGGATTTGTTAGGAAAATAAGTTTCTGAGGTTTGTTTTTCACTTAAAAATAGTGCAACAGTTTCATGGAGACTCTCCTTTGTGCCCTGTGCTCCTGTCTTTTCTGGGGACTGGGATCTTGCTGGAAGAGGCTGTCCTTGGGAAAGGAGCAGGCATGTCACTGCTGTCCCATGTGGTGGTGTGTTACATGAAGATAACAGCAAAAGGCATCCGGGGTACAGTCCTGAGGGAGTACTCAGAGCTGGAGTATTGTTGGCAGTCACGGTATTTTAGTTTAAGGAAACATTCTTTTCATTCTGGGACTTGGTGCTTTTCTGAAGGAAGATGTTGGTACTCTGCTCGTCCTTCCAGACCTGCCTTAAAAGTGTGTTTATAGAGTGTTTTACACAGGCTCTGGAGAGCTCTCTGTGTGGTTTTGTTCTTCTTGACGCTGAGTGCCTCTTTTTGTGAGCACTGTAGCAGTGAAGTTCTTCTTTGCACGTGACCAGAAGCTGAAAGTGAGGAGGTTTGATTTCATTGCACAATCGTACTGGAAACCTGTGGCTGTGTGGGAAGGGCAGGGCTCTTGTCAGCTCTGGCAAGGTGCTCCTTCCTCGTTCTCCTGCCCAGTCTGAAATACTGGTCTCTTCTTTGTGGTCAATATGCAAAACTATGGCTGTGAGGTTCATCAGCATTCCTGTTTTACACTATAACTGCCTTGCTTTCTTTTGGGATAAGAAAACGAGGGCCTAACATATATTGGCATATGAATTTCTCAGTGCCACGGAGGGTAGAAGACAGTATATCAGTGTTCAGGAAGGTGGCTGTCAGTATATATCCCAGCTATGTAATCCCTGCCCAGTGATTTCAAAACTTTGTTGGAGCTTAAAGCGCGTTTCTGCTAGTTTGTGTGGAAAATCTGCTGCCTCGCACCATTAATTGTCAGTCTGTGGGGCTGCCCTCACAGAGAAGCTGTGATGCCAATGAGACCTGTAACTGAAGTGGGAAAACAAGGTGGAGAGCTATGAGTGTACCTTCTTCAGTGTTACTGGATTGAAGCTGCAATTTCAGCAGTAAATCTATTTTCATTGGTGAATCTGGTACCAGGCGTACCCAATAAACGTGGCTGCAGGTGCCAAAGCTGTAGCTAGTGCTGGTGATTTGCTGGAGGTGTTGGTGGTTGACGTGGGGAGGTAAAATCAATCTTGGAGCGCCAGTAGCTGTTGTTTCTCTAGGCAGGCATAGGTAGAAGTGTGAAGGTGGGTTGCAGGGTGTCTTTGGTGGCTAATGGACTCAGCAAAGGGTTACAAGGGTCCTTCTCCCTTCAGGCATGGTACGTTGTTACTGGCTCCATTAATAGACTGCTTGCATTTCTGCTGCTATTGGATGTAGTTTCCGGCTGTTTTTTGTTTGTTCATTTGTTTAAGAATATTTTATATGATAAAAAAATGATGAATTGCCTCTGTAGAATCAAATCCTTCCAAAGCAAGCCCAGCTTGTGCACCATATTTTGATATCCAAGTTCAAGGGAAGAGAGAGTATCTAAGGAATTCTAAGTTTCTAAGGGGAGGCTAAGAGAATGGAGAATTTCTTCCTAGAGCTCCTGTCTTGATAGGCCCATGTGGGACTGTTGAGTGTGTAGCTGTAAGAGTGATGGAAAGGGCCTGGGGTGATAATAAATGCCTTCAAAAACTAGAGGAACCTTTTTTTTTAATATTCGAATTGGCAGTTCATTTTTGAAATTCAGAATCTAGTAATAATGAAAAAAAGTTATGGGTGTGGGAATGTTATTGGTATGGTATGATGCCATTCTCTGTACACTTCTGAAGTTGTTCAGAGGACTTCAGAATTAATTGCAATTAACCCTTTTTAAAGTGGCAGTACAGCAGTTGCCATTTTGGTGGCAAAGGAAATGTAACAGTAAGGGTAAGAAATTTGATTATACAGGATTAGTTGCAAATTCAAAAAAGAGATTTGGGAACCAAGGGTTGCTGTTATTGCCTCCTATTGTCAGATAAGGCTGCTTTGGAGAGGAGCACGGGGGAAAGATGAAATGGAAGGAGGGTTGAATGCTGCAAGACAGCAGCTAAATGCATCCCGGTGGCGATCTGGCTAGGCTCTCAGACTTTACCCTCATGATTGCTTTCTGGGAAAGGTTGCAAAGCTTGGCTTGCTATAACTTTTTTTCTGTTCCTCCAGACCAGGGTGCACTTGATGGGGCCCAACCAGGTAGGTAGATTTTTTGTGGCACTAACATTTGGTTCTGTAGATCATGGTATTCCTTTAGCATGACCATGGCCTGTAGCTGGACTGTCTCAGGGGAGCCCAAACTTTGCTCAGCCTTAGGCTGCACTGGCAATTTTTCAGGAGTCCAAAGGCTGCACAAAATTGTTGTCTGAGGGCTGCACCTCAGCAGAATTATCTGAGCCAAATTTGGCCTGTGGGCTTTACTTTGGGCACTTTGGGGCTCATGGATACCAGTGTAAATCCTGTTCCTGTCCTCTCATGGTGGTGGCCTGCTTGGACCAGTTCAGTTTGAACTTCATTTTATCCTGTTATCATATGTGCTTTTGAAGTTCTTTCTAGGATTGCTTCCTATTCTTTCACATGATCTGCTGCTGCGCTCATGTGCTCAGCAGCTGGCACGTAAACTGGATTCTCCATCTGAAAGCAACTGTTGTCTGTTTCTTCTCCATTTGGCTGCAGAGATGTTGAGGTCTGGTAACTCGTTTGCCCGAAGCTGTGCTTGACTGCCCTGGGCTTGCTGAGCATTTGGTAACACTCTCCGGACTTCAGTCCTAAGTCTCAATAATTTGGCTGCTGGTGCTTTCATGCTTCTCAATATACGTGAAAACTTCCGTTGGTGGGAAATTCTTACTGCTAAGACCTTCACACAATTAATTGAAATGCTGATTCTCATTTCCTCATTATGTGGAGTATTATCCCCATTTTTCTATGCCCTCAGACATCCTCCCATTCTGCATTCTTTAATCTGATCCTCTAGTATATTTTTGTATCAATTAAAGCTATATTGACTTCTTAAGGCTTTCTGATTCTAGCGGTGTTTGGATACTGGGAATATTGAGGTGGACAAAATCATGCATTAAAATACTTCTGCTTTGAGGTTCTTACCTTCTTTTCCTTGAGGGCTAAATCTACTCTGGAATTCAATAGGTAGCTGAAATCTACTATACTTAAGCATTTTGCAGCTGTGCCATAAGCTTAGCACAGCTAATTGAAATGAAATTACGTTTGGCAGGTTTTTTTACTGACAGTGGCTCTGATTAAACATGCGAAGCTTTGTGAAACTTGTGTGGTAATGTTCCAATCTTCTGTAGTGGTGCCCTTTCCTTGACTCTGAACTTTGTTAACTTTGTTGTTTTAGCAGTAACACTAGCTTTTGGTGGCAAGTTTTATCCATCTGCATTCACTCCGTATCGAAGTACTAGGATATTCCCATTTGATTCTTTCAAGAGGGTGGGCACTTAACTGATGTGACCTGATGAAGACAGGAATGAACAGTCTCTAGACTGCAGTTAGGCTGCCTCAATTCATGACATAAATGCTAAAAGATATATTTCAGGATGTGTAATGGATATATTTCTATTTACCTAGACTTAGTAAATAACAGGATTTGCATGCCAATGATGTATTTTCCGTGTTGGCTGTGCAGATTCATTTAACGCCCTGTCTTGGGACAGACATTATTGCCATCTTGATGTGAATTTCTGCTGTGATACATTCGTATTGCTGAGATTTCAATCTGAAACATTTGGCTCAGTATTTCAATTTCAGCCCTTTTAGAAGTTTGGCCTCACACTCATGGCTTGGAAACACAGCAGTGGTTTTCCTTGCCCCTTGTCTTAGAAGTGCCCTGGAAATGCTGCTTTTTGAGCAAGAGGAAAAATGCAGTTTGGGCCTTAAAAGAGCTATAACAAGTTCAGGAGCTTATGTCCATCGGTGCTACAACTTCACATCTCTTTAGATGAGCAGCTGTCTTGACTGGATGGATTAGATACTGGCTTTTGTCTTGTCTCTTTGTGGTTAAAATTAAAATAATCTGAATCACATCCTTCAGGGAGGCAGTTTAATTCCAGTGTACATTGAAAATATTTTTTTATGTAGGAACTACAAAGTTAGGGCACTCTGTGAGTACTGATGGTATATCATTGGTTTGTTGTTAATTATTGAGCAGTCCTCATCTGGGAGAGGTAGGAGGCAGCCTGAGAAGCCAAATGATTCATGGTCTGTAGTTGTGTTCAGTGGAAACTTCAGCTATTTGCAATTGCAAACAAGGGGTGAAAACCTAGATACATAAGATTAATACTGCAAACAGGAAAGCAAATAGTACAAGGGATGGAGCATCTGGGAAAAATCAAACCTGATAAGAATCTGTTCTGTAGGAGGCAGAGGGGCCACCTGAAGGTAGTTTCCTCCAACAAGAATGCATGGAATGGGCTTTATGTTCTTGTTTATAAATTGGAGCCACTGATTGTTCATCTTTGCTGAATTTTTTGATTTTATCATGTCTGGAGCAAGGAGACTGATCAGATATATGTCAGGTAGAAACAAGATTGGCAGTTGATGGTTTTGAAAGTTTCTGTGTTGACAAGCTGAGCTCAGTGTGATGAAACTGGAGCAAAACCCAGAACTCAGAAAAGGGCATGCTGGTTCCTTTGTAGGTCTCATGCATAAATTCTTTGTGATTTGGAAGGCAAAGCAGGCCACTCCTTTTTCAGTCATCCAGGGCACTGTAGATTATCTTTTGATGTACTTGGCCCTGGAAATTGTCCAAGGAATACATGCCATCTCCCCTTTGGCAGAATCGTGGATTGTCTGTTTATTCTTTACCAGCGATCCCAGACGTTTTCACCAAGGCTATATAAGGAACAAGATTGTAGACTTTGCATAGGCCTTGCTGTAGGCTTTTATGTCATTTCAGAGAAAGCTGTTTAAGGTATGTCGTTCCTGAGCTGTGACTTGTCACGTCTGATAATCAGTGCCCAGAAGCCTGAGGTCAGTGTGTGGCCACCCACAGCATGGCACGAACATGGTGCTGTACTGCTCACCACCTTGATTAAGGCCTGCCTTGATTAAGTTTGCAGTCTGCATCTGGCCCTCAGACCATCCACTCCGGTGTGAAATGCAGCCTCTCAGTTAACTGAAGATATCACCTGTTCTGAATTTAGCACAGAGCTACATATGATCTGCAAAGATCTGCTGTCTTTATGACCATTCTCTTTCATGACTATCAAACTCAACAGATCCTCAAATGCTGCATCTTCTTGGTGCTTTATACAAGCAGGACCCTTTGTCTTTCAGATAGAGACACATGTATTGCTCAAGACCAATGGGAAGGGTCACAATATGCCATGTTCCTCGCCAGGCCTTTGTAACCTGCATTTAGTCTTTAAAAGGACTCAGTTACATTATAGCTGGCCCTAAAGCTCATAGCAAGCTACCAAGAAACTGTGGGCTAGGCAGAGAGTGGGCTACCATGGGATATGCGATGTGATGTTGGTCTTGTGGCCTGGCTGTGACTGTATCCAGTTGTTCCAGATGAGCCTTGCATCACTCTCTCCTGGTCCTGCATTCCAGGTCATGCGTCCTCCCTCTCTGCCCCGTATCTCCGCATGTGGATGTCAATGTGATGGCCTCTGCTGCCCCTTCCCTGGTCTGTACCTAGTGCTGCTCAGTGTCCTTAGCTTTGGTAGAGTTTCTGCCTTGTGTGCATCGGTAAATTCTGTGTTGTCTGGTGAGTGACTTGAAAATAGGACTTGCAAGGTGAAAATAAAAATGAAAAAGTAACAAGAGAGTCTGTTCTGACAAAATGGGGACAAAAGGGGGCTGGTGGCATCTTAATGTCAAGGCTGGTGTGTTTGAGTTGTCTGAATGTCATGGCTGGTGTGTTTGAGTTCTCTGGCTGCCATTTGCAGCACCAAATGGTCATCTGGTACTAACAGGCAGTGTTCCCAGAAATACCAGGTTTGCTATTCGGACACCTCAGTTGCAGCATGGCAAGTGTAGCCAAGTTGTAATTGAGGGCCAGAGCTTGTGCAACGGTGAGAAAATGGCTGCATGAATATTGTAAATCCATGCTGGGAAAGGATTTATTTCAAGAGGAATGATGTATTGATAAGTAGCGACCGTTGCTGATTTTCTGTGCTGTGGTCTGTGTGAGATGGTTTACCATGTAGGAGTAAGGAGGGTATTGTTGAGTGTAACAATAGCCCCGTTCCCTGTTACACTCTGCTTGACAAGAAAACAGAGGTTTCAGAGGAGGATGAGTAGCTAAAAAGGTGGGAAGACTTTCACTCTTAATACTAAAGGAACCATTTCATCTCCACTGGTGCTAGAAAGAAGCCATCTTTGTGGAAATGGGTTGGGTTGTCTGGGAGAGAATCAGACTTTCCCCCAAACTCTGTATGTCGGCAAGATTTGTGACCTGGTTATTACTTATCCAAATCTCTCTATTCCCCAGCATGTCTGCTAAGCTTGGCCATGCTTGTCTGCTTGGGCTTTGTTCATGGGGCTGAGATCTCTGCTGGCAGAAGTCCACTGACGGTTGAAGACTTGCTTTGGGAAAAACTTGGCTTGCTGTCCTGAAGCCTCAAGTGGTGGCTGGGAGTGTCCTCCATGACATGATGGTGCTTTGTGGGTTATTTGGCTCCAGTGTGATGGGACTGTTTTCTGCATGGCTTTTACAAAGAATGCTTTGTTGCGCTGCACTTTGCAGCTCCTTCCGTCTCAGGCTGGAAAAATCTCTCTGTGGATGGAAAATCTAGGAAGCAGTGAAGAGCCTGTTCTACAATCCCCCTGGAGAATCCAGCAGCCCTGCTTGGCCCATCTGTAGAAGAGACTTAAGATGATGCTTGTTTCTCATCTTTGGGATGTGACTGGAACTGCTCTCTTTCTAGGAATTTCTTGGTTTCCAGGATACGAAATGGCCTGTGTTCTGTATGCAGGACTAAGCTTCAGGTGAAGCAAGAAACAGATGCACCAGACTATTAGAAGTTAGTCTGGGGCTGTGTGCAGGGTGGAAGGAGTTATTGTGCCAGTGAGGGGCAGTTTTCCCTGTGCCTCCCTGGACAAGTGTGCATCGGGAGCAGTGCTCAGGGACAACTTTGCAGAATTAATGCTCTGAACACTCTGCTCTGTACTTGCCTCCATCCCTATGTGCCCCGAGGCATCCTGGCTTACAGTCCTTCGTCTCCTTTCGGGGCTGGAGCAGGGAATCTGTTCTTCTCATTGTTGACTTGCCAGGCCCTTGGTATTCAAGTTTCTGCTTCCACACTAGGCCCCTGATACCTGCTGAAAATCAGATTTAGCTTTGCTGGCAGTTGTGCCTTGTTATGGTAGTTTCTCGTTCTTTCTTTACCCCTTGCTGCCAAGACCACAATGAAGTCCTTAACTCCCTGTAATCTCTGGCATTTTATCTGCAGGTGATGACAAATATGGAAGAAAAGTTATTTTGTTCAGTGCCTGCCGGATGCCCCCAAGTCATCAACTGGATCACGTGAAACTGCTGGGGTAAGTAGAGTCTTAGTAGGCTGTTGTTAATTTCTTAAATCTGACCTAATTCTCAGCTGCTGGATTCCTGGGGACAGATCCATCTTCTGTAGCTGGACATGTCCTCCCATGTGCCCACCTCCATTGCTGGAGATGCAAATCCAGTGTTACAGCACACAAAAAGAGTCCCAAAGGGAGGAAAAGCCTCTCTGTAGCAGAGCACAAAGTGAGTTCATCAGTTCTTTCTTCTCAGGTACCTGAAATTCACACTGGACCAGTATGTGGAGAGTGATTACACTCTGGTGTACCTGCACCACGGCCTGACCAGTGAGAACAAGCCATCCCTGAGCTGGTTGCGGGATGCCTACAGGGAATTCGATCGCAAGTGAGTGAAGCTGCAGCAAGCAGGGATCTTATCTGCTGTTCTGTAGCCTAACGTAGAGGATCTTCCCCAGGCCCCCTGTGTATCTTGGTGGTCATAAATTACTGTCACTTATTTTCCTGCTTAAGGAGGTGGATTGTTGTTTAATGCAGGCTGAATCATAGGATGAACAGCTCCTTCTGTAGTTACATCCTTTAAGCCAGCAGGCAAGCGGCAAACCCAGGACCTGGTGCAAGTGTGTCAGCCCCATGATATAATTGTAGGTTCCTGGGGAAGCTGCTCACTGCTTTTAGATGAATCTTGGGATACAGGGTGGCGTGCCCTTAGGCTGCCGAGCGGCCTGACACAGCTACAGAGCATGGGAGAGCAGAAGCCATGGGTGCTGGGGTGTGGTACTGGGGTGCAGTGCAAAAGGGATGAGGCAACCAGGGTGCCTTAATCTTCTGGAAAGGTTGGTTCCTCTTCTTAAAGTCCAGCTTGTCATTACTGGGCTTCTCTTGACAGGTACAAGAAGAACATCAAAGCCTTGTATATTGTGCACCCAACCATGTTCATCAAGACTCTGCTGATACTCTTCAAGCCTCTGATCAGGTAGGAAGGAAGCACTATTGGAGGCTCACCTGCATGCTCACACGGCAGGGGAACACTGGGGCGTTCTCAGAGGAGCACAAGTTGAGCCCAGGCTGCCAAACCTATCCTGGAGTCTCTCACCCTCTTTTATCTCCTCCCACTTCTGAGCTCAGAAATACTCACACACCAGAAATACATCAAAGAACCTACAGAGTTTGCAGCTTTGTGCTTCTCCTTTTCTCTCCAGCCAAGTAGAAGTAAAAAGTTGCAGGCTCTGCAGCTCAAATATGTAATTTATTGTGATACTGAAGTCATAACTCTATTAAATAATTGGGAGTAAAATGTTCTCCAGCCTACTGCTGAACATAGGAAGGAGAAATCCAGCATTTGAGGGAGCCTGCTAGGGCTTCTGATGTATCTTGGAAAGTCTTTGCATCTCCTGATAAAATAGTTGGAGTGGGAGAGCCATGTAAGTGACATCTCTGCTGCTGAGCCATACCTACCCTTTGCTCCACTGATGTTTCTTGCAACCCCCTGCTCTCCTATTCTGTTAGAAGTCAGTTCTGTTACTGGATTTCCCAGTTCCTCACATATCTACCTTTCTCTTGTTTTTCAGCTTTAAATTTGGACGGAAGATTTTTTATGTGAACTACCTTAGTGAGCTGGAGGAGTATGTGAAGCTGGAACAGTTGGGGATCCCAAGCCAAGTGCTGAAGTGAGAATACTGCCTGTCTCTGCCTTGCTTAGGGCTCTGTGAGTGGGGACTTGTTGTAAAGATTGCCAAAGGAAGAAAGAGATTGTTTCACTCAGGCAGGGTGTGGTGACAAGTTGCCTCCAAGACTGGCTTCTCTCTATATTCCTTCCTGTGTGTCCTTGGCCCCAGTCCCCAGTTCTGTCTTTGAGTTAAAAATCCTCCCCCAGTGGAGCACCAGTCCTGCATCTCCCACTCCCCGCTGGGGACTTTCTGCAAGATACTGCCTGTGACACTGACCTGGAGCTCACGGTGTGCATCTGCTGTTGTCTGGGCACCTGCTTAGCTCATTCTGCACTGGGAAGCCCCAAAGACAAGCTGAGCAAAGTTGCCATAATCTCAGATCTACCAGATTGCTTCCCTGTTCCACACCCACCTATGCATCTGTCTCATCACAAGCAGTGCTGTCCTGGCCTCCTGCCCACGCTGTTACTCAGCTACTTTAACTCTTGATTACAGATACATACTCCTTTTCTCCCTGCTTTTTTCTGGTACCAGATGTTTGTTCTTGTGCTCCAGAGCCTCCTGTGATGGTTTTGCATAGGTGTAACCGACCATACTAGTCCGGTGCTGTTACCAGTGGGTGTGCAGTGCTGGGTTCATGCACTCTCTGGGAGGTGGAGTGGCTTTTTACTAGTCTGTGTTTTGCTGCAGGTATGATGAATACCTGAGATCCCTGCAGAAGCCTTTGCAAGTGCCCCAGAAGCCAACACCCCCACGCCCACCGCTGCCAAACCAGCAGTTTGGAGTCTCCCTACAGCAGTGAGTATTTCTGGACTGCGTTGCTTTTGCCCTGACTTGCTTGATGTGAGGTCACTGTATTTATTACTGAGCAACAGCAGAGAATGGCTGCGAAATTTCTTGCAGTTCAGACTTCCTACTAATCTTTAATCATTTTCCTGAGGAACTCTGTGCTCATGTCCAGATTCTGACTAACTCGGTTCAGTTCCACCCTCTTGATCCCTGGGTTAGATTGTTTTTGCAACTTAGGGTCACTAAGGGAGGAGCAAATGGAGGGCCATGAGGACAGCTTTATGGCACAAGAAACTTCCTTTTAAGCAAAAGGAGTCTGTAGGAGGCTGACAGTGGTCTCATTAGAACTATGCTACTTTAAGCAATGCTGCAGATTTGTTTCTTAGTTGTTTTCCAAATCATAAATTCTATTTTAAAAGCACCTCTGTTCCCTCTTGTGGTGAATCCCACTCCCCATTCGTGCACACTGGCAAAGGCAAGCACAGACAGTGGCAAGGGCTGGTGATACTGAGTAAGTGTTGAAGGTATTTTTAACTCGGAGTGTGGTTTTGCCTCCCTGGGGAATGAGGAGGAGCCAGTACTGTGTAGCTAGACACATCCTCTGAGGCAGTCTGGGAACACGTTCCCTTGCTCCAGTGCAACATTTCCAGATGGTGTTTGCCGTGGATGCCCTGGTGCCTGAGCTTGTTAGCAGCCTGGCAGGGGTGAACAGCTCCAAGCTCTGGAGTGGTCTGGACAACCAAACGTGAGGGTGGCAGCAAGCACCTTGGCATACCAGGTTTTCCCTGACAGCCCTTTTGTTGAGAAATCTTCTGTCACAGGAATGTGGCCAAATTTTTTTTTCTCTTGTGTCAGCTTCTTTCTGCCCTTGCTCCTATGGGAAAGGAAAAAAAGAAGCGTAACCCTTTTCACCTGATTCATAACCAGCATCCTTGCCTTCTGGGAAACCCTTTGCCCTGGCATATACAGGCTGGGATTTTTACAGAAGGTGGAAAAATGTTCCTGTGGTCTAGTAATTAGCTCATAGTTGCTCCAGTGAGTGATGTAACATGATGGGTGAAGAGGATAGAAGGCTGGAATAATGGCTGAACCAGGGATGAGGATAGCAAGATCATACATATTACAGCTTGTGTGGGCAAATTCAAGAGTTGGAGGCTGCATGTAGGGCAGGACCAGTCCTGTGCAGCAGTCATGTGTAACCTGTTGATTCTTGCTGCAGTCTCAGGGAGAAGAGCCCTGATCAGTCTCCTGTTCCTCTGGTGGTCAGAGACACCATTGCTCACTTGCAGGAGCATGGTAAGTGTTTGGAGAAGCTGCAATCCCTTATCAGTGACCTCTGTTCTGTCCAAGCTCCCATCACGACTGTGGTAAGATAAAGAACAGCAGTCTAGAACTGGATGTAAAGCCTGAACTAGGTGAGTTAGCCTTCAAGTGAGATTTTTGAGGGCTTAGGAGACCTCCTTTCAGGAGTCCGTGTTCCCACTTGTATAAAAGTAGCCAAATGCTCCTTGTATCCTTTGTTTGATAGTGGAAGCAGAAAGAATTGTTGTACTTAAAAAAAAAAAAAGACTTGTTAATATCTGTCTGAATGCCCCACAGCATGAATTTAGAGTTGTTAAAGCCAGCATTTTTAGAAACTCTCACATGGCTGATTATTTTCTTCTCCATCTGCTGTCACTTCACAGCTCTTAATACAGAGGGGATTTTCCGGAGATCAGCAAATACACAGGTTGTCAGAGAGGTCCAGCAAAAATACAATATGGGTAAGTGCCCAAACACATCAGAGCCCCTCTCATTCCCTAATCACTACTGCCCAACTCTAACTGTGTTGAAACTAGTCCATCATGGATCCTCTCCTTCTCTGATAGGTTTGTAGGTGAGGCCTCATCTTGGGGTATGACCTGAATTGCAAGGGAAAAGTATCTGTACTTCTGCTTGTGGAAAGCATATTCCTTCCCACTCATATTCCCCTTACTGCTCTTTTTTTTCCTGAAAATTTCCCTGTTTCTTGGGGTGGGATATACCATCTTACTCTGGTTATACTTAAGGGACTTAATATGACCAGGGTGGAACTTAGTCATGTTTCATTTGATGGCTTCTAAAGATGTGGTGCTGGATTCAGCACTGCTTTGTATATGATTTTGGGACATATTTTTCCACTCTGCTAGAAGATGTGGTACTTTAGGATTCTGTGTTCTTTAAAATACCCCTTCCTTAGTTTTGGGCAGTTTTGACCATCATGTCCTGTCCTTTGTCTGTTGCTTTGGCCAGTGAGCACTGAGTCTCTGCTCTACTTTCTCAGGAGCATCTGTAGATTTCCAGGAGTATGAAGATGTCCACCTCCCTGCTGTGATTCTCAAGACCTTCTTGAGGGAGCTACCTGAGCCCCTCCTCACTTTTGGCCTCTACAGCCACGTTGTCAGCTTCCAGAGTGAGTTGTAACAAGTGTGCCACTCCCTGAATGCTGCACTGGCTAGGGGCAAAGATGTCTTAGTGGGGACGTGCATGGGATACCTGTGAGTGCCAGCAGGGCCTGTATCAGGATGGGTGCTGAGGATTGTCCCGTCTCTCTTGATTTTTAGGTGTGGAGGAGGTGAAACGTGTGGATGTTGTTCGCAAAACGCTCCAGGATTTGCCAGAAGAAAACTACCAAGTGCTCCGTGTACTGACAGCATTTCTGGTACAGGTGAGCATGAGCCCAAGCAATTGCTTGTCATAACTCTGAGAGGTGCAGGCAGGTCTTCAGCCTAAAAGGTGCAGGTATACAGCCTGTGTGGTCTACACCAGGGAGGCTGAAAGCTCCCCAGGGTGGAGGTAGAACTACCAAGTAGCTGAGTAGAAGAGGGTCTCAGATGTGCTTTACAGTACTTCCTGCTGCCAAGGAAGCCACTGCAAGGCCATTCAGGCAAGATGGAAGATCATGAGTGCCGATCTGGACTTGTAGAGATATTATTTGACAGTGTTCTTGGTCCTCTTGTTATGATACGGCTTGGCCAGCTTTTCTCCTCTCATTTTTTCTGTAAGTCTGTCAGCTCTGGCTTTGGGGAGGGTAGAGGGCAGCTTCTGTGCTACTCTTTAGGATTCACAATGGTCTCTTTCCTTCCCACACAGGTCTCCGCTCACAGTGACAGAAACAAGATGACAAACACCAACCTGGCAGTTGTGTTTGGCCCAAATCTGCTCTGGGCCAAAGATGTGGCCATCACTCTAAAAGCCATCAATCCCATCAATACCTTCACCAAATTCCTGCTGGACCACCAGAAGGAGCTGTTTGAGGCTGCGGAGGCCTGAATCCAGGCCAGCCCACACCTGCACACTGTGCCCACCTTCCCCCTTCTTTGTCTCGGAGCTGTGACCGAGCTGTCTCCAGTACAAAGGGACCATTGATCTTCTGGGTGATGAGCAGAGTGAGGGCTGTGGAGATGATGGTGAAAGTGTGCAAGTAAGTGAGCAGGAGACCTGCAGCTCTGGATGGGCAGGGGAGCTGGTCTCCCAGCTGCTGAGACGGGAGTCGTAACCCGCCTGCGCAGCTCCTCCAGGGCTCATCACCAGTCTTCTGCCCGATCAGATGACCTGCCTTCCTCTCCTCCTTCCCTTTCGTGCGGTTTTTCTGCCCTCCTGGTCCCTTCCTCAGCACAGATCTTTTTGTTCAAGCTCCCAATAGCCCCAGCTCACCCTTCCTTGCCTCAGCTGGGCTGTCTGGGCTAGGAAGGGCTTGCTGGATTTTATGATGGAGACATTCTTACTGTGAGTGCCATTTCTCAGCACTGAACATGCGTCCTGCCTTTCACTGCGGGCACCTAAAGCAGGGAAGGGGACAGCAGCCCTTGTGCTTCAGGTAGCAGCATGTCCTGCACTTGCAAACACCACTCCAGACCCCCTGCTTTTGGCAGCAGGCAGGTGAAGGACAGGCTCATGGCAGTGGGCTGTGTTACCTGTCAGACTCCAAAATAATGAAGGTGAGTTTAGCCCAAAGCCCAGCCCCTCTGGGGTCACCCACTCCGGGTACTCCCACTCCAGTGTTTGCTGGACTGTAGTGGGTGACTTACCTCCTGTGGTTATCCAGCTCAGGTGTGTTTGTCCCTCCAGCAGCATTTCCAGCCTGCCTGGGAAGGCTCATGCCAGGCCTGGCTGTGCATGGGGGCCAGCATGAGAGACATCTTTGACAGCTGGTGAGTCTGAATGGCAGGAGCAAGTGCCCTGCTGGCACCGAGCTGCTGAACACCATGAGGATCACCTTCTGTCCTGGCAGCAGCACAAGGCCTCCTCTTCTGGCATATGTGTTCGTGCTGACTGGCACAGACTGCCTTGACTAGTTGTCTTTTTGAGCACAACTTTCCCCAGCACGGTGTAACAGAGAGCATGGCCTTGAGGGAAGGTCTGGGGACTGGGGCTAACCCTCACGATGGAGTGCACCAGGCCTAGATCACAGATTTCTGCCCAGGTGCTGAGCACTCATGTGCCAAAGCTGTGAGAGGACTCCTGTTCCATGCCAAGGGCCTTTGCAGTGTCTCCCTCTGGGTTCATACTTTCCACCCTGCCATCTGGTCAGATGCATCCTGTATGCCCTGGGCATAGCTGGAGAGATCGTGTTCTCTGCAAGGCAGGCTCAGGGTGGGGTGGTCCTGGCACTTCCCTGGAGCAGCTGTGATACTGTTATGGCGTCTCTGTTGGGTTTGGGTTGCCTCATTCCCATTACCTGAGCTAAAAGAGATCCTTCTCCTCAGCCTGGGCCTGTCAGGGTTTTAGGAGGGAGCTTCTAGCCTTACTTCACTGGTGTGATTTATCTTTGTATCTTGTGCCCTGTTTGCCTGGGCCAGACCTCCCTGCTTTATCTGGCCTCAGGGACAGATCTTTTGGACCAAGCAGAACTGTTTTTCTAAAAGCTACTGGATGCTAAATAGGATTTGCTTTTTCATAATATTTTAGCCTGCCTTTAAACACTGACCAAGAGTCAGTGCCCCTGGTGTAATCAAAGTAAGTGGCATCTGCTGCAGGAATAAAGGAGACTGCTCTTTTTGCTAAACTCTGGAATGGGGATGGGTAAAAACGTAGGCAGCTCTGCAAGGCAGCACAGGTCCAGCCAGCTGGCTTGGAGGAGGCACACCAACATGTAGGTGGGAACAGTGAACAAGAAAGTGAGCATTACTAAGACCAGAGCAAGAGATGTTTTAAGACAGGACTGGGTCTGATCCTTTCTAGATACCAGGAGACTTTGCCTTATGGAGACTACCAGGCTGATGACTTCTTCAAGGCCAGAATATGAATTGTCTCATCCTGAACAATTCACAGCAGTAACTAAGTAAATGTTTCAGAGGGAGAGATATTCTGCTCCTAATTCAATCTGTGATCTCTTCTGGAGTGAGTTAGCAGGGCTGATGTGCTGTGGAGGAGCATGGAGAGAGGTGTACTTGCCCCAGTGGTTAAGGGGCAAGGCTCTGGAGGCTCAGGGAGCCCAGTGCAGCCCCTCTTTCCCTGCAGGCATCCTGCTCTGTAAGGCTTTGGTAGGGGGAGAAGGGAACTTGGTGCTCTGGCTGTATCTGCAGCTGACACGGCTTCACCTTCATCTCCCTAGAGGAAGGGCAAGCCCAGCTGACTTCTGGGACAAATGCCCAAGCTTGGCAACCTGGAATCCAAGTGCCTGTGTGCATGAGGCCTGGCCCTGTGCACTCTCTGGAGAAGGTGGCATGTTCTGGCCTTGCAGAACAGCGAGGACTGTTCCCTGCCCAGCAGCCAGAGGAGCAGTGCTGGAGTAGCTCCTGTCCAGGGGGAAAGTGAGGAATACTGCAAGTGTCTGAGTTCTGGCTGGAGTTTGCTGGTTTATTTTAGGGTTTGTTTTTTTTCTTTTGGGATTTAGGGGTTTTTTGATTGTTTTTTTATTTGTTAGTGTTTTTAGTGAATTCATGAAATGACATTTCCTTTTTTAGCAAAATAGAGGCTGGTTCATCCCCTGCAGGCAGGGATAAAAGCCTGCTCCAGTTCAGTGCCTGCAGGGAGCAGATTCAGAGAGTGTTCAGGGAACTACTACTGCTCATGGCTGGAAAGTGCTTGCAAATCCTGGAAGGGACCCACTGTAAATATCCCCTTTCCTCTGCTGCTCCTTGTGCGGGAGCTGCTGAGGGCCCTGGAGCAGGCACAGTAACCAGGGTTGCTTTTGCAGTCTGTTCTCCGGAATGCCTTGTATTGAAATATTCCTCCTGTGATCTGAGCAAGAAACTGGCCCAGGCCTGCTCAGTTGGGGGTCAACAGAGCCTGCACCTATCAATGCCAGGGGGTTAAATTCCCTTCTCACATGGACAGGGTGCTGGCTGGGCTGGGATTTCTCCTTGCTACAGCGCTACCCAAGGGTCTCTTCCCTGGCTTACCTTCCAGGTTAGCTGTTAGCCATTTCTTCCTGTGGGGGTACTTGTTCTGCATCAACCTCCTGCTTTTAGCACCTAGAACACTGCCCCTGCTAATCCTCCTGCTTTCTTAATGGCCTCTGATCACTCCCTGCCCACGCTGTGAACTGACACCAGAGTTTTTGGGTGGTGCAGGGGGTCTGGGGCCATCCAGATGCCTTGTATGCTAACATGAGAGAGCCCAGGGCCAGTTTGGTCCCAGTTTCCTTTTTCATGCACAGGGTCTCCTGTGCAAAAATTTCAGCTTTGCTTTTGTTGCTGGCGTTCCCTGCCTTCTTTGTTGATGTTCATCAGGTGCAGGCCTGGGTTTTCACAGTTCACATTGTTTATTTTCTTTTAATCTGCACCAATCTTGTATTTCACAGTTTGCACTTTTTGTATTTCAATAAAAATCAAAATGTAATCTCACAACCAGATATGTCTCTCAAGTGGCAGCAGCAGTGGCACATCTACAAGAAACAAGTAAGGCTGTCTATGCTGCCAACCCACAACCATGCTGCAAGGGAGGAAAGAAAGTATGAAATGCCTCCTATGTGAGTAACTCTGAAGAAATACTAGTTTGCAGGAGCCTTGGGCTGGAAACAGAGTTTAAACAAAAAGGAAGTAGTATAGATCTGGCTCTTTCCTGGAGAGCCAAATCTTCCTGTGATGATGATCAGTCTGCCTAGGATGCCAAGGGTGCCAAGTGGGAGTCACCTTAGGAGCAGCTGGCTAAGTTTAGCCTGTGGCCAGGTGATACATGCAGCAGAAGCCTGCACCTTCTCATGTCAATGTGTGTGGATTGCTAACTTGATGAACAGCAGTCTGGTTAGGACCACCACACTCCCCTTGATCCATATTCAGTTCACTCCCTTTTCCTAAAGACTGCAGTTTGCCTGTCACATCAGTAAGCTTTTTGGCTAGGATGCAAGAATTAGGAGTAGAACGGAGAGCTCTGGAGCCAAGACCATCAGCACGGGGCAGTAGCCTGACTGCTGGGATGCCAGCGATGATGTGTCAGGGTGATGTGTTAATGCTCATGTCGACACTTGCATGTCTAAACTGTGTGCTGCTTGTCAGTTTTCACTGTTCATAAATTGTCCAGCTACGGGCTTCCCAGTGTTGCCAGTTCCCCTGCTGTATGCTGACATGGCCCCTGTAATGGGGTCAGCATGGTTAACATGCCAACGATACAGCAAGATCTCAAACCTCCTCTCAGTGTAGCAGCTGCCTGGCATTGTGCTGTAGCAGCATCAGCTCAGAGGAGCTGGAGAGCAGCTGCATCTGTCCCTGACAGGGGCTGGTGCTGGCAGGACCTGTGTTATGTGCAGCCAGGGGCAGTACTGAACACAGTGTGAACACCATGGCAACTGGACACGTTGTCAAGCTGCCCCCTGGCTTTATGGACACTGATCTGAGAACATTTTTTATAAATACATACAGTAGGCTCACAAGGTGATAGTATTTTATTGTTCATGACTTTGGTGATTATTCCTACTTCTGTGATGGTTTACTTTCTCACTTATTTGCTGATGGTGTTTCCCATCCCTTGTCTTACTGGTGACATGGTGTAAATGGTGGATACTGAAAGCCCTGTAGTAAGCCCCAGATCCTACAGGATGATACAGTGGGTTTTGACACTGTCCTGTGTCTTTTTTCAGTTCATGAAATGACACTCATAAATACACACATATACCACGTGGACAGATTGGTATCACTAAGATTGCAGTGGGATGTTCAGTTTACTGTGTAACCTTCTGAACAGCTGATTAAGAAAAGATTGCTCTGTTAGTTACCTTGTATCCCAAGCTGGAATATTCCCTTCATAGAAGCTTCTAATACACAGAGTAATTTTTCTTTCTTTTTTTCCCCCTATTCCTGCCATTTTATCCACTGTCTTTTTTATAATAACCAGACACCCTTTACACTGAAGCTTAAATCAGCAGTTGCTATTAGTTAATAATTAGTTAAATCAGCAGATTTTTATAATCTTCTTTCAGTTAAAGGGAAGGTGTTGGCACCATACCTGGCATTGTGTGTTACACAGGGTTAACTTCTATCAATACTAGAATACAGCTGTTAACTGTTCTTTCCATATTTTATTAGTCTCTGCTCTCCCTCCTGTCAACTCAAAACATTCCTATGCTTCTTTAAGCATGTAGCAACCATGTACAATGCAAATTCTGTGGGTATATTCCCCCCCTCCTTTTTTCCCCACCTCTTTCCTCTGGAGACGAGTTACTATTTCAGTTTTCCAATTCACTGGTGAGGTCAGCAGGGTCAAACACTGTATGACTGTTCCTCCCACCTCCAGGCACCTGTTCTGTCTGTCCCTTGCTGTCCTTCCAGTAAGTTGATCTCTCCAACTATAATCCACCAGTCCATTTTACCCTCTCTGATGGAAGCAGTAACTTGTTCTGTCCTGCATTCACTGACCCTCCTGCTTCCTGTAGGAAAACAAGCATGAGCCTCGGACTGTCCCAGACCTGTTGGTACACACAGAAAAATGCAGAGTGTTGCTTACACAAAAGTTTTATTGGAAATTCTTTGAATACTTGAAGTACACCGGAGACTTTCCAAAACAATACACTTGAGGAGCCTTCCCCTTCACCCAAAGTATCTGTAAATCAGCAGCTACATACATACTGTCCTTAATATTGAGTCGAGCAGAGGGCTGCTAAAATAAACAGCCTTCCTCACACAAACTCTGGCAGGCCACAGCAGCAGCTAGATCTTTAATGAAGCAGAGCATTTGTGCAGTGGTCAGGGAACTCTGAGCCTAGATGTAGCGACTGTGTGTTGAAACTGAGGAATGTCCAGAGAAGAGGCAGGTGACTCAGCCCTGGAGAATCTCTTATTGCTATGGCCATCCAGCTCAACACTAGCAGCTTTTATAGGCAATTTTCCAGCCTTTTGAAGAGAAGAAAATGTGCCACAGTGCCATTCTGCCTTATGAGAGGTGAGAGCTGTAGCCACGTTAGGAACTCCATCCATAAAGGAGCACAAGTACAAGCCCTCCTGGGTGGGATCAGCAAGAACAGCAGTGCTCCCTACCAGCTCCACAGCTTGGCAGCAGAAGAGCACAACAGGAGTGCTGGCTAGGTGAGGTTTAACCTCAACTATTCTCTGTTCATAGGGTGTGAACCAGCACTTTGCCTCATCTCTGCTGCTCTGCAGCCCAGATAGCATCGCTTTAGAGACTAAAGGTGACAACCACCTGTCTATGAACTACTTCCTACAAAGTGGCAAACCAGCTTCCTGAGTACAGGTGAGAGGCAGTTGATCCATTAATTCCTTGTGTTCCTGCACCTTTCTGTGACCCTTTCCACCTGCAAAACAAGGTGGCTTTTGGATGGGGATCAAGTGTTTGTTATAGCCTATGTAACAAAAGCCATGTTACAAATTTTCATCTTGGAAGCTTTCTTAAATGTTTGTGCATCTTTGCACAGAGAAAGCAATTTCCATGTGAGATCGCTAAAAGGTTAAATTGGTTGAGTAAAAAAAAAAGGTTCTGGTGGATAACTTTGCTTCAGTTAAGCTCTTACCTGGAGTTTTAGAACTTACAAGGCCTCCCAACAAACACATCTCTCAACAAAAAAATCTCAAAGTTCAAAGCATTGCATTGCTCTGGCCTTACAGTAAGCTCTGTTCTGAATTTGGCTCCTTGCTCCAGCAGTGGCACAGAAATAGTGTTCCAGAGTGGAGCTGGGGTTCCTCCAGCAGCTGCAGGTAATCTCTTCCAACTCTGAATGCAGCTAAGCTGAAGGAGCTGCCACACTGCACCAACTAGGAGGCTGGTTACTCAGCCGCTCTGAGGAAATGAAGATGGCTTCTCAGTACTCAAGCAACACAACTCCACTTAAAAGAAAGAAGGGGGAAAAAATGGTTTTGGACAGTAAGGGGTCTTGCAGTTGTTCACTCTAGTTACTCAGGGGAGGAGGAGAGAGAACCACAAGAAAACCCAACTTATCCAAGTTTCTGCTTAGTGTCACTGTTTCTCCTCCCATCCTTACATGAGGCAGAAGACATACAACAGCCAAATCACCCCTAGAGCAACACCAGCCAATCACACAGTCGATGGCTGGATTATTACAAAAATAAAATTTCAGCTACCCAAAAGCCAGCTGATTAGAAAGTACCATAAGCTTCCCCAAAAAAATGTGCTTCTTTAAAGAAGCTGCCTTCTGAATGGCCAGAGAACACTACAAATTTATCCATGCCTATCAGAAAACAGCTTTTTACCAAGTCCCTGCCACTCCATTCCACTGATGTGTGCATTTCATTCAATCAGTGAGCCCTGACTGGATATAATGGACGCACAGTCCCCAAAACAGAGTACAATATTAATCAAGTCTGTCTTAGAAAATAAATATCTTGGATATTTTCCTGCAAAGAGAGACCAGTCTCACTGGCCAGGGTTCCATGGCACACTTGCTGTCTGCAGTGATCAGGACAGAATAACCTGCACTATAACATGAAAACAGAACATCTTTTAAATATAGGTTTCTTTAAAAGCAATAAATATTTTTTTAATTCTTAAGATCATCTATTAACCATAAAGCAGGAAGGCTTGCAAGGATTAGAGGAAAAAATCTTGGACTAAGACTCCTAGTTACATAACCCTAAAGAAATAGGATTCCTAGTATTTACAGTTATGTTTCAAAAGCAGAGACTATGAATTCAGCATCATCACAGCTGCTAAGTGCAGGCTTGCCAACAGTCAACACTGTTAAACTCAGCACGGCCGAGTGTCAGTGCACTTGGGAAGGAAATGGGGAAAGCATTCCTGTAGTTTCATTCCTGCTTATCAGCCACCTAACAGAGGGCCTTGCACAAAATCACTGTGTAGAGACCCAGTTCCTTAGAAGCAGGAAAACAAAGGTAACTTGTATTAAGCAGGTCCCAAAGCTGACGTCTCTCCCTGGGCTCCAAGCACGCACTCTGAAGTCAGGATGAAATGCCCAGTTCTGTGGAATGGATGTCCTGGACTTCAAACGGTTGAATTTGCTGAACTCACAGACCCTGGAAATAAGCCAAAGCTTTCTATGCTCTAACAGGATCAGAGACTGTAGGAAAAATCTGTTAGCAAGAAGTTCTACCTAGGGAACTTACACCACAGGACCCTTGGAGAAAGCATATGGCAACTTTCCACAAAGCCCCTCCATACAGAACACAGACTGAGGAGAAAGTAAGTTTCCATACACTGGAATCTGACTTCCTGTGTCCCTCCTGAAGTCTTAAAACTGACTGTGAGCAGGAAAAGCAGTCCAGAGCTACGTGGTGGAAAAGCTGAGGAGAATCAGCAGATGAGTCGTATCTGTCATTGAAGAGAGAAAAGAAAGCTCACTTGATGGAAGGAACTAGTCAATGTGAACAAAAGGCAGAGCAGGGGCGATAGAGATACTCGTTGATGTCATCTCCAGGATGCCTTGAGGAGGAAGAGTTGCTGCAGCAGAACTGGGAAACAGCTTCACTGCAAGGTTTCCACAAAAGCATCAAATTCTTTGACGTTTTTCTCATGTACTGCCAGCTTCTCTGGTAATGAGTCCTGGAAGGGTAAGGAAAGGTGTGGATCAGGGCTCATTTGCAGCAGAGAGAAGGAAATTTTAAACACACTAGGGAAAAAATCTGTTTCCGAGTCATGCAATCCCTCGCCAATGCTCCGGGCTCACCTTTCTACGTGCACAAAACCAGGAGCCCTCTGGCAGCATCCAGCAAGTGACCCTGAGCAGGGCACTCTGCCCACAGTCTGTTTGTTCTGCAGGAACAGGAGGTGCACTGGGGCCTCACCTTGTGCAATCCCCACCAGCTGCAGCACAATAACCCGCTCATGTCATTGCCTTCGTCAAGTCACGTGCTGCTCTCAGACTCTGGTTTTCATTTTTCTCCACAGTACGGTACGATGCCAGAGAGCCTAACAGAGCACTCACCCAGACATGACTTTCACCAGCCACACCAGAACTCCAACTCTGTTCAGGCTGCAAAGTCAGGCCTGGTTTGCCACCAAGTGAGACACCCCAGAGGCAAGATTAGTTTGGGGTCCAGACAAACACACTGGTTTCAGAGGCTCAGGAGTGCCACAAACAAATAAATCTGCATTTATTTGGAATATATTAGTGATGGACTCCCTTTGGACAGGGTCTCTCTTCTGAAAAGTGTAGCAAAGACATGGGGCCTGTAAGAGTGGGTCCAGAAGAAGGCCCAAAAACAATCAGAGGGCTGGAGCACCTCTCCTGTTAAGACAGGCTGAGAGACTTGGGGTTCATTCAGCCTGGAGATGAAAAGGCTGAAACCTTATTGTGGCTTTTCAGTACTAAAAGGAGAAAATGGGAACAGACTTTTTATCAGGAGCTGTTGTGATGAGACATGGGGCAGTGGTTTTAAATTGAAACACAGTAGATTGACACTAGATAAAAGAGAGAATTTTTTTATGAAACTGGTGAAAAACTGTAACAGGCTGCCCAGAGGTGGTGGATGGCCCATCCATGGAAATAATCAAGGCCGGTTTAGATGGGGCTGAGCAACCTGATTTAGTTGAAGATGTCCCTGCTCATTGCAGAGGGGTTGGACTAGATGACCTTGAAAGGTCATCCTTGAAATCCTTCCAACCCAAACTATTCTACAGTTCTATGAAGATACTTTTTTCAAACTAGGAATAGGGAGAGCATTATAAAGTACATATGATTCCCACAGAGATTTCAGGGTTCCATACCAAATCCTCTGCCATGGACTGTGCTCCAATGTCAATGGAGAGGCTGCTGAGTTGAGGGGGGTTCTGAAATTCACGGTAAAATGTCCCCAGGTCCATTGGAAGAATGTCATCTTTTGAAAATGCTGGTTTCTAGAATCAAAGACACTGCTGTTAATTCCCAGAGACACTGGCTTCCCTTTTGTTATAATCTCAGGTAAAGTCATTACCTGCTATCAGTAAACATCTTGGCATTACAACTGTTGCTGCAGTAATGCATATTAAATAACTGACGAACAGCCAATATCACTTGATATCACTTGAGCAGTTGGAAGAGAACATTTCTTTGGAATCTGGCTCCTCTAGGTGCTAAGAGAGAGGATGCCAAGCCCAGATGTTAGCAGAGAATTGAAACAGTATTTAATTTGTAGCTGTTGATTCTTGGTACCAGTGTCTTTGCAGTTCTGTCACGCCCTAGCGTGGTACTGTGGATGATGTGTCTTTTCCCCTCCCACTGAAATCTCTGACATCACTTGCCATCACACCAGCACGTGAAGCCCACCTAAGGTGCAGGTGTTGTGTAAGAGCTCTGATGAGGGCACTTACAAAGTCGATCATAACAAAGTCATCATGGGTGTTCCCTGTGCTGCTGCCACTGGAGCCCTCCGAGTGTAAGCTGCCTTGTAGAGGAGATTCCGTTTCTGGGGATTCAGGAGGATTGACCTGCACAAGAAATCAAAGGTGAGCACTGCTCTTACAGTCTGTGTGTCTGTGTACTTGGGCACTGTGGGGGCGGTTCAGAGGTTGGACAGTACACTTTAACCACAGCAGGGGCAGCAAACACATGCTGTTATTTACATGTCTAGAGAGCCCAAGATTCAACACAGGAGACTTCTTGAAACCAAACAGATGAATAACTAGTTATTTTCTCCACAACCAAAGCGTATTCAAGGCAGAGAATAGCATGGATGTCTGCATAAGGGATGCTGAGAAGGCACATATATCTCTGGAAGAGTCTTACCATGGGGTCGTTATCTTCCAGCTCAACATTCTTGGGAGCAAACATGGCAAAAGGAATGTCTAAGTTGGCCATGGTCACCTGAGGAGATTTAGCAAACAGAATTTCAATAAGATGCTCTGCTTACCTGGCGCAGAAAAGGATATTGAACATCTTTGTCAGGCCAGCTAAAAACAGCCTAAAATCACATCAGCAGTTAGGCAGGAGGCTGACAACCTCATTAAACAGTCATGAAATCTAGAGATGATACTCAGTTGAACTAATGAAGATCCACCTTGAGGTGGGATTGCTTCCATATATATTGTATAATATAGGCAAGGATTAATGAACTGCTACAAATTGAAACAATTTTCCTTCTTCCATCCAAAAGGCCTACAACTGCAGCCCTAGGAACTAATCAGATCTCTAAGCTGCCCTAGCTGAACTTAAATGCTTGCTTCTAGAGATGAACTGGTCTACTGCATGCTCCTTCAAGGAAGAGAAGCTTGCTACCAGCTTTCCTAGTTTATGGACCTGTGGTAGTGGCAGATCATTGTGAGATCCAAGTGGAGTTTCAAGTCTTCTGTTCTCAAATAGGGTGCTGGCAAAGTGGAGCAAATTCAATGCCTGTCACATCACCAAAGGATTTTATGAAAAACAAAATATGCCTTGGCAAAACCTTGTAGGCAAATGCAGCAGGCAGCAATATGCACTCTGAGGCTGTCTTGGCATTGGGGTGTTTTTTGCTCCTCTATGTACGAACACATGGGAAAACAGAGTTATTATGGTGCTCTCTGAGAAGATCTACTGCTCATTACCTGGTTAATGGGTTTGTTGACAAAAGCTCCCACCTTCCGGATAAAGATGGTCTCCAAAAGGTCATGTGGGGAGCTGCACTTTCCTTCGCTGCTGTTGGATACTGTTTCTGTGTCCTCACTGGGGGAGGAAAATACAAAATTAGTGCCTCCTGACACAAACAGGGTAGATAAATAACATTCTTTATGACACTCCTTGATTTTTCCTGGTTTACTCCTAGTATTGGAAGGACAACAGAAATCTGTCCTTGTACCAGTCAGGAGCACAAAAGGAAAGAGGACACTTGTAGAATCAGATTTTTGTTTAAAGCTGGACAAAAACTATATAGTTGAATGTAAAGGTGATGAAACAGACTTTTCTTCTGGGAAACTGACTTTTTAATTTGTGGGTGTTCACAGCAATTCCTGTTCATCACAAGTATTTTTTCAGTAACACAGTAGTCACAGATCTCTCAGGAGGTAACAACCACAATTATATCCGTCACTCAATTTACAAATGCAGCAGTCTGGTACATCACAACAGCCACTCCCAGCATGATTAATTCACTCCATGGCTATTAGGTACTTCAATGACCTATTTGTTTTGTTTTTTTTCCTACCACAGATATTTGGAACTTTAAAACAATAAAAATAGTTTTGTCCCATGGAAAGAGGATTGATTACCTAGATAGTATACCCAGGAAAGTGCTAGTGCAACTGAGTTTTGGTTTCTCCAGAGCAAAATCTCTGTGACTCAAAACCGTGTGACCCCAGGACAGATTTCTCAAGAAATAAATATGGTGATCAGAAAAACAGAAGGATTTAATTAGATGTGAGGGAGTTGATTTAGGACAGTTTCAGGTTGCATTGTTTACTTTTAAGTAACTTTGTGCCTAAAGTTTCTTACTAAAATGGTGAACAGATTTATGTAACTACAACTGGTTGTGGTAACAACACACATTATGTCTCTAGAGAATTTAAGATTCATTTTTGAACTTACTGCATTGTTATACAATCAACAAAACCAGCAGAAAGACTGAAAAAAAATATGAAATTGATAATAAAGTTGACACAGAAGAAGATATATTACATAGAAAAAGGATATTACATGGACTGGGAGGTTTAAATAGAGGGGCAAGATCATTGATTGGAGAAAGGCTGAAAAAGCCCCAATCAGAGAAAGCTGTAAGTTGATTTGAGGGATGAAAAGACAATAGTTATGCTACAAGCAATAGACAAAAAGGGGAAACAAGAAGTTTTATCTTAATAGGCTTATAAATAGGTTAGCAAAAGTGGTGGATCATCTAAACTAACCTACCTGCTAGAAGGAGTAGCTGCTGAGTAATGGACTCCATCCAGTGGGGTGCACATCCTCTCCTGGTCAGCTTGAGTGCCATGTGCTGGCTGGCTAGGAACTGGGGGAACTCCCCCTTCTTTGCCTGGACCAATCAACTGAGACAGAAAGGAACAGTCGAGTTAAGAGATCTCAACATCAAACCAAAACCACAGTGCAACACAATGTATATTCCATCATACTGGGCGTAAGTTGAGGGAGTTTTGGCATATGACTGGGCTCTAGCCCCTGTAAGCTTCAGAGAGATGTCATGTAGAAGTGGATTATCACAATACAAAGTCATTTTTTACTCCCTTTCTACTCTGCTCTTCTCCACTTCAGGCCTGTTTTACACTGCAGAATTCTCTGGCTGTTAAGTCCTCTCCTTCATGGGGAAGAATGGAGGAAAAAACCTTACATCCTCTTGCTACAACCCCATGGCTCCCTACAGCTTCCTGAGAATGGGAGGTGGAAAGGGAGGTGCTGATCTCTTCTGGAATTGAGTGATAGGGTGCATGGAAGTGGTTTGATGCTGCACCAGGGGAGGCTTAGCCTGGACATTAGAAAGCATTTCTTTGCACAGAGGGTGGTCAAAAACTGGAACACTGTTCTTTTCCTAGAGAGGTAGGTGGCCAATGCCCCAGACAGTCAGTTTTTAAAAGGCATTTGGACAATTGCCTTAATACCAAGCTTTAACTTGGCCAGTGCTGAACTGGTCAGGCAGTTGGACTAGATGCTCACTGTAAGACCAATCCAACTGAAATAATTTTATTAACATTGTGTCAGCAAAACTGGTGTAACAGCAATATCACAAGCAGAAAAAGAATTGTGTCAGCTATTTTTCTGATGAACCAATATAACTATGTCAATATGAACTGTCAGTGTATCCTATGCCTAGCCTACAGAATTGTGCTTGGACAGCTACAGGGGCAGCAGTTCTGCAAGCCAGGCTACATTTGGAATCAGTGATGAGCTGGTGCAGGCAAACAGGTCTGGTGCTGCTCTCTTGGCATAGTTTTTCCGCATGAAAATACCCCAGTAAAGTCAGGGATGCTGAGGAGCCAATTTCCAGCTCCTGTGGAAGTTGTGCTTTCTCTGTATTTACTTGACATTCTCTCCCTTCCTGACAGACAGGACAGCAATGCATGCACTAGTTCCAATGCCTCTCTCGGGTGTACAAGTGACACAAATGGCTGCAATACCAGCCACGCTGTTCTACTCTCTACAAGTACCTGGTGAGGGTGTGCAGCATTCAAGCCACCAGCAAAGAGTACAGGATACCCCATGTCAGCTGATCCAACTCCCAGGGCAGCAGGCTGATAGGAAAGACGAGAGCTGGAAAGCTAAGAAAGAAGAGAAAAAACAAGGGCAAAGGGAGAGGAGAGAGGAAAGGGAAGGGAAATGCCCCACAGCCTAAATAATCACCAGTCACTGAAGAAAGAACAGGAAAAGTCAGAGGCACAGCATTTCAGGCTGGCCAAAGGATGCTAGATTTTCACTGGAATCAATAATGTAGGTAATTGTTCTAGAAAATTCTTATTGCTATGAGGACTACTTGACAGTAGTCCAGGAGACTAAGTCTGAGCCCTGACAGGAAAACAAGATTGGCTTCCTACACGTGTAGGAGGAGGCTGTGCAAGGTATGACTGACATCCAGTCCCAGGGAAGCTCTGCTCTACAGGCCTATTTCAAATACTAGTGCAGTGGGTTGACACTGGCCAGATGCATGAATGCCACTGTGAACTTTACTAAAGAGCTAATATTTAATACATTTTTATCCCAAAACAACTTCAGCCTACTCCCACTGCAAATTAAAACAGCTGATCTTGCAGACCTGTTCAGATAGCTTCAGTGAAAGAATACATGGTCCCATAAATGTGCCAGGTAAAGAGAACTGGGAAGCTAACCCTTTTGAGATTGCTTTAGGAATTAAGTGTTCAAAGCAGTGAAACCCAGGAGAAATCCCTTATACATCCCAGGTAGAAATCTACCCAGTCAGGTTTGATAAAACTTTCCTGTTTTGACTTGCCTGAGCTCAAGAGGAACATTTTTTCCAGAGCTCAGTGTGAGCTCCAGCAGCACCAAAGCTGATGTTCTTTACAGGGATCAAAATGAGGAACAGCACCTTCATTCAGAGGCCAGTTAAGCTGAGTGGAGCTCTAATGACTGTACAGGTTCTAGGGACATTGGCTGTTAACAGAAAACACAATTGTGCCTTACTACTTGTGTCTTTCACTAACAATCCCTGACAGCTGTTTTGTTTTTAGGTGTGCTTGTCCTGTCTTTAGGAGACCTTCATGTGCAAAGGCATTTAAGAAGCCAGTCTCAGTAAAGTGTCTGGCTCACTGTGGATCCACGAGTCTTTTCCATGCACAACAAACACTCCATATTGTCAAATTTGCATTTTCCTGTATTTCATTTGTCATGCCAGAACTCATATTCTGGCCATGTAGAGCATATTCTATTGACAACTCACTTGATGTGAAAAGGCCAGTCCCAACACTGGGACCTTCAAGGTGTCCGTCACCACAGGAGGAGGGGTCTGAAAATGTGCCTTTGTGACAGTAAAAACACACTGTGCACAGACACAGACAAACAGAGGAAACAAGGAAAAGAGAGAGTGAGGGGGGAGAGAGAAAGAGAGAGAGAAGGACTTCAGAGAGGAATTATGAAGAGTTGGATGAACTGAATGCTAGTGAAGAGGTTTTGGCTGCAGCAGCCACACCTACACAGAGAGCAGAAGTCTCAGTATTGCTAGAAGCACATTCATTTTGTAAAGAATTGAGTGTTTTTCAATCTGTGTGAACCACTGAACACAGGTAATACTTTAGACCCCAGTGAACCCTGAAAGTAACTGCCAGAGACTGTTCCACAGTTAATTATAATTGGTACCAGCCAATTAGCAAGGAGAAGGCTGAGCAGATGCCAGAAAAAGTACTTTTTTTCTTTTTTTTTTTTAATTTACAAATGACTTGTATTTCAGCACTCTCAATCCAACCATACTCCCTGTCCTCCAGCTTTCTGAGGGATCCTACCTTGGCAGGTCTGTGCTGCACCTTTAGAATAAAGGGGACCCACACTACAGTGCAATTCAAGCAGACTGATGTGAAATGAGAACTCCATCATCAGGAGCAAAATCCCAGAAGTAAACAGTCTCACAGAGGGTGCTAATGCAAAAAGGGCAATCCAAACCTGGTTCAGTCCCATACCTCCTCCCAGTCATTTTCCTACCAATGGTTTTCACTTTGAGGAAAGCTTCAGCTTCATTTCTGGGTACTACTCATGGCCATACTCTCCTGAATTTTGGGCTGCTTCACAACACACATACACAGACATGCAAGCTCACAGAGAAGGTAACAACTATTGTATCATAGGTTAGGTCTCACTTTTACTGAAAAGGCAGTTAGAGATTCACACAATTTGCCCACAAAATCACACAGTTCCTAGTATTTTCCTAGTCGTTAACCCAGATAGGACATATAGAAAGCTGGAGAAAAAAAAAATTAACTTCTTCTGTCCCTTTTAATTTAAGGTCCACTCTGCCAAGGCAGCCTTACAATTTCAACTGTGGCAACAAAGACTGGCAGTTGCTTTACAAATAAGGGCACAGCATATGGCAACTATGAGCCACAGAAAGAGCAAGAACGTCGGCTCATACTTAATGTGAATGCTCAAGGTTCAAGTGGTTTCATAAAGTTTTTCCCCTCAATGACCATAAAGCCTCCTGACCCCTGGGGAAATGTCAACTTCAATGTAGTTACATACTCTACTACTGCTAAGTAACACTGGCACAAGCAAGCCAGTGGAAATTCCCTTATGAAATCTTTTGTATTTACCCCACTTTAGGAAAACACAGGACACAACTCAGCCACAAACTCATTTCCTGAACTGTGTATTGTAGAATAAGGAAAGCTTTATTCCGTCAGACTTACCATCAGAGCTGGCTAATTAGTTCAACACTGCCTGATAGCTGGTCACCTGAAATCACTTTGGCACAAAAAAGCTCCCTAAGAGAAGCTCATTTCTAGCTCATTCATAGAGCAGAATACATTCTGCTAAACCAGGCATATTAATTCCTCTGAAGCAGCAGAAAGACCCATAGCAAATTCTCTCAGTTTGAAACAGCATTCCAATTACACTGCATTCTGTGTTTCACATTGACAGTGAAAGAGATTTAGAGTCTTTAGATTGTCTTTAAAGGTCAGTAGAGCCATCTGCTTGGCTGGACAACAAGGCAGGGCAATCCTGAGCATTTAAAGCAATAGGACAACTGCAGCTCTGGCCAAGTCTTCAAAATACAGGACCGTGGAGTCAGATACATAAGACAGTAAAAGAACCTGGAAGTTTTTGGGATTTTATATTCAAAAGGAAACCATTATCTATTTATTTTAAAATTGAAATTTAAATTAAATTTGCACAGGCAATTATTTTGCCAATACTTATTCCTGCTGCCCCAGCTACTTTTAGATGGTTCGACAAATACAGCTTGTGTCTTTTTTCTGTCTTTCTTCAGCATTTTCCTGGAATTTCACTGTTTCTTTCTCCATGTCAGTCTGTTACTCTGACTTAGGCTGCCTGGCATCAGTGTCTCGAACTCCTCCTCTTGCAGTATTGGTATGCACGTGTGTAAGTACACTGCTATCCTCTTCAAGCACACCTCAACCCAGCTAGAGGAATAGGCTCTTTTAATCCTTCTCAGTAATTCTGACTTTCTAGGCCCCTAGAATTTTGTTGAAATTAGTATGTAATTTCAGTAGGTTTTACTCAAGAGTGTAATGACATAAACAGCCCACACATTAAATTTTTATTAGCAGCAGGAGGCTTTCTGTTTGCACAACAGCTGATGTAGGAATATGAAACTGTTCTATCAATTGTTCTATCTAGAAGTAAAAAGAGCCTGTTTTCTCTTACCTGAGATGGAGGAGAGGTGGAAAAGGATGTGGTACACACTTCTTGGGAATCTTCTACTGAGGGGTACACTGCACCATTGTCCTCTCCAGCTCTAAAGCAGCAGGAAAAGACAAGTTTTCTAACTGGAAATATTCCTTAAAACAAACAAATAGTAAAACACACTGGGACAAACACTGCAGGGAGGTTGAGAGTATTTGGGTGTAGTTGAAAGGAGAATTATGAAGGGCTCTCATTCTTGCCAGATCTGAGGAAAACAAATTGGGAAAAAAAGTCAGTTTTCCTCTCCGGTGTTTGTCTTCTACCCCATGTAAAACAACAGGGGTGCTTCTAACTAAAGCTTTTTGTGATACCAGTTAGTGCTAGTGGCTTTGGTGTTTACACAGCCTTTGTCAAACAACAGCACCGGTCCCAATTTGAATGCCCTCACATTCATTTTAGAGAAGACAAACCTCTCATCTCCAAAGAGAAATTAAACTGATCTTCCCCCAGTGGAAATATCCAGGGATGCATGCATCTAGACACATAGTTCTGCATCAGAATTAACCATTACACTTTCAAATTCCTGAAGGCAGCCAAGATTTAACATCCTTTGTGTCCAAGTGCTTCTGTGAAGAAATTGGGAAAATACTGGGGCTTGCTGCACTCACTCATCTCAATGTGAGGAGAAAGACATCACCCTTCATCACATGTTTAACTATGCCAATATTACTGACACTGCTTCTCCGCTGTCCCTTCCCATCCTGTCAACAAATAGTGGAAAGGCTCTGTATTTGGGCATAATGGATGCCTTTACCATGCCCCATGACTTCAACTGAGTATTTCCTCACCTGTAATTGCAGGGATGCATGGGTGAAGAGCTGGGATAGGGACGGTCCACAAAGTGATCAATTATAATCCCCATGATAGGAGGGGTCCTCTCAAACTGCCTGCAAGGCAACAAGCAATGGAGTTACTGGCTTCTTCTCTCTGCTCTTCCCAATTCGTGGTGCCTTCACAGAAAACCCTTGTGTCTATTCATGGGATCAGAGCATCTTTACAATTTAGTCCTGTGATTCCAGGCATGCATCAACAATTTGGAGTTCTAGAGCCTGGCTCAGGGCTACCCAAATACTCCCCTTGCTCAAGGCTTAAGCGTGAGAGTGTTCTTCATGAAAGAATCTTAGCAGGAAAGGATAAGCAGAAGGGAAAGATTTGGAGGCTCGGAATACGAGGGGTTTAACAGCAAATTACTGTAAAACAGTTTCTGGCATGATCACATTTTCTCACCTGGTTGACATGAAAGCAAGGTTGATTCTGTAGGCACACGACAAAGTGATGGTGCCCACTGGGGTACCCACTGTCCCAACACGGACTGTCTGGAAGCCTGTGAAATTAAGGAGTAATTATCAGTTCCACTGATTATTTATGGGCCATACGTTTTTATTCTGAGGTTACATTATCTTATTTCAGTAGCGTTTCCATTATCTCTTGCAATCTGAACTCCAAAAACACACATAGAACCCATAACAAAACCACAGCACTAGGTTGCCTTGCTGGTAGGCTTCACCTGCAAGGCTTCTGATGTTGCTTCCTGGCTTCTGGGTCTAAAATACTGTTCTGAAGTGCTTCTTGTTCTCATGATCTTTACCAGTACTGCCCCTTATCAAAATAATTCTATATTCTTATTTCAGGTCTGTATCACTAAAGTCAAAATGGCAATCACCTGAGATTTTGTCCAAGTACCACCCTTAAACCTATCAGCTTGTGATACAAGGCTGCACTGGCAGATCTAGACAAAAAACATATCTTAAGCCTCAGGCTAATTTTCCTTATGGTGCTTGGGAATAGTAATCAAAAGGCAGTCAGAATGAAACACAGTTCTGCTCTTGTTCATGTGTTGTCTAAGCATACCTTCTCCCAAGCCACTCAGCTGGACTTCACCAAAATATATCCTGAAAGAAAAGGAAAAAGAAAAGCTGTTAGATCCAATTTGGACAAAATGCTATACATTCCTTATTTAATTTAGGGAATTGAAAGGCTGGAGCTACTTTTTCTCTTCAGGAAAAAAAAAAGCCCAAAATAAATGTCTGGAATGCCCACCTCAAAAAAACCTTACAGCTGCTTCAGAAGAGCAGATCATGTAAAAAGAAGGAGAAAGAGAAAATGGTAGTCCAATCAGAAATTTCTCTTTTTTAAGCCTCTGTGGTTAAGTCTACAGTTCAGAGCAAAATGTGAAGTGATACAAACTTCATAGATAGGTCTGAGTCTAAAAGCTCTTGCTCATCACACAACATAAAAGATTAACTGTACTGTAAAGAAACCTGTTCTTACGCACGTGCCAAGTCAGCAACGGAGGCAAAAATAAGAAAAATGGCTGGAATTTCTTTTTGAGTTCTCACCTGTGCAAATTATAACAAACCTGAGATTTACAACCATATAAATTAGCTATGCAAACACGTCAAAGACTTTTCTCACAGACAAAAACAGGGTCTGGAAGATAACTATGAATCACAAGCCAGTCAGACTCACAGGCTAAAAAGAACTGAACCCAGTATTTGGATGAGTAAACTGCAAGAACAACAGGAGGTGGAGTTGAGGATGTATCTTTAAAATGGAGTAACAGGAGAGAGTCTGAATCTGTGCTGCAAAAGTACACATTGCAGTTATGTGCAACATAGAGAGGCATTTATCAAACACAGGCCAGACACGAAACAGTTGGATGCTAGCAGAGCAATTTAACCAGGGATTGCATGTAGAATTTTTTTTACTCTTCCTAACATGGTAGTCAAACACTTCACAACCTGTGCTTAGCTTTTCTTTCAATGGCTCAAGTGAAGGCTGTAAGGTGATACATGGACCAAAGTTTTCATCTGTCACTGATCATTAGCAGTAGTTCTATGCAACTAATTTGATTTTATTACTACTCATCCCTTTTTAACTGTATTTGCAGCTACACTGTGCAAGTCTGGGAATGGGAAATTTCTGCTTTACCTGTACAATATTACATATTCATGGCCTTGTTTCCTTGAGAGTCGGTAGGCTGGAGTTACTCTGGTTATAGCAAGCAAAGACTTCAGCAGTAGAGACAGCCTGTTGTATACAGTGTATGAAACTTTGATTTCTTTGTCACACCTAGAGAACACAAAGGAAAAGAATTAGTCTTTTGTCCACAACTAAGTTGGGGTCTTTTGTCCACAACTAAGCCTGAGTTTGGGGTTCTTGTTTGTTTTGATTTGCAGTTGCATTTGTTTATTTTATTTTAAATAAAAACTGGTCTGTGTCAGTTGTTTAATTTTATTGCCAAAATTATAAATAAAGCCCCAGTGTGGCCAACTGTACTGACCAACCAGCTAAGAGTCTTGCTTCAACCTAGTCACCTGCTGTAGAAGAAATTGCTGAAAAATGTCATGCAGCCTTCTACTAAACAGAGACATTCTTTTCAATATTAAAAAAATTGTCATTACTGAGACTATGAATTCTTGTATCTGAGGAAACCTACTAGTTGTAATGGAAGAATGAAGAAGGAATTAAATGACCAATTTACTTCTTGACACCGATGTTCAAACAGTTTGACTGCTGCTCTGGACAAAGAGGGAATTCCCTCTGAAGGGCCCTTGGCCACACAGCCAGTGTGTGCTCATGGATCACCACATGTGGAGTAACCACATGTACCCACTGCATCAGCCAAGAACTACCAACACAAACAATGTGTGAAGAATGCACTTACTTTTCATTCATTTCCAGACACCAGATTTCCAGCTCCATGGAGTCCCCCTGGATCAGAGAGAAGATGGCAAACAAAGGCTCGTATCAGAACACAGACCTTTTCAAATCTCATTAGTGATCAGCAATGGCCACACCTCTCAATGGTTTGTCTCCTGGCTCCCACCTTCTTGTGATGCAGTGATAGAAAAAGGTGCACTGGAAGTGTCCCTGCACAATTATGTCACCAAGGAATACCTTCCTCAGAATGCCTAAGTTCTTCATGGCCTAAGAAATTAGTTTCTTAAAATTTAAGAATTTAAGAATTTAATTTTCTTAAAATTAGTTTCCTAAAAAAAATTAGATTTTGCTGCTGTGCCATTTGTGTGTTTGGCCTCAGATTTTTGCAGTGAATTGCTTCTGTTAAACAATACATTTCTTTTCATTAGCATATCATCTAACTTAATAACATTTAGATATTCTCACATTGTCTTGGATTAAAGGGCAGGAGTTCTGGTAGATGACTTAAGATTCAGGCAAAAAAACCCCACAAACAAAGGAAAGGGCATCTGTTTCGACTCAGATCTCACCTCTGAGGTTTTGAGAGAAATCTCCACGCACATAGACCGTCCAACAGCGGGCAGCTGTCCTGCCAGGGCTTTCTTTGCTTCATGAGTAACCTCTGGTATATCTTTGATTGCCAAATTGAACTGCAGAATCAAAGACATGGTTCCATTTTTTTTTATTTCTTTGAAACACTGCCTGATGGTACATTTCAGACAGGCTCACAGACCCATATATAACATACTAGGTCACTCTCCACTGAAATATTTATGAAACAGAAAATTCCCAGTTGAGTTCAAGCTTTTCATATTTACGAAGATTCCCTTGGCTGCTAATTCAAATGTTTTTCTTGATACTGCTATAAAAAATATGCTCCTTTTCCCTCACTTCTGTGCTGTCTTCACCCACAGAGTATCTTGAGTCTTTTCAATTTTAATAAAGCCCATTGCTAAAATGTCCTGAATTGCAGAGTAGCAAACTTCTGACATATAAAAAAACTCATCCCCCCATCCCCAAGCAGATCTTTGAAATGTGTCTTAGCGGACAGGAGTTGCTGAGAGGCTCATTTCTCTTTCCCCTCATCAGCCTTTAAGAGTCCAGAGCGATTTGTTGCACATGAACAACAACCACCAAACTCCCCTGCAACATCACCAATGAACATAACTGAATATAGTACCTTTTCTATGAATAATTATTACTGTCTGCACAAGACTGTAATTATCACGTGGTGTTCTCAGCACACACACAGAGTTATGGAGTTGCTTTAAAAAATATGACCTTACCCAGTCAGAACCTGTTGGGGAGGACGATGAGCGGGTGCAGATTTTCTCTCCCAGTCGGGCCTGGACAATTACTTGTACTGTCTGGAATAGAAAGAAAAGGGAACACAGTAATGTTTTGGGCTCAGCACAGCCCTCAGCTCAGAGCCTGAGCTACACAACCTCCAAGTGAAAAAAAATGAAAGGGCTGACCAAGATTTAGAGAAGTAGAGTTTGCTACACTGATCTTCAGTTATAATCAATTTAGATTATTACATTTAACAGGCAAATGTATTTCAGAAAGAAAATAATTTTAGGCTGACCTTTCTCTGTAACAATATTAAGAGACTAAGTCAATTTTGCAATCAAGATTCGCAGTTTTCAATAGAAAATTAAAAAAAATTTACAAAAAAATCCCAAGCCTGGACAACTAAAGTCAAAGGAATCTATACATTTATACCAAACCTATTGTTGGATTATCTGCTTGCACCAATGTATGAAGTGAGGCCAAATTTTATAATTACATATCAACATAATTCAAAAGAACATTCTGGTATTATTGTTTTTGGATGCAATATAAAAATTTTGTTTGGCTGAAAGAGTGGAGTTTAGCAGAATAAACTACTCAACAGCTGGGTGGTTAGACATGCTGCTAGAAATCCAAAGCTGACAGAGGTGTGAAGTGCCTACAGCTGATTCTAAAGCAGGATGTTTCTGGAGAATGGAAGAGATTTGGAAGGTAGAAAAAAGGGGAAAATATGTTTTTCTAGTTGCTCTCAGCAATCTCCTAAATTTTACATCAGCTTTTCTTCCTTTGTTCTTCAGCAATACAGAACAAAACAAAACAAAAAAACCCCACCAAAACAAAAACAAACAAACAAAAAAACCCAAAACCAAAACAAACCTCAGTCTTGTTACTCCAGCCACACCAAGTACATTGTTTGTTTTTTGGGGTTTTTTAAACAAGGAAGAAGAGGCATTTGTCCAAATGCAAAAAAATTACCTTTAAAGCAAAAAATTTGATGAACTTGTCCAGGTCCTTCCTGTCCTGGGAACTGAGATCAGTGTCCATTGCATATGGCAATCTGAAATATAGCACAGGTCTGGGAATGAAGTCTTCCTCCAGATTTCTGTTTAGATTTCAAAATATTTTTGCCATTAGAGGCCACCTCAAAAGAAATAACCACCGAAGCCCTCTGCCTGTCAAAATCCGAGCATGCTAAAAACTTTGGCATGTAAGTGTGAGGTATAAAAATGTGCCCTGATAGTTTATCTGGTCAGGGCAAACATCAAAAAAATTTAAAAAACAAAGAAATCTCACAATTAAAACTGAGTACAAGTTCTACAATTTTACTAGCTTATTTTTAAAAAGGAAAACAAACAAACAAAAACCCAGAACACCCCAACACCACACTGACTGCATTCTATGCCAAGCTAACCATCAGAAATGGAAGTCTCTGCTTCAAAAATAAGGTATCTTCAGCTATCAGCACTGGTCAAAACCAAACCAAATTGTTTTCTTAAGCCTGAAATTCTTGTAAGAGTATTTCAGCAGAAATCTATATACTAAACCATTGCTGGAACAGGCTACACTGCTTCTTACAACAAATAGTACTTGCAGTAGAACTATACAGCTACAAAATTCAGTACAACCAACTGAAAAAGACACACATTTTGTCAAGAAATAGACCAAAATCCTCTGTTCGCTTCTCTTGAAAGCTCTGATAATAAATACTTAGCTTTCACATTGACACTGCCTTGTTTTTCACAATACAGTTGTTTCTAGGAACACAATGAACATGCACAGCATCTGAAGCAGGGCAGGGCAAGGCACTAATCCTGTTTCTGGCACCATCATGTCACATGGCCTGGGATAAATCACAATCCTTCTGTCCCTCAGTTGCTTCACACAAAAATTAATAATCATATAGAGACCATTGGGGAGGAATGCCTTAATTAGCAGCATTTGTTGTAGTTTTTGCTCGTAAGCCTTCTAAGTATTAATTCACCCTTAATCCCTGCTGCAGTTTTGAGACAGCTAATCAGCCTGGAGCAGCCTGTCAGACATGCCATATTTATGGAACGTGCTGCTCCTCACAGGAATGCTGGCGAGCCGAGGTCAGGGAGCACGAGCAGCTGCTGTGCACAACTGTTACTCAGTGTTCAGTGGTTAAAGACTGAACTTACAGCAAGGTATGCTATCTATGCAAATTAAAGCTTGCAGGGCAAAGGGCCAATGGCTCTGTTCACACAGAAAATACACACTCTTTAATGACCACACACATGCAGTACTTCTATTTAAAACATCAAACTTAATGACAGTAAAGGCCTAATGCTTTAGGAGCATTAATCAAAAAGGGCTGCAAGATTAGAGTGCTGCAATTTATAGAGCATTTTATAGAGAACAGTGCTGCTTTCTGAATTACTCTATAAAAAGAAAGCTGGAAATATAACAGTTGAAAGTTCCTAGGCTACATTCATACCACATCTCCTTAACCTGTACTGTTCTCGTTACAAATTATAATTTAAATTGAGAACTAACAACAAAAGTGATTTAACATCAGATGCATTATCAAATGAACCTTTGGATATTTTAACCTCCTTATTAGAACGGTTATGCCTTCTTTCCCTGCGTTTACCTCCACTATACTGATTACAGGCCCTTTCTACTGGGGGTGGTGCAGAAGGAAAGTCAGCATTTAAAGTGCTTGATGCAGTACTCAAAAAAAATAACCTTTTAGTACAGACATGTACCACTACAAAAAAACCCACAACCCTCCCCAAACAAACAAGCAAACAAAACCCCAGGCAAGAATAACCTGTTATTCTTTTGACTTAATTATGTATAGCAATGTAAGGGCTGAGGAGATCTGTGATCTTTGGCAAATCTGGCTGGTATAGGCAATAAAATACTGCGTTAAAAAATAAGCTTTTCTCAGTGAGGAGAATGCTGACATTTAAATACTAAGAAGAAAAAATTATACTGATTTTAATGTGAAAAGTGTTATGTGACCCCTGTGGAAAGATGCAAGGAAGTATATATCTTGATATTGTGGGAGAGCTGTCAAATAAAGCACCCACATTTGCCTTTTGAGGCTGGAAAAACGTTGCGATATCAACTACTTCAACATGTTTGGGAACTAATGGAAGGTGTTAGGCTCACTGGTTTGTTAGGAAAGGAAACAACATGATCCTATGTACAGGAATTCATTCTAATGACCCAAATATCTCTAAAGGAGAGAAACAGCCACCAGAGGGTTCAAAAATGAGAGCCTCATGGTTTTGCCCTGCTGCAGCAGAACTGGGATTCTTCCTGGAAGATCTGAAACTACCTGTAACATTGATGAAAAATTTGGAGATTCATACTGTTACCTCTCAAGTTCCAACTGCTCCAGCAACAGTTAACCCACCAGAGCCCAAACCAGAGCAGAAAGTATCATGCAAGATTTCCTGGAAAGGAATAAGTAATTTCATGGGAAAACGGAGACTTTGGAATTCAGCTTCTGAAATGTTTAAGGTCTCTCCTCTGACAACCATCATCGCCTCATTTTTGTAGGAAGGCCTCTGGTGATTGCCTGAGACCTTCTAAGGCTTAGAACAGTGCTCACCTTTAGAATCAGTCTTGGTATGAGTTAAGATGGAGCCAGAATTACGGCAAGCTTTTTATTTACAAAAATTCTTTGGTATTCTCAGGTTAGATGCCACAGCTGACCTGAACAGGAAGAAAATTCTTTAAACTTAGTTCCACCAATATCAATCAACTTCTCACATCCTGTAGGTTGCAATGCCAGCACGGCTCCTTGTTAAGTGCTACTGCACAGGCCTATGCTTAACTCAAGGAAAACACTGGCTCATTTTACACTGAATAACAACTAGAAGGAAATAACTTTTTGGCCTAGGTTAGAAAAATACAGATGACTGCTTTCCCCTCAACCAGGTAATCCCCTTAACTGCTGATACATTCGCCAGCAACAAGCATCTTGTCCATATGGCTTTTTGCTTTGTCTCTCACTTCCGGCAACACCCAATTTTATATTGCTGCTTTTATTTATATGCCTTTGTCTTCACTTTACTGTGAACAGAAACATCAGAAACAGGTTGTTCAAAGGAGAACTGCCACATGTAGCTTTCTCAACTAAATCCTTATTCCTTCTCCCAAGGCTGAGGTAGATTTTACCCAACAGTTTAACATCTAAACGTTGTGCCTTATACGCTGTGCTGCTATTTATACCTTCCTTCTCTGAGGGGAAGGACACATCAGCATAAGGTGATGGCGCTGTTTGCACGATGCAAGGAACTGCAGGAGCCCTCCCCTTAACGCCTCGGCAGAGCCCGGAGGAACTACAGTGACCGGCACGCCGTGCTCCCAGCCCCGCTGCCGGCACACACCTGTAACCCGGAACAGCACGGGCACACCTGGGATCACCGGCTCTGCATTAGCGTTCTGGACATGGGAATTGAGCGACTACATCTTCTGACACCTACATAAACAGGAAAGGAGCAGAAGCACCTGACACGTACCAGGCATTATTACTGCTGCTGGGGAAAGCATATATAGGCTGCTTCCATCATCTCCTATTATTTCTTTACTCATGGTTCTTATCCCAGAGTGAAATTGAAAGGACAAGAGGGAAGAAACCAGTGTGGGTGTAGCTGTAAGGAGAAGGCTGTGGACTGCTCTCATGCCAGATGCTTTTTCTCCCCTCAGACTGTGCTCCCTGCCCATACCACTCCTCCAGAACTTCTTTTTTAATACAGGGCCCAAATCCAATCTCCAAGGATGTCCCACAAGAAGCTCAGAAAAACCTCGTTGAATCATGCAATAAACAAGAAGCATTTCAAGTTTTTGAAGCTTTTGAGAGAGTGCCTAGAACACATCTTTCCTTCAATGAACAAGAAGCTTCACTGCAAGCAGGTATTTTGAGCACACTAATATGCAACTACAAAAAGATCTTCATAAACACAGTGCTCTGTTTCAAGACTAGACCTACAAGTCAAACACCAGTATCCTACAATTACTTAAAATTAATCTCCATTTTACCTTCTTAGTAGATTAGTCAGAAAGCTAGGGAGAAGCAGTTCTAGTAGTAGTAGAAACAGTTCTAAGGTGCAATACTCCTTCTTTAAAGTCTATGTTTTTATTTTTAAGAGAAGATTAAATTCTAGCAGAAAAACTGTTTCACATAATAGAAACATTCTGATGTAATCACAGGCTCTACAGTTCACTATATGCTCAGGTCTTGACTGACAAAGAGGTAATTTTTCCTCCTGATCGGGAAACAGATTCACTTTATAACTGAATAAATGGCTTTATAACTGAATAAATGGCTCTGCGCCTTAGCAAATACATTACTAAAGCCAGCACTGCCAGCTCCACTGACTTAGACACAAAATTAAGTAATTCCTGTTGACCTCAGTTACATTTTGTACTTCCCTAAGGTCTAAAAATGGTATCAGTTCAAAGGTCCATCCTCTCAGTTTGCTTGCCAAGCCAAAGTATACAGACTAAACCAGAATCTGCTTCTACGTACCCTGTACTATAACCACCAACATAATCACCATCTCTCAACTATTATATGAACACATGTTCAGAAATGTTAAGATTATACAATACCATTTAAGTAAAATAAAGTGATCCTGTATGATCCTTCTGGACATCTACAGACAGCCTGGCTCATCTGAAAGACTTATTTCTTGCCACAAGAAGGAAGGGTCCTCCAGCTCAGGCCACTCCTGCAATAATTTGGAGACGCTCTAAACTTTATTTGGACAGCCAACTAATTTTCAGCTAAGGCAGTAATTTGCCGTGTTTTTCCCCCTTGGTATGTGCCTAGTCACACCGCTTTTCGGATTTGTAAATAGGCACTTTGTGGGCTAAGTCCAAAGAGTCCCTTTTCTACCTGTTCATTGACACGGAAGGTGTCTCTGCTCCCACCGAATCCACGGGCAAGGCTCTGACTGTGCTCTAAGAGCCACACCTCCAACAGGAAAAAAAAGATACGACCACCTGTAAACCTCTGCTCTTTCCCAGCATACGGCAAGCTCGCATGGTACACGAAAACCATACAGTAGAGGGTGGGGTCTCACGTTCTGCTATTGCCAAGGGGCCCTGAAGCATTTTGATTTTAAATGACCACTTGCTGAGATTACAGCGGGCCACATCTTTCCACTGACAGCCACCAGTCATTAGGAAAACGAATCGCAGCCGACACGCGGCTGACGGGAACCGACCCCCGCGAGCAGCGAAGCAAAGTTAAACGGAGACACGAAGCGACAGCCAAAGGCTTAAGACCCACGTCGCGGCCCCGTCCCCCGGCAGGGCCTCCCTCCGGCCCGCGGAGCTCCCAGCCCTGCCCTGCGGGGCCCGCGGTACCTGCGCGGGGCCGGCAGTGCTGGCGGCG